>JAAGEH010000033.1:1653279-1677750 GCA_011751065.1 Lasiurus cinereus
CCCCCCCTCCCCGCCTCCTCTTCTCCTTCTTTGTTGCTAATCTTCACCCGAGGCCGTTTCCCCAGTGATTTTAGAGAGAGTGTAAGGGCGGGCAGGGCTGGGGGGCGGGGAGAGGGACATTGATTCGAGAGAGACTCCTCCATTGGTGCCTCCCGCAAAGGCCCAACCAGCGGGGTCCAGCCTGCAACCCAGCAACGAGCCCTTGACCCGGAGTGAACCTGGACCCTTGGACTGCAGCCCACGCTCTACACACCGGCCACCCAGCGGGCGCAGCAGCTGATGCTGAAGGAGGAGGCTAGGCCTTCCCTTCCCCTGAGCAGGTCCTGCCCCGGCCGGAAAGCAGGGCCTCTGACCTGTCACTCTGAGCCCCGCCCGCCCGTTCCCAGCCCCACCCACTGCTCCGCCCGGACTCCCAGGGTGTCTGCCCTCCGGGTGCTCCCCAGTCTGGACAGCTCGCTCCTGGCTCGGGACAGAGAGCTGCTAATGAGCGTGCCCACCGTGCATGCCAGGACCCGGGGCGCCCCCAGCCCAAGGGGGAGCTTGCCATCTCCAGAGGCCCCGGTGTTCGCCTCGCTGAGGCCAGGCAGCCTGCTGGCACCGGGCTGGGCAGACTGCCCTCCTCACCTCGCCCACATCAAGGCCCAGGGACGCGGGTGGGAACCTCGTCCGTTTCTGGGAAGGAGGCTGATGGGTGACCAGGCCCCCTCCTTCTCCTCCCCCCAACCCCCCGCCTTCTTCTCGGGGCGCCTCGGGGTCCCGGGAGCCGGGCTGTTAGAAAGCCGCTGGAGGGATCGGCCGGTGCCGGGAGGAGCCGGGCGGGGCTGGGCTGGAGCCAGGCAGGCGAGGCCGGTCCGACACGCTCACGCCGCCCGCCCGTTCGCGTAATAGGAGCCTTTAACGCGGAATAAAAACACAGCAATTATACAAGCCATTTCCCGGCGAATCCATCAGGCCCCGGCGTGTTTATGCCCCAACACCTGACTCCGGCTCGTAAGTCACTTTTACGCCCTCTTTAGCGCTAACGACCCACCGGAGCCGGCAGCCGTTTAGCAGCGATGGGTCCCCCGCCCCTCGCCCTTCGCCCCTCTCCCACCATCGCTCCCCGCCCCCCGCCGTGGCCCAGGAAGCCGGGTGGGTGGCCTCCCGGGAAGCCGGGATCCCGAGGCCGGAGGGACGCAGAGCCCCCAGCCGCCGACCTGCAGGTCCCAGAGCCCAGCCTCACCGCCTCCAGGAAGCCTGCCTGCCCCCAGGAAGCCTGCCTGCCCCCACCCCGCAACGTGCAGCCTTCTGGCCTTCCCCCCGGGCCGCTCAGCCTGTCTGACATGGGTTCCTAAGGGACCTGAGGGCCACAGCCCGCAACCCGCCGGCTTGGAGCTGCAGCCGGGGACGCACACGTGGTGGCTGGGGCTCGGCGGACAGCTCCCAGGGTGGATGTGAGACGGGGCCGCCAGGCAGAGCGGCCGCAGACAGCTTCCGGCACAGAGCCCCCCCCCCACCCCGCCCTGTCCCCCGAGGAGGCGCAGGCACCCGGCTGGGGCTGGGGTCCCCCCGCTCGGCCCTGACCCGGTGACCTCTGCACGCTGGGGCGTGTCTCTGCTGTCCCGTTGCCCCGGCCTGTGCGGTTCAGTGGTTAGAGCGCTCGGCCAGCTGGCGGTGGTTGTGAATCCTCACCCCGATGTATGGGAGACACGCTGACCACTGGCTGCTCCCCGCACGCACGCCAGTGAGGGGCAGGGAGTGACACCCCCACCCCCACCCACCCACACACACACACACACGTCTTCTGTGCCCCGGGCCGGCGCTCCAACCACTGAGCCGCACAGGCCAGGGCTCGGCCCGTTCGCCACGGAGCGCCTGCCTGCCGGGTGCCGGGTGCCGCGCGAAGCCATGTGCACGTTTTATCCCGTTTAATCCTCCCGGCTCCGCGTGGGGCTTATGTAAGAACGCCTCACAAACACCCTGTCTCCCCACTTGCCACAGATAGATCCCCAGGGTGCGGCGCGGGGACTGGAAATAGCCGCGGCCCTAAAACGGAAGAGGCTGATCTCTCTCTTCCCCCCCCCCGCAAAGCCGGGGGCCGGCGACCTCCCCCCTGCAACCCCCCAGACGGGGAAGGTAGCTCTTGCTCCACCCAGGTCCCGGGCAGGGGCCCTCTGCCCCTCCGAGAGCTCCAGGCGTCGTCCGGGGGACCTGCCGAGTGTGGCCTCAACTCCCAGAGCCACTTCCCGGTGCAAAGAAGGGGTGCGTTCGTGCTCGCCATCACCCCCCCATTCAGGGCTCAGGAAGGCCGAGGCAAAGGTGTGAGTGGCCCCTGAAGGGCCCAGGGGGATGTCTGAAGCCGCCCTTTGACCCTTCTGCTCACAGGTCATTGGCCGGGGCTTCAGTCACATGGCTCACCCTGGCTGCAGGGGGTGTTGGGACATGTAGTCCTTTGCTGCTGCCCACGGGGGGCCCAGGGAGGTGGTCGGTGCCTGAGACAGGAGAGGGTGGGCCTCATGAGGCCACTGGCCGTCCCTGGCGGGCCCGGGACTGACCGGTTCTTGCCCTGATTCCACCCAGCTTTCCCCGAGACGCCGACCCTTCCTGGGGTGCAGGCTTTCTTACCCTGACTCTCTGAGCCGTCGCGGGGGAGTCAGCTCATTTGGGGGGGTGTTACTGGTCTCCAGACCTCCCGGATGTGGGGTCACATGGTAACACACTCCCATTCAGGGATTCAGAGCCAGCGGACCTGAGAACTCATGGACACGTGAGAGGGAAGACATGTGCTGGGCGGGGTGGTGGTGGTGGTGGTGGGGCATTGATACAGAAGCCCCTTATGGCCCCCCACTTGCCCGCCTCCACCAGCCTCTGCCCTGGCCCCAGCCCCCCTCCCCCACAGTGTGCCTGCTTACCCTCCTCTCTTCCCCCTCCTCCATCCAGTCCCCCGCCCTCCCTGCCCACCGCTGTCCGTCTGTCCCACGCACCCAGGCCTCTGGCTGGGCTCGCTCTTCAGTTTATGCTGTTCGTTCGCGTCCACGCAGGCGGGAGGGAGGGCCGTGGTGTCTGTCTTTCGCCAGGGAGGAAGGAAGGGCAGCTGAACGGCCCAGAAAAAGGGGAAATCCCGCATCCCGCATCCTGCATCCCGCAAGCCAGCCAGGCACCTGCCACGGGGCCCACAGGGCGCCCTGACGGCCGGGAACCGGGTCCAAAGAAGGAGCAGGTGCCAGGCGCCACCTCACGAGGATTATGGTCAAACCAGGCGCGTGCCCACCCCCATTCACTGGGAGCCTCAATATGGCTCCGAGAGACGAGGAGGCCCGGGAAGAGGCCCTCCCTCCCTCCCCGGCCATGAAGGGAGCGCACATTAGCACGGAGCGCCCCCTCCTCCTCGCCAGTAAGGGAGCCACGGGGTCCGAGGGGCGCTGTAAGGGCCGCGAGCCACTCGTGCTGGGAGGCAGCAGGGGGGCCCCCGAGAGCGGGCAGCGGGCAACGCGAGTCACGTGTCCCCCGCCCCCAAAGCGCTCCCTTCCGCCCACAATGTCATTTCTGGGGCCTCCATCCCGAGGAAGCCATCCTGAACACAAAAGTATGTATTTTTAGCAGAAATAATTAGAAACAACCTAAAGTGCCCGAACACGGGGGGGACGTTGAAGAGCGCGGCGGTGCACCCAGTTGGAGGAATATTACGGTCGTTAAAAATAATGTTTGCTCCGAGCACGCCCAGAGCGCGCTTCCGGGAACAAACACCCAACAGGTTACAGAGTATCACGCGCTGGCAACAATGTAGCCAAACAGGCCTCGGGAAAGGGGGAGTGGGGGGGGGGGCGTTAAAGACGATGAAGACGAGAGGGTCATAGGCGACCCTTCATTTAGGGGGCTCCTCTTCCTCCCTCGCCCCCCCGCCCCCCCGTTCCCAGAAGTGGTTGTGCTCCCCCTTTTTTAAAGTTTTTAAAAAATATATATTTTATTGATTTTTTACAGAGGAAGGGAGAGGGATACAGAGTCAGAAACATCGATGAGAGAGAGACATTGATCAGCCGCCTCCTGCACGCCCCCCACTGGAGTTGTGCCCGCCACCAAGGTCCGTGACCCCGAACGGAATCGAACCTGGGACCTCCCAGTTCGCAGGCCGACGCTCTATCCACGGAGCCACACCGGTCTCGGCTGGTTGTGCTCCCTTTTATGCGGCAAGTATGTGGGGCTGAGGTCGGTTATCGCTGCCGGACCCGGATGCCGCAGCGCCTTCGAGCTGCGAAAAATGAATTGCAAGGGAGGGTGCGCGCGCCCGCCTGCAGCCTCGCACCTTCTCGCTCTCCCGGCGGGGGATGCCCTCCTGGGCGGGGGTGCGAGGTGCGGGGCGGGCTGGCAGGTGTGAGTTTGCCTAATACATCCAGGCGGGCTGGAGGTGTCTGCCCCTCCTGGGGGGACCGCAGGGGAGGCACGCAGGCCTCCTTGGAGGGAGGGCCCCCGGGCCCTGAATCCCTCCACCTGCGCAGCCCGGACACAGGTATTTGCGCTCCCGGCGGCTCCCGGAACCCCCTGGGCGCAGTCCGGCCTCGCTGTACGGACACGCAGCTCTTGTGCACGCCGGGTCATCTGGTTTTCTCCACCTGGAGGGTCAGCACGGCCCGCTCCGGGCCCAGGGTCCCGGTTTGGAGGGTCCTGGTTTGGATCAGGGACAAGGCCCCCCCTCCCACCATCCTTCCCGCTCTCCGAGGGGGTGTTGGGTGCGGCTGGGTGGCCACCCTCAGCTCTGCCCTGGTCTCCGCTCGCCGCCCAGGATCTGGGGACAGCTTGGGGTGGAGTGGGGTGGGGTCTGCAGGCCGTCCGCAGTGGACAAAAGAGCCTGCGGTCACCCCGAGGGCCCTGGGCCGCCGGAGGGGCACGCTGGCTGGCTTCCCCCCGGATCCGGGTCCCCCGGAAGCCACGGTATGGGCGTGCCCCGTGCCAGATCCTGGTGACACCTTCCCCTTCTCACCAGGCCGCTCCCCTGCGTGGGAAAACCCCAGAGGCCTTTACTTAGGATGCGAATTAATGACATTTTTATCGATGTCAGAGAGGCAGGGAGAGGGACAGAGAGAAACATCCATGAAGAGAGAGCATCATGGATCTGCTGCCTCCTACACGAGGCCCCCCACTGGGGATGGAGCCCACCACCCGGGCCTGTGCCCTGACCGGGAATCGAACCCCGACCTCCTGGCTCCTGGGTCCACGCTCAGCCCCGGAGCCTGGCCCGAGAGGACAGCGGCTCTCAACTTTCCTAAGGCCGCGACCCTTGCATACAGCTCCTCCTGGGGTGGTGACCCCCAACCATGAAATTTTTGCTACTGTGATGCACCGTGATGTCAATATCTGCATTTTCCGATGGTCTCAGGCGACCCCTGTGAAAGGGTCATTCGATCCCCAAAGGGGTCGCGACCCACAGGTTGAGAACCGCTGGTCTGTGGGAGCGGGTGGGAGGGGCCCATGCTGGCCGGAAGTCGGCTGTGGAACCCACCAACCACGCCGCCCCTCAGGCTCGGCCTCTGGGGACACAGAGAGGGACCCAGGACCCTCTGTCCGCCTGCCCTCCGGGAGGCAGGCTGCTAAGGAGCGCCCCTTCCTCCTCCTCACCCCCCGCCTGCTGCAGAGGCTGCCCCAGGCCCTGCCGGAGCCGTGAGTGGGGCGACAGTGACAGGCCTGCCTCCAGCTCTGAAATAAGGGGCTCCCCGGTGTCTGCTCCCCGCCGCCCGCCTGAGAAGACCTGTCAATCCTGCCGGCTCGGCGGAGAGGGAGCCCGAGGCACCTCGCCAGGCCAGGGAGCCGCATGGACCCCCATCCAACCCTGCAGGGACTCTGTTTCCCAGACCCAGGGGTGGAGGAGGCGCCCGCTGCTGAGACTCCACCTCAGGGGCAGGAGGAGGGAGTGCCTCGCTGGCCCCAGGGCGGACCAGGCCGAGGGCAGAGCCGCTGGCAGGAAGCCCAGCCCCGAACCGGCCCCGGTGCCCGGCCCCCCTGGCCTGGGTCAGGCGCCGGCCCCTCGGGGAGAGGACTCTGCGAGGGAGAAGGTTCCGGGCTCCAGGCCCCAGCTGCCCCAGGTCAGTCGTGAGCCGAGCCTGAGCCCAACCTGGACCCCGCGCCCCCCGCACCCCAGCCCTGGGCGGCGCTCACTGTCCATTCCCGAGGCCGCGGGGTGCTCCTGAGGCCGGTGGACGGGGGGCTGTTCCCAGGAGCTCCCCATGGGGCTGAGAACCCCGAGAGATGTCACCACGGAGCCGCCCTCGCCCGCTGGGCCACCCTCCCGGGCAGGAGTGGAGATGCAGGTGGGGGTGGGGGGCAGGGCCGCGTAGATTCGGAGAAAAAGGAGAAACCAGCTCCCGGTGTTTTGCGGAAAGTAAAGTTCCAAACACACGCAGGCCGTTGGCGAGGTGTCTGTCCCGGCAGCCGGAGTCGGGCTACTTCCCATCTTTCCCGAGGAGGCCCTGCCCGCGGCGCCCGCTTCTTCACGGTGATGGGTTTGCAGCGGGAGAGCGTGCTCTTGGGTGCATGTGTGTGTGTGTGTGTGTGTGTGTGTGAGGGAGGTGTGTCTGTGCCCCCTACCCTGGGTCTAACCTGGGTCTTGGACTGGGTGAGGTTGAAACGTCGGGGAACCCAGCGGAGAGCAGGGGCTGCAGAGAGGACCCCGAGAGAGCCGGGTCTGGAGGTCCCCCCGGAGCAGAGCGGGGGTGCAGAGGGGAGACACCCCCACTAGAGACCCCGCTTTGACACAGGCCTCTGCCCTCCTGTCCGTCCATCCATCTAAGACAGGGGTTCTCAACCTTCCTAATGCCACAAACCTTTAATAGAGTTTCTCATGTTGTGGTGACCCCCAACTATAAAATTATGTTCGTTGCTACTGCTATGAATCATAATGTATTTATCTGATATGCAGGATGTCTTAGGCGACCCTTGTGAAAGGGTCGTTCGACCCCCCCAAAGGGGTCGCGACCCACAGGTTGAGAACTGCTCATCTAAGAGCTCATGAAATGCTCTCCCTCTCCAGCTCCGAGCCCTCCCCGTGCCCTGGCAGGATAACAAGGTCCTTCTGGAACCTTCTCTGCCTCGCCCCCTGGCCCCCCCTGCCCCCCAGGACCTGCACCCGCTCCTGTCGTCCTCTCTGCTTCTGTCCGTGCCCCCCGCTGCCCGTCCGCCCGCAGCCGCTCTGCTCCTTCCGGTGGCTCAGGGTGGAGGCCGCTGGGCTCCTCCTCAGAAGCCACAGCTCCGTGCCCCGGCCCCCCCACCGGGCCCAGGAAATGAGAGACCATGGCCCCCCCACCCCCACCCCACCCCCTCAGTCTGGAGGTCCCAGGACCCAGGAGGTGTTTGTGGGGGGCAGGGGAGGGGCCCCGGGGGGTGTGGGCCGGGCCTGAGCGCTCCCGGAGGGCTGGGCACGGTGCCACCCTCCCAAGGACAGAGCCGCCCACCCGGAGCCCGAGGTGACAAAGGAGAGACGCCACCGGCATCTCCCTCCCCGTCCCCTCCTCCCCGGGGAGCACGGTGGTGGGGCTGGGCCTCCCGCCCGCAGCTCTTCTATTTATACCGGAGGAGCCGCAGAGATTGCCATGCGGCTCAGGGCGGCGGAGCGGGCCATTGTGTAACACAATTTATTCTCCCCGGCGCTCATTAAATCTCACCTCCGCCCTCAGCGCGGGACTTCTCGCACCCGAGCCAGCGGCGGCCTCGGGCCCCCCAAGGGGGATCCTCGCCAGCGGCTCGGGGTGCCTTTGGGGGCGGGGATGGCCAGGCCCAGCCCCGGGCCAGCCAGGGACGTGGGGTTCCCCTGGCTTTGGGGGAGTGGAGGAGGGGGGTGTCTGGGCCTGAAACTGGGCTAAAGGTCAGGGTAGGAGTGCCGGCAGCTGGTGGTCCCCACCCTCCCTCGTCCCCCCGACTCGTGTGTGCAGGGGTCGTGCCCTCTCCCGGGCCCTTCCGGATCCTCAGGGGCTCACCTCTGACCCCAGCCCGCCTGGGCTCCCCAGCTGGCCCCCCATGGCATGGCGGGTGCGTCGTAGGTGCTCAGGAAACGTCTGCCAGGAGGTGGGGTGCACCGGCTCCTTCCCCCGTCCTCAGCGGGTTCAGGTCCTGGGCACAGGGGGGCGGGTGAGGGGAGCCGCCATCTCCCCGGCGGGCAGAGGACCCCCAGGCAGCCCCGGCATTCGGCCTGTCGCCCCCTCTTTAGCGCCGACTTCAAGGCTCCACCTCGGGGGGCAGAGATGGGGTGGACGGGGTCCTCACCGGGCACCAAGGGGTCGTGTCCAATCAGAGCCTTTCGTGGAGTCCCCGCTGCTGAGCCCGGCGTGGTCTCTGGCCTCAGGGGCCCAGGCTGGGGGCTGGGGTGGGGGGGTGTCCCCTGGCAGCCTTTCTGCTGAGCCCCCTCAGACAGCCCCCCGGGGCCTGGAGCGACGCCAGGCCCAGCGAGGACGAGGCGCCGGCAGCCGCCCACACAGCCTGCCACCCGCCCGCTATTTTTAGCAGCACGTCCCCAGCCTTTCCCTGGTCGGGGGGCTCGGAGAGGGGCAGGGCGTGGGCCGGGTGCTGCGTGTCTCCTCAGCAGCGGCAGAGCCCCTGCCCGGTCCTCCCGGCCCGGTGACCTCGCCCTGTTCCACCGGCCTCGGGGAGGTCCCCATCCCGCTCCGTGCAAGAGGTCGGACCCGGAGCCTCCCTCCACGGCCCTGCCTCAGCCCCCCCCCCCGCCTCTGGCACTTCCTGTGGCGCTTCCAGTGGTCTGTCTGGTGTCCCTGTGGGCACAGAGTCTTCCCTTAGCTGCCCCGAAAGGAGGCGGGCCAGCCAGGGGTCGTGGGGAGGCCCGGGTTTCAGGACCCCGGACAGGGCGAGCCTGGCTGGGAGCGGGAGGCCCCTGGTGCAGGGGTCTCGCTCCTTCCTCCCCAACCATCGCAGGAGGCCGGCGCTGAGTCTGCGCCCTTCCCTGCGGCCCTGCGCGGACCAACGCCCAGAATTCCCAACGGGGCCAGCCCTGGGTTTTTAAACGTTATTTTTAGCTGCACCTGGGATTCCCCGTGCTCTCCCTCTCTGAGGCGCTGAACCTGGTGATGGTGGTGGTGGTGATGGTCATGGTCATGGTGGTGATGGTGGTGATGGTGGTGGTGATGGTGGGGATGGTGGTGATCATGGTGATGTGGTGGTGGTGATGGTAGTGATGGTGATGATGGTGATGATGATGATGATGATGGCGATGGTGGTGGTGATGGTGGTGATGATGGTGGTGATGATGGTGATGATGGCGATGGTGGTGGTGGTGGTGGTGATGGTGGTGGTGATGGTGATGATGGTGATGGTGGTGGTGATGATGATGGTGATGGTGGTGGTGATGGTGATGGTGGTGGTGATGATGGTGGTGGTGATGGTGGTGGTGGTGGTGATGTGATGATAGTGATGATGGTGATGGTGGTGATCATGGTGATGGTGGTGGTGATGGTAGTGATGGTAATGATGGTGATGATGATGATGATGGCGATGGTGGTGGTGATGGTGGTGGTGGTGATGGTGGTGATGATGGTGGTGGTGATGGTGGTGGTGATGGTGATGTTATGATAGTGATGATGGTGGTGGTGATGGTGGAGGTGATGGTGATGTGATGATAGTGATGGTGGTGGTGATGGTGGTGGTGGTGGTGATGGTGGTGGTGATGGTGATGTTATGATAGTGATGATGGTGGTGGTGATGGTGGAGGTGATGGTGATGTGATGATAGTGATGATGGTGGTGATGATGGTGGTGGTGATGGTGGTGGTGATGGTGATGTGATGATAGTGATGATGGTGATGATGATGGTGGTAGTGATGGTGGTGGTGGTGATGTGATGATAGTGATGATGGTGGTGGTGATGGTGGTGGTGATGGTGGTGGTGGTGGTGATGTGATGATAGTAATGATGGTGGTGGTGATGATGATGGTAGTGATGGTGATGGTGGTGATGGTGATGAAGGTGCGGGGGGTGATGGTAGACCACCACCACAATAGCAATAGTGCTGTGCCGCATGAGGACTGAGGGCGACCACGCTGGTCTCTCCTGGCCCTGCACTCCCCGCTTGACCTCTGAGCCCTCAGAGGCCCCATCTCCATTGCTAACCGCCCCTGTGGAGGGAACGTGGGCTGCACTCTCCCCGGCCCAGCTCTGCGCTCTGGACGGGCCGTGCGAGGAGGGAGGTCCTGCTGTGATGGGGAGGTCAATCTTTCAGGCTCGACGTCCTGTTCACGCCCGGGACTGGGCTCCGTCCGCACCGGCTTCACCGTCCGGGGCTGAAGGAGGGGCTGTCAACTGTGGCGCATCTTGTGGGGACTGGCCTCCCTCCTCCCTCCCTCCTTTCCTCTCTCCCCTCCCTCTCCTTCCCTCCCTCTGACCCTCCCTCTCTCCAACCCTCCCTCCAATCCTTCCTTCCCTCCCTCCTTCCGTCCCTTCCTCCTTTCCCGCTCCCTTCTTCCCTCCCTCCCCCCTTCCTCCTTCCTTTCCCCTCCCTCCTCTCCCTCCCTCGGGCTGTCAGGCCTTTACTCTCCACGGGTGTCAGCTGGCCCCTGCACCGTGCCCAGCAGGGTGGGCTCAGGAGCCCAGGCGGTGCCAGAACCTGCGTTGCTTGTGGCGGCGGGAGGAGACATGGAGAAGAGGCTCTGTGCGGTGTGTGCAGTGTGTGGTGTGTGGTGTGCGGTGTGTGTGCTGTGTGTGGCCTGCGGCGTGCGGTATGCAGCATGCAGTGTGTGCTGTATGTGCAGTGTGCAGCGTGCAGTGTGCGGTGTGTGCAGTGTGTGCTGTGCGGTGTGCGGCGTGCTTGCTGTGTGTGCGGTGTGTGGCGTGTGGTGTGCGGTGTGCGGTGTGTGGCGTGTGGTGTGCGGTGTGCGGTGTGCAGCGTGCGGTGTGCGTGGTGCCAGGGCACGGGGATCCTCTGCAGTCAAGTCCTCCAAAGTGACACATTTGTCACAATTATGGCCAATTAGGCCGCGCTCACCGCTGGGTACGGCTGCCACGCGTGTAATCGCGGGCAATATCACTTAGCGAGGAGCCGCGAGAGCGCGAGGCGGGGGCAGGGGGGGTGGCGAGGAGAGGGGGCGGAGGAACCTTGTTCTCCCCGGGCTCGGGGAGGGCTGTGCGCCCAGGGCTGGCCTCCAGGACCCCAGCCACTGCCCTGCCCGCCCACGCGCCTGCTCAGAGGGCCGGCGGGCGGCGGTGACCAGCCAACGGGCAGGCGGCGGAGACACGACGGTGTGGACACAGGGGAGGAGATGGAGCGGGCGCTGGGCCGGATGCGGGGGGTGAGGGACAGGAGGCATCGGCCCTGCGGGGCCCCATCATCATGGGGGGTCCATGGAGCTGAGCCCCCCAAGTCCAGGGCCCTCCCAGCCTCCCCTGCAGCCCTGCTGGGCCCGACTGCCAGCCTCACGCACGGCTGAGCCTAACCGCGCTCACAGCAAGCGGGTGGGGACGTGGGGAGCCCTGAGCCAGGCTGCCGGCCACCCCTGTGCCGAGCCCACCCCTCCCTGCAGGCCCCCCAGGAGGAGGCTGCACAGACCCCATTCAGGCCTGGCGGGGGTCCGTCATGTTGTCCATCCGATGGACTGGACCCCCACGGCTGGGCGCAGGCAGGCCTGCAGGCCCCCCCGGCTCTGAGCGGCAGTGGGAGCTCCCCAGGAGGGAGCAGCAGCAGCAGGAGTGGGCTGGGTGGCCTGGGCGGAGGTGGGGGTGCCTGCTGAGAACGGGGGCGAGGGGAGCCCGGGGCTGGGCCTCACGCTCCACGCACGGCTGGGCGGCCAGGGAGGGCTGGTCGCCGTGGCCCTGGGTTCCCCGCGGCCCACGTTGCGGTGTGAACACGGGGACGGATCATCAGAGGAGGAGGCGGAGTGGCGGGACGCGGCCGCACGGTGACTGAGAGGGCCGCTCGGCCGCTCCACGGAATCCTCCCCGTCAGGGGAACGCGGGCGCCATCAGGAGATGACATTTTCTTTTTTTAAAAAATATATTTTATTGATTTTTTACAGAGAGGAAGGGAGAAAGAGTCAGAAACATCGATGAGAGAGAGACATCGATCAGCCACCTCCTGCACGCACCCCACTGGGGATGTGCCCGCAAGCAAGGTACATGCCCCCGACCGGAATCGAACCCAGGACCCTTCAGTCCGCAGGCCGACGCTCTATCCACTAAACCACACGGATCTCGGCAGGAGCTGACATTTTCCAGAGCCGCCACCGCGAGCACTGTGCGGGCGGCGAGGACAGGGCGCTGCCAGCTTGGCAGAAGGCCGCCCCCGGCCACAGGCGCTCGCGGTGACTCAGGGGCCGGGCCGGAGCCAGCAGGACCCGAGCCCGCCTGTCAGGCAGCCCCAGAGCCGGCTGCCTGCCTCTTCCTCCCCGCCCCATCCCTCCTGGCCTCTCCGGGCACCAACTGTGTGCCAGGCCTGGGGGCCGGACCAGCCGAAGACGCCCTTTCCCTGGCGAGCCTGGGTCAGGGGAGGCCCTGCCGGTGGGCACAGAGCTCGGCCCAGCGGCCTCCCGAGGGCGGGGCCTGAGGCTGGGCGGAGGACATGCTCTCTCCGCACACACCCGGGTGGCTGCAGTGTGCCCCCGTGGAGGCAGACGCAGGACGAGCACCAGGGGACGGGGCGCTCCTGCTGCTAAGGGCTCCGAGCTTATCTGCCTCGTACCTGACACCGCAGGGATTCGGTGCCGCGTCTCCGGAGACAGACAGACACGGGGGAGGGAGCGGCTGTCGCCACGGCCCGCACCTGCTGCTGAGGCTGGCGTGGGAGGCACATCCCTCCCCACCACGTCCCCCACCCATTCACGCCCGCCTGTCCACTTCACCACCCAGTGAGGCGTCGTAGCGTCTGCTCTGTGCCGGGCGGCGGGTCCAGGGGGACAGTGGCAGCGTGTTTGTCCTCTGCCTGCAAGAAGCTTCAAGTCCAGTGGGGAGGGATGGGGATGGGGGTGGAGGTGGGGATGGGGGTGGGATGGGGATAATGGTGATGATAGTTGTTATGGTGACGATGGTTGTGATGATGATGGTGGTGGTGACATTATTGGTGATCAGCGGTTCTCAACCTGTGGGTCACAACCCCTTTGGGGGTCCATCGACCCCATCACAGGGGTCGCCTAAGACCATCAGAAAACACAGATATTTACATTACGATTCACAACAGCAGCAAAATGACTGTTAGGAAGTAGCAACGAAAATAATTTTATGGTTGGGGGTCACCACCACATGGGGAACTGTATGAAAGGGTCGAGGCCTTAGGAAGGTTGAGAACCACTGTTGGTGATGATGGTTGTTATCGTGATGATGGTGATGATGGTTGTTATCGTGATGATGGTGATGATGGTAATGATGATGATGGTTGTTATGGTGATGATGGTCGTTATGATGGTGATGGTGATGATGGTTGTTATGATGATGATGGTGATGGTGGTGATGATAATGGTGATGATGGTTGTTATGGTGATGATGATGGTTATGATGGTGGTGAGGATGGTGATGATGATGATGATGTTGGTGAGGATGATGTTGGTGAGGATGGTTGCTATGGTGATAATGATGGTGATTATGATGATGGTGATGGTTGATGATGGTGATGATGCTGCTGATACATTAACTCACTTCATTCTCGGAGCATACAGTGGGCTCTGTTAAATGCCGCCTTTGATGGGGCAGGAAACTGAGGCACAGGAGGTTGAGACCCGTCTCCCTGTAGGCTGTCCCCTCGTCACCCACAGCACCGCAGAGTGCATGGCGGAGGCCAGGGTGGCAACGTGTCCACCAGGCGTTGCCCATCAGTGAGAGCGGAGACATTCCACCCCATCACCCGGTACAGGCCGCCCGGTCCGGAGCCGCTGGTCACAGGCCGCCCTGGTGTGAGGGAGACACACAGGGGCCGGGAGCGCCCACACAGAGGCCCTTCCCTTGCCGCCGCCGCGAGGAGCCCCATCCGGGTCTGGGGACCCCTGAGGCCGCCGCCCAGGCCCCCCCACCCGCGGGCCCGGCCTGTCTCCGCCGGGAAGGCCTCGTGGCTCCCGGCCTCTGGGCCAGGCTGCCTCTGCGAGCGGCTCAGCCTCCGCCGTGATGCAGGGAGAGCTCGGGCCTGAGTGGGGGACGGGGCAGCCCGATGCCCCCCACGTGCAGGGACCCAGCACGAGGCAGGGCCCCGAGGGCCGGTCACTGCCGCTGCCTTCCTCTGGTGACCAGTCCCCCACTCCCGCCATCCCGTCCTCGGGGTGCAGCTCCCCACGGGGGTACGGCCCCGCCCATCCTGGGGTCTTAGAGGGGCGGCCCTTCCCTTGGCACAGCCCCGGGGGGTCCCTCTCCGGGCAGACACGGCCCTGAGCTACCCCAGAGCCTCTTCGCTCCTTCCGGGTTCTTCCTGGGCCAGGGGCCCCTCCCGGGAGACGGCGGAAGGTGCTGGGCGTGCGGGTCTCCTTCCTCTCAGCGGCGGTGGCCCGGAGCACCCACTGTGCGCAGGGAGCAGCCAGGCCTACTGTGCACGAGGCCCGAGGCGTGTGTGTGTGGCTCTGCAGACCTCGAGGCCGTCAGGTCTCGCCCACCCCTGGCCCCAGCAGCTGAGCCTGGGCCTCGGCAGCGCATAGTAGGGACCTGGAAACAGCTCCCTCCTTGGATGGAGCGGAGAGGACGCGCTCTCCTTTCTCTGAGGCGTTGCCATGGTGACTTATCTTGCTCACGGCCCTCTGGTTTCTCTCAGCCTCCAGGAGGCAGGGTCCCCCAGAGTTTGCCAGGGTCTCTGTTACCAGTGGGGAGGACCCCCTCCCCTCACCGTTTGGGGTCCCGATGTCAAAGGAGCACCTGACACCGGGTGAACTGCAGGCCCCCACAGCAGGGTCCCCGCGGGCCAGGAGTCGGGGAGCCTCCCCTCCCTGCTCCTGTGAGGTCACCCCTCCCCACAAAGGGACTCTGGAGCGTGGAGGTGCTGGCCAGCTTGGGAGCAGCGGGCGTGGCCCTGAGGCAGTCAGACATGGGGTGGCCCAGGGAGCAGCCGGGCCTGGTGCTGGTGTGTGTGTGTGTGAAGGTGCAGGTGGGGGGTCCTCACCCCCGAAACTGCGCCCTTCCCCTTCCGGGGTGACGGGCTGGGTCCAGGGCTCCAGCACGCCTGACATCTGACCTTTGACCTCTCGCCATGACCAGGAGGCCAGTCCAGGGTCCTCCACATCATGTCTCAACAGCAGGAGTGTGCATGCAGGTGTGAGTGTGTATGCAGGTGTGAATGTGCATGTAGGTGTGGGTGTGCATGCAGGTGTGAGTGTGCATGCAGGTGAATGTGCGCAAGTGTGAGTGTGCATGTAGGTATGGGTGTGCATGCAGGTGTGAGTGTGTGCATGTAGGTATGGGTGTGCATGCAGGTGTGAGTGTGCATGCAGGTGTGGGTGGGTATGGAGGTATGGGTGTGGTATGGATGTGCATACAGGTATGGACATGTATGCATGTGTGAGTGTGTACAGGTATGAGTGTATATGAACATGTGAGTGCAGGTGTGGCTGTGCATGCAGATGTGAGTGTGCATGCAGGTGTGGGTGAGTATGGAGGTATGGGTGTGCATGTAGGTATGGGTGTGGTATGGGTGTGCATACGGGTATGGATGTGTATGCACGTGTGAGTGTGTGCAGGTGTGAGTGTGTGTGCAAGTGCGGGTGTGCATGCAGGTGTGAGTGTGTGTAGGTTTGGGTGTGCATGCAGGTGTGAGTGTGTGTCGGTGTGGCTCTCAATGCCTGGGCGGGCCGGCCCAGCCTCCGTCTCCCTGCGAATGTCGGCGAGGAGGGGGAGCCCCCGACACCGTGTCTCCCCGCGGCTGGTCCCATCTCACACGCTCTGATCAGCGAAGAGCTCTGGGTCCCGCCGCCCGCTCCTCATGAAGGCGGCCTCGTAGGCAGCCCGGGCGGTGCCTGTGGGAACAGAACGGCCCGCTGGGCGAGGCCCAGTGTCCGTGACCGTGTCCAAGGTGCTCGGACCATGGGGGGATTGGGGGGAGAGGGGCTCTGTTCCCGGAGCCGGGCCCGCTCAGGTCATGAGAGCACCCCACAGCTTCTGCGGGGGCTAGGGGTCTGCCTCAGTTTCCCTGCTGGTTCTTCTGTGCTCTCCTGGCGCCAAACCTGGCCTTTGCCTGGGCTCAGCTTCAACACCCCCGCCCCCCCGTTGCTAAGGCCTTGAGCAAGCTGCCCCTGGGGACCAGGCCTCCGTTTCCCCGCCGATAAAATGGGCCCATCTAAGTTTTCCCAGCATACCTTGCAGGACTGATGTGGGGACCCAGGTCCGGGGTGGAGGGGGATCGTGTTCTGTGTGTCCCTGGTTCACAGGTGAGGACACCGTGGCCCAGGACCCTCCACGGTACCCGGTGTTACGACCCTGCTGGTCGCCAGTGCATCGCTGGGATCTCGGGGTGCCCGGATGAGGGGGTGCTGTGAGCCCCCTGCTTCCCAGGCAGCTGCACCCCAGGGAACTCGCACAGAGTATTTGCCTCCTCAGACCGAGCGTAAGGCGGCTCCCCAGGGCCCCCCAGGGCCCGCGCCCTTCAGATCCCTGTCTCCGAGGCTCCGGGGATCCAGCTGTTCCTTCCAGATGTGCTGGGCCTGCGGGATGGCCCATCTGCTCCAGACAGCGGCTGCCCGCACACGGCCCCCAGAGGTTTCCTTCCGCAGGTCCTTTCCTCGGGGAGACGTGGCCCCGGCAGAGGAGTATCTGTGGGCTCCCTGACCCCCTCCCGTGTCGTCCCCGCCCGCCCTGAGCCCAGTTTGTGCCGCCTCCCAGCTCCCAGGCCCCAGCTCCCAGCCTCCCAGTCCCCAGCCTCCCAGACCCCCAGCCTCCAGCCCCAGGCCTCTCAGACCCCCAGCCTTCTCCTCCCCAGCCCCCCAGCCCCAGGCCACCCTGCTCAGAAGCCTGGGAGGGCAGCCCTGGGTCAGGTCCTCTGACTGGGCCCCGGGGCTCCAGGTGGGGAGGTGCTGAGGCTGCAGCAGCAGTCGGGTATCTGAGCCCCCCGGGGGGAGAGGGGAGCTAGTTCAGAGGCCGTCAGGGTCTCACAGCCCAAGACCAGCCTCCTGCTCTCAGGCCTCTGCCCAGAGTGGGTCAGGCAGGGCTGGCTCAGGCCAGGAACGACCCTTTGTCCTGGGTGCTGGCTCTCGGGCACCCTGGGTCCTTGGTCCCCGGTCACGCTGTTTGCGGTCACACCAGGACACAACCAGGGCCGCTGTGGTCTCAGGGGTCCGCCGAGAGGAGGCCGGCTCAGCTGTCGCACCTGGACACCCTCCCCTCCTCCAGCAGGCGGGCGCTCGCGTCCGTCCCTCTGCCAAGCCCACCCAGCGTGGTCTCCGCCTTCCAGCGGCCACGCTGCTCACCGCACAGGCCCCGAGGGGGCAGGCCGGCGGCCCCCCAGCCTCTGGGGTGAAGCGACCTGTCCAACGGCCACCTGATCTGGGAGTGTTGCCACTCCCCTCCGAGGACCCCTGTCCACCCCCCCTCCCCCAGCCTCCCCGGTGCTCACAGCCAGACTGCAGGTCCCCGCGGTGCATTGCCCGCTCCCGCTCCCAGGGGGCGCTGAGGCCCCGCGGCTGGCTGCCTGCGCCCGCCCGCCCGCCGCCCGCCCGCCGCCGCTGTGCCAACTCGCTGGAGCTGCCTGTGTTCTCTAATCGATAGGAGAGGCTCAGCCCGAGGTGCCGCCCGGTGTTCACACATCTGCACCGGGAGGCTCCCACTGAGCGCCTTTTCCTGCCGGGGAACCGGAGAGGAGGGCGGGAGGGAGGCCGGGCCGGGCCAAGGAGAGAACGTTCCACTCTCCCTGCACCCAGCACCCGGCACCAGGCACCCGGAGGGCGGATCGGTGCTTTCTCTGCCCGTCACCCAGGCGGCAGGGGCGCAGTGGGCTTCTGAGTCTGGGTCCCACCTGCCTGCAGCATCTGCCTGGCCTGTGGGCTGCCTGGCTGCAGGAGGCACCCCCAGGCCCGGAGTGGGGGGGCCGGTCTGGCTCAGCCTGCCTGCCACCCAGGCGTGACCTGGGGAAAGCCACCGGGGCGGTGGGAGGCCGGGCCCCTGGCGTCCACCGTGGCCTGGCGAACTGCTGTGCAGGGACGCCTTGGAGGTCAAAGCACGTCACCCGGAGCACGGGGCGCCCGCCGACACGCCTGATCACCGTGTCCACACTCTCCCGGCGTCCCCCACGTGGTCCCGGAGTGGCGTGTCCTGCCTGCGCCTGGGGGCCTGGGTCATGGAGGAGGATCCTCTGAGGAGGGGGTGGAGGGGGCCCGGTCGGTCTGTCGGTCGGTCTGAGGGGCTCGTCCCCGGTACTGGCGCCGGCCCGGTGTGGGGGAGGGAGGGGAGGGGGGAGCCACAGGCCCGGGGGTCCGGTCCTGAGTGGATGAGAGAGTCTGGCAGGACCTGCCCCCGCCCGGCCCGAGGGGACCACAGTGAGCTGCTCAGGGGACCCAGGAAATGAGGGGTCACCCCGGGGGCTTGGGCTCCAGGGCCTGGGGCGTGGGCAGGACTTCCTGCACCTGGAACCCGGGTGTCCTGGCCCTGGGCAGCCCGCAGCCCCCCACCCTCCCTGGCGGCGTCTCCCGGCTCTGCCCACCGCGCCGCCGCCATCTCTGCTGCTCTGCCCCGCGCTCCTCTCCTCCCAGCGGCTGCCGCCCCTCCCCGGCCGGCCGCCATCGCCCTCCACCGGGGCCTACACCCCTCCCCTGGGCCCCAGAAGTTCACTGGGGTCCCACATACAGTGACTCGGGGCTCCCCGGAAGATGGTGTGTGTGTTTGTGTGTGGGCCCCTCCCAATTCCTCTGAGAGGCATGCTTTGGCAGGGGTGACTGGGCAGGGGTGCCAGGCAGAGGTGCCAGGCAGGGTGCCGGGCAGGGGGGATGGGCAGGGGTACCGGGCAGGGGTGTTGGGCAGGGGTGCCGGGCAGGGGTGCCGGGCAGGGGTGCCGGGCAGGGTGCCTGCCGGGCAGGGGTGTCGGGCAGGGGTGAAGGTCAGGGGTGTCAGGCAGGGGTGAAGGTCAGGGGTGCCGGGCAGGGGTGCTGTGCAGGCCGGGGAGACAGAGAGGAATCCTGAAGATGAAGCCCCAGGCCCCTCACTGCTCCCGTGTGTCTCGTCCGCCCGTGAGCAGAGGCGGCGACGCCCACACGTGCCCGAAGCCTGTGCCGGGCCCAGAGGGTGACCTTGAAGCAGCGCCATACTCGCGGGTCCCCCGGCGGCCGCGCGGCCACTCCGGCTGGAACTGCTCGTGTCGGAACGACCTCCCCCCTCCTCCCTCCTCCCTCCTCCCTCCCCCCTCCTCCCTCTGCTCTGCCTCCTCCTCCGACGGAGCCCAGCTCCGCTTTCCTCAGGGAGTGACTCACACATGCGCCTCCCACCGCCCCCCGCTTCCCGAGTCTGCACGGAAAGGGGCGCCGGGAGCCAAGCCCCACTGAGGCGTGGGCCGTGGGCAGCCATTTCCGGCCACGAGGGGCGAGGGGAGCGTCTAGCCTGTGTGTCCGGTCCGACCGGCTGTGTGACCGGGCGGTGCCCTCTCCTCTCTGGGCTCCTCCCCCCGCTGCCCAGCTCCGGAGGCACCGGGGGGGGGGGCCCTCTCATCACCCCCAGAGCGCCCGCATGCCACACCCGTTCCGAACGGGACGCCTCTCTCTTAGCCCCAGGGCCGCGCTGGAGAAGATGGGTGGGTGGGTGGGTGGGTGGGGGCTCTGGGAGACCAGTGGGGGAATGCAGGGTTTGGGGGGGACCATGGGGGTACAGTGCTCCTCGGGGGCCCTGGCCAATGCGGGACACCCCCTCCTGGGCGCCCACCTGCTGCTGTTTCCGCTCCTCCAGCCTCCGCCCAGGGGACAGGGCACCCAGACCTCAGCCAATCAAGGGAGCACATTCCCACATTCCCACGGCTGCAGGGATTGGTTGAGAAATGGGCACCTGGCCCGGGGAGAGCCAATGAGAAGCAGGGGGGCTCTGGCTGGCCTGGGGCAGGGACAAGGGACCCTTTTCTCAGCTCCCCATCCCGGCTCCTCCTCCTCCTCCTCCTC
Source organism: Lasiurus cinereus (assembly GCA_011751065.1). Classification (NCBI taxonomy): domain Eukaryota; kingdom Metazoa; phylum Chordata; class Mammalia; order Chiroptera; family Vespertilionidae; genus Lasiurus; species Lasiurus cinereus. The sequence goes on from JAAGEH010000033.1 coordinate 1,673,276, forward strand.
CTCCTGGAGCCGGGACAACATCCTCTGAGCGGCCGTTGGTCCCACACCTGGGGGTGCACCGAGGCCATGCCTGGGCTGCGTCCCCTCATTTAATCCTCGCGACCATTTTGGGGGAGAAGGGACAAGGACCTGCCTACAGGATGAGAAAACAGTGGGGGGCCCCCTAGCCTTCGCCCCCTGCCAGGGGCTCCCGGCTGAGGCATGTCCCCCCGGGCACCGTGGGCACCGAGGGTAGACGCCCCTCGGCCCAGAACTCCCGCCACCAGCCCGCCTGCCACTGCCCGCCCCGGAGGGCCGCTGGTGGGAAGGAGGGGGGCGGCCCCCCACCGGGGGGATTACGTGCCCTGCCGCCTCTCACTTCATTACAAAGCCCGCGCTGATCCGCTTACGGCCGCCGCTGGGGTGGGCGGCCGGCGAGGCAGGACGCGGCGATTTGCATATTTATGAAATCTCTGCCCCTCCGCCAGGCCCGCGTGCCGGGGAAATGTCACATCTCATTTTAAGCCGGCGCTGGTTTCAGGAGCGGCAGCTAAGCCACCGGCTGGGCGGCCCTGATAGCAGGGGGCTGAAGGGTGGGGGGTCGGATGGCCGGCGGCTTCTGTCCTGGCTCGAGGAGGGCTGTGGAGCCGCGGGCCGCCAGACCCCTCCAGGCCCCCGTGTCCTGGGCGTGAAGGGAGGACAGACAGGGTCACTGGGGGACCCCTCGGGCGTGGCCCCGAGACCCCCCCACCTGCTACCCCCGTCCCTGCGTGTCCGCTGGTCCCAAGAGTGGACACGGGTCAGGCCGTCCCTGTGTGTCCTCTTCCTGAGTGTGGACACGGGACAGGGACGAGCCGGTACGTCCGTGGGACAAAGAGCACGGCTTGCCGGCTCACACCCCCTCTAGCTTCTCCCTCACTGGCTGCAGGAAAGCAGGGCATTGTGGGGGCTGCTCTAGGGGCCCTCGGGGGCCAGGACGCCAGGCAGCCTCCAGCCCATGACCAGGAAGGGACTGAGGCTTCAATCCTGAGCCCCCACGGATGGGTCCTGCCAGCCAGCCCATGAGGAAGCCTCCTAAGAACCCAGGGCCGAGGCCCGCAGGGTGGACCCCGAGTCCGGACCCCGAGGCTCGGATGGTGCCCATTGGAGGGGTGCGTGTTGGGCTCAGGTGTTACGCGGCTGCAGGTCCCGGATGCAAGGTCCTCCTCGAGGGTTACCTGGTGACCCATGGAGATGTGTGTGGAGGGAGCTGAGCACTGGGCTCAGCTTTGCTCTTCGTTTTTTTTCCTAAATATATTTTTATTGATTTCAGAGAGGAAGGGAGAGGGAGAGAGAGAGAAACATGCATGAGAGAGAGTCACGGATCGGCTGCCTCCTGCTCACACTCCCCACGGGGATCCAGCCTGCACCCGGGCCTGTGCTGGACGGGGAATCGAACCGTGACCTCCTGGTTTCTAGGACGATGCTCCACCCGCGAGCCGGTCGGCCGGGCAGGCTCAGGCTTTGCAGGGGCTCAGAAGAGGCGCTGGGGTAGCCTGCCTGTCTGTGAGGGTCTGAGTGCTCCTCCCTCCCCACAGTGGGGCACCCAGCCTGCAGAGGTGCTTGCTCAGGCGCAGGGTCAGGCAGCGGGCACCTCAGCGCAGGCCTCCCAGGGCCCTCTGCAAGCCGCACCCACGGTCTCGAAGGTTGGCTTCTGATGGCGCCCGCTCCCAGCTCCGTGCCGGCCTGGACGGCCCCCGGCTGCAGTCCGCTCACCCCTTCTCCTGGTCTGATCCCCCCAGAAGGACCCTCACCTTCTCCCTGTAAGCGGGGAGCGGAGCCAAGCACCCCACGCCGGCTCCTCACTGTAGTCCAGTGTGGGGGCCACGCCCAGGGCCCCTCTGGCGCATCTGGCAGAGCTGGAATGGCAGCAGCCCGGGGATCCTGGGGTGAGCATGCCCAGCGGCCGGTCCTCACGATGCCAGACCCAGGGATTTAACCTGGAGAGGGAAAAGGCTCACCAAAACGTCCCCTTCCCCGGTGGGGCCGGGACCACCTCCCTGACAGTCGCTTCGGGGTTTAAGATGCTCCCCCAGCCCCCCTTTCCTGGGGCGGGGGTCCTGGTTGCGTTTGGCTGACCTGTCCTGCCGTCCTGGCCACCGATCCCAGGCTGAGGCTGGCCTCTCACAGGGGCAGCCGGCCGTCACCGGGGCGGCTTGGGCGGATCGGCCTGCAGGAGCCGTCCAGTCTCCGCCACCCTGGCAGTCCCAGAAGACCCGGCGGCGGCCACATGGCCACAGCTGGGACCGATGGCCAGGGCTGGCTCTAAGCCCCGGGAGGCCTGGGGTCCCCGGCTGAGGTAGGGGTGTCGGTCCCCCCAGCTGTGTCCACGGGAAGGTTCTGAGATGCTGGGCAGGTCTCCTCGGGGCCTGCAGCTCAGTGCCCTGGCCCTGTGCGGCCGTGGAGACGGGACCCAGGCTCAGGGGGTCGGAAGCCCGAGTGCCCGGCGATTTACCGGCTCCAGCGACCTCTGCGGGAGGGAGGGGTGTGCGGCCCGCTCCCCGCTCCCCGCTCCCGGCTCCCTGCTCGGCTCTGACGAGGAGCCGGGGCCTGCGAGGCGCATCCTCCGTGCCTGGAATCCGATCGCTCCGAGCACTAAAAATACTCTCTCCACCCGAGAAATAATGCAGCGAGAAGACGAGCCTCGAGGCGGCCGCCGGGGGCGGGGGGCGGGCGGGGTGCAGGAGGCGCCCGCTCAGAGTCCCGCCATCTGTCCGGAGACTGCGCCTGCTCCCTCTCCCTCGGGGAGAGAAGATTCCTGGACGCCTCCTGGCTTTAACTGTTTACCTTCAGCCCGGGGGCGGCTGGGGGAGACCCCGCTGGATGCCACGCCCTGCCCCGCCCCCCATTGGCGGGTTCGGTCCTGGATGCGGCCTCACAGCCCGTGGCCGGGACCCTCCAGGTGCAGCTGCTTCCCAGAGCGAGGCTGGGTGGGGTCTGGCGAGGAGTGGATGGTGGGTGGGCGGGTGGGTGGGTGTGGAGACCTGTCCTCGGGGTCTGCAGTGTGGCTGTGGGGTGAGCTGTGGGAGCAGGGACCCCCCACGCCCACCCCGGGCTGTGATGGCACCTGTGCAGGATTCAGGAGACGCTGTGCAGACTGTGGCCACAGGGGAGGCTGGAGGCCGTGGGGGAGGCTGTGGCCGTGGGGGAGGCTGTGGCTACAGGAGAGGCTGTGGCTCTGTGGCGTGACTCATACAACGTTTGGTGCTTCATTTAATTTCCAGAACAGCCCTCAGAGGCTCTAAGGACCCCCGTGACAAGAAGGCAGACGGGAGCTGAGTGGGTGGCGTGCCCGCGGCGTGGGGCACGGGGAGGGCGTCGCAGGCCGCAGGGCCACGAGGAACGGCCGGCGGGAGGGTCCGAGGGACTCCGGGCCCAGTGCTCCTCCGCCCGCCCAGAGCTCGGGGCGGCTCTGGCCCCCTCCTTGCCCCGGGCCGGTCTTTACGCCTCTGTGTTCAGGCTCGAACCCAGGAATCGGCCCCCGGCCCCGCCTCCTTTGACTTGGGTGCAGGTGGAAGCTGAGGGTGAGGGCAGCGGCGGGGCGGGGGCTGCGGCTGCCTCGGAGGTGGTGGGAAGGGCACGGCTGCGGCCCGGGCGCCACATGGACGCGGAGTCGCTGGGAGTGCGTCCGGCGGCCAGGCCCGGCCCCGAGCGTCTTTGAAGCCTAATTGCCGCCGTCCTGGCCGCCGCCACTCAGAGGCGGAGAGAGCAGGCGCCCGCGTTTCATCCGGGAGGAGGCCGTGCCCGCTGCGCTCCCGTGGGCCCGCCCGCTCCGAGATCACAGCCACGGCAGCAATTAGCCCGGCGGGCCGCGGCCGCAGCCCCTGCGGAGCAGAGGAGGAGGGGGCCGTTCGGGGGCGGCGACTGAGGGGAAGCAGGGGGGGGGACGGCCCCATCAACACAGGCCTGGGCTGGGCAAGGGGTTCCCGGGCCTGGCTCTACCCTCTCGCCCTCCCTGGTCCTACTGGGGCTCCCAGTGTCCCCCGACCAGGGCCTCACTCACACCCGCGGCTCCTGCTCGCACGGCCCCCATGTCTGGGGCCTCAGGGTGTCCAGGATGGAGCTCCTGACTCACCCCCTCCCAGCCGCTGCGCCCGTCCCTCCCCACTGCACCTGCCATGCCTCTGGGCATCCAGGCCTGGGTCACCTTTGACACGCTCTTCCCTCCCTCTGCCCGGACCTTCTGCCCCCGCCGCCCCTGGAGGTCCCGGCAGAGGGCTGAGGCTGCGCTCCGGCCCGGGTCCCTCCCTCCATGCGCCCCTCATGCCCCAGGCGTGGTGACCCCTGACGGTGGACGCCTTGCTCTGTGGGACCCCGACTTGTGCCTGTGACCTTGCTCTGAGCTCCAGCTGACTCAGCTGCCCCTTTAGCTCATGGTGCTCCTCCCAGACCCCACACAGACTCCAGACCCACACACAGAGCCCAGACCCCACACACAGAGCCCCACACACAGAGCC
>JAAGEH010000033.1:1687481-1700084 GCA_011751065.1 Lasiurus cinereus
CCACAGCACAGCCCGGATACCACCCCTTCCCTGTCCCACTTTCTAATATATACATTTAATTGATTTTTTTTTTTTTACAGAGAGGAAGGCAGAGGGATAGAGAGTTAGAAACACCGATTCCAGAGAGAGAAACATCAATCAGCCGCCTCCTGCACGCCCCCCACTGGGGATGTGCCTGCCACCAAGGGACATGCCCTTGACCGGAACCGAACCGGGACCTTTCAGTCCGCAGGCCGACGCTCTATCCACGGAGCCACACCAGGTTCGGCCCCTGTCCTACCTTCTGAACCCTGGCAGCGTGGCCCTGCCCGTGGGGCTCAGTAGCTGCTGGAGGGTCGGCCTGCGGGCTGCCGGGTCCCAGGTTCAGATCCAGCCAAGGGCCCGGGCCTCTGTTGCAGGCTCCCTCCCTTGGCACGTGGGGCGGGCGCCGGAGGCAGCCAATCATGTGCCTCTCTCCCACCGGTGTTTCTCTCTCTGCCTCTCCCCGCCCCCTCCACTCGCTCTAAACATCAGAGGAAAAATTCCCTCCAGCGAGGACTAACGGAGACACCCACAGACGGCGACCGAGAGGCGGGACTGTCACGGCCACCTCCTCCCTCGCCTGGTCACCAGGCACCGACCTCCCGGGACGACAAGCTGCACACTGAGGCCGGGGCCAGGGTCCGAGGGGACTTCGAGCGAGCGGTCACCCCAACCGATGCAGGCTGGGCCCCGGGAACCCGCTGGGAAGGGGACCCCGTGTTCCTCCACTCTCCCCAGCTTCCTGCGGGCTCTCATGGGGACATGGCCGGGCCCACTGGCAGCCTGAGGAGGGCCGGAGCATATGCTGCGCTATTTCTGTTTTTCAATAAAATCAACATTAATGTTTTTTTAACGAAGCACCAGCACCGCTGAGAGCAATTAGTGCCGCCTCGCCGGCCAACGGGGGCTGTGCCGAGCCTCACGGTGCGGCCGCCTCGTCCCCCCCACCAGCCCCGATTCACGCACCGGAGGAGAGGGGCCGGGCCAGGCCCTGCGGCTGCCGGGGCTCAGATGGGGCTTCTCATCGCCGAGCCACCACCCCATCTTTCTGGTCTTTCCCCCAAAGCACCACTTTGTAGCTGGGGACCGAGAGGGTTCAGATGTGACCGGGACTCAGGGCTCAGCGTGTGACCAGGGTCAGGGCTAAGGGTGTGACCAGGGTCAGGGCTCAGGGTGTAACCAGGGTCAGGGCTCAGGGTGTGACCAGGGTCAGGGCTCAGGTTGTGACCAGGGTCAGGGCTCAGGGTGTGACCAGGGTCAGGGCTCAGGGTGTGACCAGGGTCAGGGCTCAGAGAGTGACCAGGGTCAGGGCTCAGGGTGTGACCAGGGTCAGGGCTCAGGGTGTGACCAGGGTCAGGGCTCAGAGTGTGACCAGGTTCGGGGCTCAGCATGTGAACAGGGTCGGGGCTCAGGGTGTGACCAGGTTCGGGGCTCAGGGTGTGAGCAGGGTCAGGGCTCAGGGTGTGACCAGGGTCAGGACTCAGCATGTGACCGGGGTCAGGGCCCACTCAGCACACAGGGCAGACCTCTCTGTCCTCTCTCCCGTCCATGCAGGGACTGTCCTCGTGTATTTCCGTCACGTGCTCTGCTCTCGCTCCCTCACGGAGTGTCTTGGAGCCTCACCAGGCGATAGACCCGGCGCTCAGGTCAACCGCCATCTGGTGTTCGTGCCTGAGCACCGTGTGGGCCCCTTTCCCCCGGTCGATCAGAGGCCACCTCCGCCCTGACCGTTCGCCGTGATAAATCCCACTCCACGAACGAGCTTCGCGGACGTGGGTGGCACCCCCAGAAGCGGAGCCACCGGGCTCGTGGCTGGCAGCGCGATGCCGGCGTCTGTGGGGGTCGCCACGCTGCCCCCCACAGTGGCTGCGGCCAGGCGCCCGCCCCGCCGGGTGCCCGAGGGCTCCCCTGTCTCACATCCTGTCCACGCGTGGCGTCCCCCAAGCCCACGGGGTGGGGGTGTCCGCCGTCCCCGCGAGGCGCTTTCCTGCTGCGCCCGGCACCGCCCGCGCCCACGTCTCCTCTCGGGCCCCGCGCTCTGTGTGCGGCGGCTGGCGGGTCCCGAGCGCCCCCGGTCCGTGCCTATTGTACCAACATCCTCTGTGCTTTTTAAAGACGCCGCGTTCACACATCTCCATCTGGAGGAGGCTATTTCCGCGTTGGGGATGAGGTAGGCATCTCATTTCTCCTTCACGATGGCGAGCGGCACAAACCCACTTAGCATGGTCCCCTGGCCTCCGGGGGAGGAGGACGGAGAACCCCAAAAATCTCGAGGACGATCCGCACAGCAGTGTGTGGGTGGGTGGGTGGGTGCGCCCTTTTCTGCAGGGGGTGTCTAGACCTCCCTCGGTCCTCCAGGCCGCGAAGGACCCCTAGGAACGGGCAGGGTCGCAGCTCCATAGGCCGTGAGCTGTGGCCACTGGGGGTTTCGTGGAGGCAGGAGAGCCGGACACGGAGGCGGGCAGCCCGTGTCCCGCCCCCCGTCTCTCGGGCCTCCTCGCCCGCTATCGCCGCCCGTGCCCTCGGAGCGTCCGGGGCTGCGGCTCTGGGTCTGAGGACTCCCGGCTGCGGTCCCCCCACGGGTTCCGGGGTTCTCTCTCTGGCATCTCAGCCACACGGGGGGTCGCACCGTGTCCCACCGTCCGGGGTGTCCTCTTCCCGCGTCAGCGGCCGGAAAACACGTCTAACAGGACGTTGCTCTCAGACGCCCGGGCGGGAAGTTCCTCCCGGCCTGTCTGCGGGATCGCCGATTCTTTCTCACGGCGGCCGCACGGGGTGGTGGGGGTGAGGGGTTCTCTCCTCTGCCCCAGGCTTTCTTTCTTTTTTAAAAAAATATATTTTATTGATTTTCTACAGAGAAAGAGGAAGGGAGAAGGATAGAAAGTTAGAAACATGGATGAGAGAGAGACATCGATCAGCTGCCTCCTGCACGCCCCCCCCACTGGGGATGTGCCAGCCACCAAGGCACATGCCCTTGACCGGAATCGAACCCGGGACCCTTCCGTCCGCCGGCCGGCACTCCATCCACGGAGCCACCCCGGTCTCGGCGTGCCTTGGGGCTTTCTTTCCAGCATTTTCCTCTGGTCCCCTGGAGCGTCTCCAGCTCCCGGCGCTCACCGCCCATCCGTCCTCGGAGGCCGCCGCCGCCTCCCCGCGACGCCGTAACGTATTAATTACAGTTATTTTCCGCCCCCGCCGCCCGTGCTCCTCACATCTGCGCCGCGTCGCCGGAGACGGCCCTGATGGCTTCTTTGTTTGTTCAGACCGCGTGTTTTTCTGCGTCGTCGCTGCCGCTGGCACGCTCTGCCGCTCGGCGGAGAGCCTGGCGCCGTGCCGGGCACAGGGACGGAGGAGGCAAGTCTGCCCGGCCGGGCGCGGGCTCTGCCTCACGGATAGACGGACGGATGGACAGACCAGGGAGGCAGGGATGGGCGTGGTTTCTGTGCTCAGCTCCGTCTTCCTAGGAAACCAGCATCCAGGCCCCCACGGGCTCTGGCCAGCACGTCCCCCCACTACCCCCGGGGCCTCAGCGGTGAGGTGCAGGCAGTGCCCTTCTCAGTGCCTCGGGCCTCAGGAAAGGGGGGGGGGGCTTAGTGCTTCCTCCACGGGAGGAGAGGCCGGAGCCGCTGGCTCTTCCGAGGAGGGGCCCCTCGAAGGAGCCGCTGACACTGACTGGGTGCAGGAGCTGCTCAGAGGCGGGAGAGGGCGGCCCCGTGGGCATTTTGCTTCAAACGGTTAAACTCGCCGACGTCGTAGCGGAGTCGTAAGGACCGGCACCGGGTCGAGCTCCGGGGGGTCGAGGGGGGTCGTCGGTGGGCGTCGCCCCCAGCCTGTCCGTCCTCTGCCCGCTCAGGGGAAGGCACAGAGCCCGCCCGCTCCCCACGGCACCACCCCAGGGCCTGGCAGGCAGCCGGTAGAGCAGTGGCTCTCAACCTGTGGGTCGCAACCCCTTTGGGGGTCGAACGACCCTGTCACAGGGGTCGCCTAAGACCAGCGGAAAATGCAGATATTGACATCACGATGCATCACAGCAGCAAAATGTCATGGTTGGGGGTCACCACCCCATGAGGAGCTGTATGCAAGGGTGGAGGCCTCAGGGAGGTTGAGAGCCACTGAGGTAGAGGCTAAAGAGGCAACCGAGGTCAGAGAACGAAGCCAGTTCACCTGGATGGAAACTCGTCAGAGTTCGGGGCATGGAAGAGAGCGTGGCCCGCCCCCCCCCACCCCCCACCACCACCATGTGGCTCTCCGAGGCCCCCGCCGCCCCCCGGACAGGCAGGAGGCCCGCCCAGCTGTCTTTCCTCCGTGTCCTTTCTTATAATTTTTTAAAAAATATATTTTATTGATTCTTTTACAGAGAGGAAGGGAGAGGGATAGAGAGTTGGAAACATCGATGAGAGAGAGAGACATCGATCAGCCGCCTCCTGCACGCCCCCAACTGGGGATGTGCCGGCCACCAAGGTCCATGCCCTTGATCGGAATCAAACCTGGGACCTTTCAGTCCACAGACCGACGCTCTATCCACTGAGCCACACCGGTCTCGGCCACAAAGCGTCCTTTCTAACCAGACTGTCTTTGGGGGAGACAGGTGCCTCCCGCCTCACCCTCCTGCCAGGGGGGTGAGGGGTGGGGGGGTCCGATGCAAGATTCCCAGCGACAGGTCTGCAAACCGGGCCCCGAGGGGAGTGGGCCAGCCAGTCTCCAGGGGCCTGTGGGGGAGATGGGGTGGGGGTGGGGGCACCCATCCCTGTCCTCTTCTGCTCTGGAGCGTCAGGAGACCTTGCTCCCTTGCTGCCTCCTTGGGCCTCCAGCTCCTCCCTCCGGAGACAGGAGTCCTCAGGCCGAGTAACCCTCCGCGACGGGGCCGCCCCCCCCCCCCCCCCCCCCCCCCCGCTCCAGCCGGATTCTTCTCTGCGGCCGTGTCCCAGTTTGCTGAGGCCGCAGGGTGCCCACCCCAGGGCCTCCATCGGGCCAGCCCGCCCACCCGCCCGGGGGCCCTCATTCCCATTACCGAGGCCGCACGGCCGCCGGAATTAGCAAATCCCTTTCATTTACGCTCAGGGGAGGAGGGGAAGCTTAATCGCTGCCGCACAAAATTTGCAAATGGGGCCGCATCGGAGGCTGATTAATAAAAACACCGTGGAGAATCCATCCGTCACTTCGGGACTTAAATTAGTACCGCGTCCGCGGAAATCATCCTCTTTCCACCACGGGTCCAGCCTCCCGCCCCCCCGCCCCACCCCCCCGGCTCCTGCTCCTTCATCCCTCTTTTCCCTCCCAATCTCTGCCGCTCAGATGCTCCGTGAGGGGCGCCAAGTGGGAGAGCGATGAGCTTGTCAGACGGGCGGCTTATCTCTGCTCCGTGGACGGTGGCGGGGGGAGGGGGGTGGCGGGGGGGGGGGGGGGGGACCACAGCCTCCTCGTCCCGGTGCCAGTGCGCAGCAGGGGAGTGGAGCCGAAGCGAGAGCTGGCGGCCGGCGGCCTGTGGCAGGGCCTGCGTGCTCCCTGGCCTGGCGGCTACAGGCTCAACGTCACCAAAACAGCTCCACTCGGACGTGTCCGGCGCCGCAACGAGCCATCTGGGCCCCATGTTCCGGGTGATTGTCACGGTCACACCCGAGGGGCCACTTTGTCCTCTGTCACGCGGATGGGGGCGCCGGGCTCAGGGGTGAGCAACAGGCCTACGTGTGTGGGCGCGGGGAGCAGAGGGGGCCTGCCAACACAGCAGCCCTCCTTTACTTCATTCATTTATTCGTTACTTTTTTAAAAAATATATATATTTTATTGATTTTTTACAGAGAGGAAGGGAGAAGGATAGAGAGTTAGAAACATCGATGAGAGAGAGACATCGATCAGCCGCCTCTTGCACGCCCCCCACTGGGGATGTGCCCGCCACCAAGGTACATGCCCTGGACCAGAATCGAACCCGGGACCCTTCAGTCCGCAGGCCGACGCTCTGTCCACTGAGCCACACCGGTTTCGGCTATTTGTTGCTTTTTATTGGTGTCAGAGAGGAAGCGGGAGAGAGAGAGAGAAACATCAGTGATGATCTGAAACCGGTGTGGCTCTGTGGATAGACCATCGTATCATCACTGATGTTTCTCTCTCTTTCCCGCTTCCTCTCTGACACCAATAAAAAGTAACAAATAGCCGAAACCGGTTTGGGTCAGTGGATAGAGCGTCGACCTGCAAACTGAAAGGTCCCGGGTTCGATTCCAGTCGGGGGCATGTACCTTGCTTGCGGGCACAACTCCAGTGTGGAGTGTGCAGGAGGCAGCTGATCGATGTCTCTCTCTCATCGATGTTTCTGACTTTCTATCCCTCTCCCTTCCTCTCTGTGAAAAATCAATAAAATATATAAATTGTCTTCCCTCGGCGGAGGTGGGGGTTAGAGAGGGGGAGGGGGGTCCCCTGCCCCCCTTCACTAGACTCTAGCCTCCCCGTGTGGTGTCTGCCACGCCCCCCGGGTCCCCAGCGTGCCTGCCGTCCTTGCCCGGGGTATCCTCTGTGAAGGGACGGCAGTGGCTGGCTTCTCCGGGGTTCCCTGCACCGGGCACAGGGTTCTCTGACCTCAGCCCCTGGTCAGCAGAGCTGGGGGCAACGAGGGATGGGTCCTAGCTGTCACCTAAGAGCCTCAACTCACCACAGCCTGGGGCTGGGCTCCCGGCCAGACAAGGTGGTAGGAAGAGCCACGCTGGCCGTCTCACCCCCGAGGGCAGAAAAAGAAAAACAAGAGCCGAAACCAGTGTGGCTCAGTGGATAGAGCGTCGGCCTGGGGACTGAAGGGTCCCAGGTTCGATTCCGATCAAGGGCACGTACCTTGGTGGGGGCACATTCCCAGTAGGGGACGTGCAGGAGGCGACTGATCGATGTCTCTCTCATCGATGTTTCTGACTCTCTATCCCTCTCTCTTCCTCTCTGTAAAAAATCAATAAAATACTGTATATTTTTAAAAAAATATATTAAAAAAAAAAACAAGAGAGGACCAGTCACTGGACCCTCGTGGAGGCCCCCACCCCACAAGGAGCCACTGGAACCCCGAGGGCCAGGACACTGGAGGGGGGGGTGGTCTCGGTGGCTCTAGCAGCTAATGGCTCCTCTTGGATCCGGAGCTCCTCTTATCAGTGCCCACCCCCCCTCCCAGACTCCAGATTGCTCCCATCATCCCCAAGGGCCCCCCCTCCCCCAGGAGCGATCAGAGCTCTGCCATAACTTCATCTTTGCAGACAATGTTCCCAGTCCTGGATTTTCTGTCCACCTTGGTCCCTGTGGACGCTGGCGTCGCAGTACGGGCAGGGCACAGAGAAGACGACGCGGCTGGAGTCCATGCCCCGGAGGCCCTCACCGCTGCGTCTGGGAGAAAGCAAAACGCCCGAATAATTAGAGCAGCGGGTGAGAGAGGTGATCGCCGAGGTGCAAATGCCGCTGCGAGGAAGCACAGCGCAGGAAGTTACGCTTGTCCCGTGGAACTGGTGGCGGTGGGCTTCCGCCAGGAGGTAACGTGGGTGGGGAGTTGTTGGTTTTTTTTAATATATTTTATTGATTTTTTACAGAGAGGAAGGGAGAGGGGTAGAGAGTTAGAAACATCGATGAGAGAGAGACATCCATCGGCCGCCTCCTGCACACCCCCCACTGGCGTTGTGCCCGCCACCAAGGTCCATGCCCTTGACCGGAATCGAACCTGGGGCCTTTCAGTCTGAAAGCCGACGCTCTATCCACGGAGCCACACCGGTTTGGGCTGGTGGTGAGTTTTTGTTTTGTTTTGTTTTTTTTTTAAATATTTTATTGATTGTTACAGAGAAGAAGGGAAAGGGATAGAAAGCCAGAAACATCGATGAGAGAGAGATATCGATCAGCCGCCTCCTGCACGCCCCCTCCTACTGGGGATGTGCCCGCCACCAAGGCACATGCCCTTGACCGGAATCGAACCTGGGACCCTTCAGTCCGAAGGCCGACGCTCTATCCACTGAGCCAAACCGGTCTCGGCTGGTGGTGAGTTTTGATGGAGTCCAAGTCCACATCCTCAACCCAAGTCAGGGGGCTGGCGGCGGCAGCGGGGGGTGGTGGGTGGTGGGGAGGGAGAACGGATGGTGATGCATGCAGAGGCTCAGAGCCGCGGGAGAGATTTCCGCGGAGCAATAACTAATTTCCTGGGACGGGAGCCGGACTCCTTGAGAAGGAGTGTCAGGCGCGGCAGCTCGCGGGGTGAGCTGGGGTCAGACTTTGAAGGACTTTGAACGTCTTGCTAAGATTATTGGACTTTATCCTGCGGGCCCCGGGGGGGCCTTTCAAGGGCTTTAAGCGGGCGGAGTGACAGGACGAGCCTTGTGTTTGAGAGAGACTCCGCTCCCGCCGCTCCCCGTGGCTGATGCCGAGCTCCTTCTCGAGAGCAAGTTCAGAAGGCGAGGGCGGGTGGGGGGGGGGTCGTTCTGAGACCAGCTTCCCCGAGGCCCCGCCTCTGTCCTCGCCTCACATCACGACGGGGCGCCGAGCGTGGAGGACCGGACTCCGAGTCTGGCCCCGCGTCTGATCCCCTGAGTGTCTGGGTCTGAGAAGGGGGGCCTCTCGGGCTCGTCCTCACTAACATCAGTCCCGACTCTGCCCGCCGCCGCCGCCACCTCTCCGAGTCGCCGCGAGGGTCCGAGCACAGAAAGAAGAGTATTTTCGATAGTAATTGGCTCTTGACATGGAAGAGCCGGTTTTAAAGATGAAGAGGGAGCTTTCGATGAGTGTATCCCTTTCCCCCCCGAGTATTTCAGAGGGAGAGAGAGAGAGGGGGGGGGCGGGGGAGGGCGGGCAGAGATTAACCAAAGAACGGAGATGCATTTATGCATCACCCGTGGACACAGACAATAGCGCGGTGAAGGCCTGGGGAGACGGAGGGAGAGGATCAATGGAGAGGAAAACGAGGACGGCTGTAATACTTCCCACAATAAAGACAAATTCATAAAAAAAAAAAAAAACCAGAGCTCTGTTGTTCAAAGGCAAACGGACACGTGGGGCTTAATGTTTGGGGCAGGAAGAGAGGTGGATCGTCATCCACCCCCACTTCCCTCCACCTGCAAGACTGGCAGACCCTCCAGGTTCAGAGGTCATGCCCTCCCCTCCCCTGCCCTCCCCCGCTACCCACCCCTCCGGCTCCTGCTGCTGTCACACGGCCCGTGGCAGTGAAAACTAACCCAAAGGAAGGGTTGGAGCCATGGTTCTCAACCTTCCTAATGCCACGTCCCTTTAAGGCAGTTCCTCGTGTTGTGGTGACCCCCCCCCAACCATAAAACAAAATCTCAACCTTCCTAACGCCACGTCCCTTTTAATGCAGTTCTTGATGTTGTGGTGACCCCCCCAACCATAAAATAAAATCTCAACCTTCCTAATGCCATGTCCCTTTAAGATAGTTCTTCATGTTGTGGTGACCCCCAACCATAAAATAAAATCTCAACCAACACCGCAACATGAAGAACTGCATTAAAGGGACGTGGCATTATATTTTATGATTGGGGGTCGCCACAACATGAAGAACTGCCTTAAAGGGAAATATCTTATGGTTGGGGGGTCACCACACCATGAGGAACTGCCTTAAAGGGACGTGGCATTAGGAAGGTTGAGAACCACTGGATCAGAGTCTGCAGAGGCCCCGGTCCTGCTGGTCTACCAGCTGTGCTCTGTCCAAGGTGCTGATAGCAGGTCCCAGCACAGCGCGGGCTGCCTGGTCAACCAGGAGTGCTGTCCATGGTCTTGCCTCCCCCTCTGTGCTCTTTCCACACACGTTCCAGAATTCCTGAGGCGCCCCAATGTGTGTGTGTGTGGGGAGACTCCATTTCCAAGCACACCGCCTGGAGAAAGCGTTACAACCGCCTGCTGCTCCAAGCTCCCTCTTCGCCAGTCGATTTACGACGCGCAAATGCCATCGCCCGAGCCAAGCGCATCGCGCGAGCGAGGGCCCCGAGGGTTCCCACGTGAACCGCCAACGAGACAGGCTGAGAGTGGGGAGGAGGGGGTGGCTTCCAGCCCCGCGTATCCCCGTCTCAAGCCGTTTAAGAAGCTGCCTTTCCCAGGGAGTCCTGGATCAGACCCACCGCTCAGTACCCACACCCCGTCCTGAGCTTCACTCCCACCCCAGCTCTCCCAGCGCAAGGAAACGGACGGACGGGGTGTCGGAGGCTGCAGCTGCTGCCCAGCATCCAGAGGCGCCGCCGCCCGAGGAAGGAGCGGGGACGGGGGGGAGGGCGCCGGCCTCGGCTTTCTCTGTGTCGCGGGAGGTTTTAGATTTTCATTAAGTGAGGGCTGGCCGGCGACCAGAGGCCTCTCCATCACGGCTACGTTCTGATTCTTCAACCCCTCCCTGCTCCCTCGGCAGTGCTGCCTGCCCCGTAAAACACATCTGTGCTCCTGGAAAAACACCTCTCCCTTCCTCTCCTCCCCACCCCTCCTCCTCCTCCTGCTGCTGGCACGTTGCTCTCTTCTGCATCGTCAGGGACACAAGCCTTCCTGAGATCTCTCTCTCTCCCCGGAGCAGGCCCCGGGGCGAGCTCAGCTTCACTCGTGCCCGTCGTTCTGAAATCGAGCAAAGTCCCTTCAACTCGCTGCCTTCTCCCCCTGCCCCCCCGCCACCCGGTCGCTTCGACGGAGAACGAGGGCATGGACGATACCCACCTCCGCGGAGATACAGGAGGCAGGACGCCTGGCTCACCGTGGGCGCTCCTGGAGAAACGCTTCCCTTTGTCTTTCTCTTCCAAGTCACCGCGCTCATTACGCGCCCTCCTGCTCCTGTATGAATTCAGGGGACGCAGATTTGCATGTTCCCACCTTGGTCTTTTGTGTGTGTGTGTGCGATTATTATAATTTTTTTTTTTGGTCTTCCCCTCGGAGGAATGGATTTCTTTCTCTTTCAAAAATATATTTTATTGATTTTTTTACAGAGAGGAAGGGAGAGAGATAGTCAGAGACATCGATGAGAGAGAGACATCGATTAGCCGCCTCCTGCACGCCCCCACCGTGGGGATGTGCCCGCCAGTAAGGTCCATGCTCCCTGCCGGAATCGAACCTGGGATCTTTCAGTCCGCAAGCCGACGCTCTATCCACCGAGCCACACTGGTCTCGGCAGGAATGGATTTCTTAAAACGCCTGGATAGCTGAGACCAGTTTGGTTCAGTGGATAGAGCGTCGGCCCGGGGACTGAAAGGTCCCAGGTTCGATTCCGGTCGGGGGCATGTGCCTTGCTGGCAGGCACATCTCCAGTGTGGGGCGTGCAGGAGGCGGCTGATCGATCTCTCTCTCTCATCGATGTTTCTGACTTTTTATCTCTCTCCCTTCCTCTCTGTAAAAAATCAATAAAATATATTTTTAAAAAAATGCCTGGATATGTGTTGGCCTTTTCACATCCCAGAAAACGACACCATGGGAGCGGGGAGGAGCTCGCCGTGGTGCCGAGGCGCGTCAGGTCGCCGAGAGAGCCCGGGAAACTGTTCGCTTTCTTCTGGCAGCGAGATCCCCTCTGGGCTGAGAGACGGTTCCTCCCGGCACCTCCGAGTTTCGAGAGACGCCTCCTCCTTCTCCAGCTGGAACGGGGTGGGTCGCCTAACGGAAAAGTCCGGGACCTGTGGTCTAGGCTGGAGTTTCTGTCCCTCTGCAGACGTCCCAAAGCAACGCCGTAAGCCTTCCAGCACCCGCCAGTGGGACGGAGCGCCGGTTCCTGGCCGCCCAGGGGCACCCGGAAAGGTCTCCGGTCGGGCACCGGCCGGGCACGTGTGTCTAATCCAGGCCTCGCCCATAAAGAGCTCCGGGTTTGACCTTGAGCGGGCCGTTTTCTATTTCTGTGGGCCACGCTCTGTGCCTCCACGCCCCGTCCTCCCCCCCTCCCCGCTGGCACGCCAGACTGTATGCTAATCGAGTCCTACTTCTCGCCCGGGGCCCGTCTCTCTGCCTTCCTCCTGCCAACCTCGACTCCACACGGCTTCCTGGCCAATCGCTCACCCGCGGCAACCTGGCCCGGCCCCTTCCCGGCGCCGGCTTCCCGGGCTCCTTGGCACCGGAGCTCGAACCCACAGATCCTTCCCCTCGCCCTCCAAATGACGGGGGATATTTTCCCGTTGACTTTTGCAGAGAGTGGAAGGGAGAGGAGGGGTAGCGACAGAGAGACACACCGGTTGGCCGCCTCCTGCATGTGCCCTGACCAGGGCTGAGGATGGAGCCTGCCACTGAGGTGCGTGCCCGGGGCTGCCAGAATCGAAGCTGGGACCCTCTCGGTCCACGGGCCAAGGCTCTACCCACTGAGCCGCAGCAGCCAGGACCCCGGGGCAGCTTTACCGCCAGCTTCTTCCCAGACCATCTCCCGGGCGCCCTGGAGGGTGACGCCTTTTTAACATGAGCCGTCCGCCCCTCCCTCCCCCGCCTCTGAACACAGCCCCTCTCTCCTTGTCCCAGCACGGCCCCAGCCATCCTCCAAAGCGAAGGTGAAATGCGACCTTCTTGTACCAGCCGCTCAGGGTATTTTTAGACCAGCCTTCCCTGCCCTCCAGAGCGCTGTTCCCAGCAGCACAGGCCCCTGTGGTTCCTAGAAGTCTGGCCCCGTGAACAGTGCGC
>JAAGEH010000033.1:1704120-1716044 GCA_011751065.1 Lasiurus cinereus
ACCCCCTCTGTGCCCACTGCCCACAGGCCCTGCCCGCCCCCTCCCTTCACGCCGGGGCCGCGGAGGGGGGGGGGGGGGACGGTTAGCGGAAAATATTCCGTTTATTCGCCTCTTGCTGAGTCGGCAAACGGAGCCGGGGCTCAGGACCCGCCCCAGTTTCCGCCTCGCGCGACCTTTAAGATGATTAATTCGTGTGTCGGCTGGTGTTTAATTTCCTCATTCCCACCCGCACCTCCGGGCCGCGCCTCTGCCTCCTCCGTCTCTGCGGGGCTGGGGTGGCCCGAACCCGCTGCCCAGGAGGGGGGCGTGCGTGTGTGCGTGTCCCCGAGTCACCGCGACGGGGCGGCCCCGCTGGCTCCCCGGCTCCTCTGGCTCCTCTGGCTCCTCCTCCTCGGTGGTGAGGCCTGGAGGCACCTGAGCACCGGCCCGTCCCCAGGAGGGGCTCCCCACCTCCCACTCCCCCGCACCCCCACCCCCCACCGCGGGAAGGGTCTCTGGGAAACCCGGGCTGGAGGCAGAGACGGGAGCAGGGGTCACCGTGCGCTCCAGCGGGTCCCCCTCGGGCGCCAAGGGGGGGTCCCCCCCGGCCTGGCCCGGTCAGCGCGGTGGGAGGGGACTCGCTGCCCACAGGACGCAGCAGCCGGGGAGGGAGGGCGGCCGGGACCCGGACAGGGCGCAGGGGAAACCGAGGCAGCGCCCAGTCGTCCCTGCCTCCCGGGCTGCGCCTGGCGGTCCCCTCACCGCGCCCTGGCGGGTCCAGGACAGCGAGCCCACCGTGGGGCTGCCTGCGGGGGCCCGGATTCCGGAGGAGATGTCTGTGGGGCGGGGCGAGGAGGGGGTCGGTGACCGAGGCCGCCAGCAGAGCCCAGGGGGGTGGTAGGCTGGGGTCCCGGGGAGGACCTGCTAGTCTGGACGCGCACATCCACGGACCAGACACCGACAGGGACCAATATAACGTCTTCAAGGTATCAGTGTTCCATGCCAATATAACACCTTAAAGGTATACAATGTTACATGCCAATATAACGTCTTCAAACAATGTTACAGGCCAATATAACATCTTAAAGGTATACATTGTTACAGGCCAATATAACGTCTTAAAGGTATACAGTGTTTCATGCCAATATAACGTCTTAAAGGTATACACTGTTCCATGCCAATATAACGTCTTCAAGGTACACAGTGTTTCATGCCAATATAACCTCTTAAAGATATACAGTGTTACAGGCCAATATAACGGCTTCAAGGTATACAATGTTTCATTCCAATATAACCTCTTAAAGGTATACAGCACGTTCCATGCCAATATAACGTCTTCAAGGTATACAATGTTACATGCCATCCATGTTTCAGTCAAAATTAAAAGGAAAAAAACAACAAGGGACGAAGCAGAAATCTGCCAGAACAAGGGGTTAACAGAAACAGACCCAGACACGGCCTATATGTGGGAACAATATGAAAAGGACTTTATCCCTGGCGGTGTGGCTAAGTGGTTAGAGCATCCGCCGGAGCATTGACAGGTCTCGGGTTCGATTTCTGGTCCCAGGCCCACACCTGGGTGGCGGGTTCAAACCCCTGGCCCTGGTTGGGGTGCGTGTGGGAGGCAACGGATCGATGTGTCTGCGTCATATCGACGTGTCTCTCCCCCCCTTTCTCTCCCCCCAACCCCGATTCTCTCTCTCACCCCTTCTGTTCTCTCTAACAGCCGGCGGGAGATGGTGCCTTCGGGAGAGGGTGAGCAACAGGAGACGAGGACCTGGAGACGGTGGAGCGGGTGGGGGGGTGGGGGCGCGGCAGGAGGAGGTGGAGGGCGGTGTCGGGAGCCTGACGCCGGAGCGGAGGAGGGGAGAAGGGGAGGATGGGTACCCGAGGGTTTTATTATTTTATTTTATTTTATTTTAAATATATTTTATTGATTTTTCACAGAGAGGAAGGGAGAGGGATGGAGAGTTAGAAACATCGATGAAAGAGAGACATCCATCAGCCGCCTCCTGCACGCCCTCAGCTGGGGATGTGCCCGCCACCCAGGTCCCTGCCTTTGACCGGAATCGAACCCGGGACCCTTCAGTCCACCGGCCGCCGCTCTATCCACTGAGCCACCCAGTCTCGGCGTACCTGAGGGCTTTAAACGTGATGAACGCGAAGGGAGCACAGGGCGAGGCGGGTCGCAGCCACAGGGCAAACGTGGCCGGAAGCTGGGCTTGGAGGGACGGGGAGGCGGGGGCAAAGGTCAAGAAAACCCTGGTTCCCCCCAAGACCCGGAGGTGGGAGGCACCCCCCTCTGCTGCTCCCCGCTGCCCCCCGCCCCGGCCCCGCCAGAGGGACGTCCCAGGAGATGAGAGAGAGAGTCCCTCCCCGGCCGGACACCGGGCCAAAGCCAGGCCGGGCCGAGGGGGCAGCGGCGGGCGGTCAGGTGGGTCCCGAGGGCGACTTTCCCCTTAAATTCCTGGAAAGTTGGAAAATCGGTGGACAGACCGACAGAACCGGAACCAGGACTCTGCCCTTTGCAGAGGGGGCGGAGGGGGGAGGGCAGGCGGCGGCCCTCGGACGGACGGGACGGGGATTAGGCCCAGTCGAACCCGCAGCCCGCACGCTGCTGAGGGCGCAGAGGAGCGGGAACGAGCTATCAGCGCGGCGCAGACGCCACCGGGAGCCTGGGGCGCAGGCACAGGCGCCCCCAGATAACGGGAGGGAGGAGGGGAGAGGGGGGAGGGAGGAGAGAGGGGGAGGAGGACACTGAGGGATAAAGATGCTTAAAGGACCGCAGAGCTGAACACCCCGCGGCCAGCCTGCCCGCCCGTCCGTCCCCAGAGCCGTCTCTGGCTGCACCGTGTGTCACAGCTGCTGCTTGCGGGGGGGGGGGCGCCCGGGAGTGGACGGTAAACACGCCCCCGCCGTGGCCGATTTCTCTGCGTCTGTGCTTTTCGGTTTAGAGGAAAAGCATGGGTGAGTGGTAAAAGGACACTTTTTAAAAAATATATACACTTTATTGATTTTTCACAGAGAGGAAGGGAGAGGGATAGAGAGCCAGAAACATCGATGAGAGAGAGACATCGATCAGCTGCCTCCTGCTCGCCCCCCACTGGGGAGGTGCCCGCCAGCAAGGTCCATGCCCCCGACCGGAATCGAACCTGGGACCTTTCAGTCCGCAGGCCGACGCTCTATCCACTGAGCCACACCGGTCTCGGCTAGAGAACTCAGCGTGTTTGACAAAGCGCCACCACCATCGTGCGGTGGGGGATGGGGGGGCGCGGCGGGCCCCTTACCTGGCACCAGGTTAACGGGGTAACATGTGGCGGGGAGGGAGGGGGAGGGGGGCGCACCAGAGCCGACCCGCCCCTCGTGCCATGGGGGAGCTGGCTACCAGATGTTCCAGCTAAAAATGCAGATTTCTTTTTTTTTTTTTTAAATAAGAGGAGTCACTCGCGTGCCGATGTAGAGGCGATCTGATACGCCTGCTGTTTCGCCGTATTGACAGCAGGCTTCCAAACCTCCCATGTCAGGTTTTCTGGAGGTGTTAACAGCGTGGATATTTTTACGCTTAAAGGTGTCGAATTTCATGCCAAAAAATAAAAAATAAAAAGAGCATTTGCGGGGAGTTTTAATTCCTGGTTTTGAAGAAAAATTCATCGTCTGCCTCGGGAAGCCGATGGTGGACGTGCTCCCTCTCAGGAGACGTGTGAGCGCCGGTCTAAACGCTTCGAAAGGGGGTGATTTCGACGCGAAAGACAAGGAACCTCCAGGTCAACCGGGGAAAGTTTGAAGACAAACCAGCTGGCAGGAAGATTCGCTCGGCCAACCATTTCCGGTCGTTGAGGAGCCACGGGAGAGGGTTTTAAAGGGAGGGAAACGGGTGCCTCGTCCACGGAACGAAAGAGACGGAAAACCGAAACGTCCTCAGTAAAATGTTGCTTCCACGGCGCGAAAGAAAGCCTTTTTCTGCATCGCATTGCGGCCGGCGGTGAGAAGTGGATTCATTCGGAGAATCCCAAACGCACAGAATCACGGGTTGATGCAGGTGAACCACCAACATGGACTGCAAGGCCCAATCGCTTCGGAAAGAAGACAACTCTCTGCGTCTGGAGGGATCGGGCAGGTGTGGCGCATGATGAGCTGCTAAAACTCAAACTTTCCCCGGTGACCTGGAGGTTCCTTGTCTTTCACGTGGAAATCACCCCCTTTCGAAGCGTTTAAACCGGCGCTCACACGTCTCTTGAGAGGGAGCCCGTCCACCATCGGCTTCCCGAGGCAGACGATGAATTTTTCTTCAAAACCAGGAATTAAAACTCCCCGCAAAAATGCTCTTTTTTTTTTTTGGCACGAAATTTGACACCTTTAATTTGAAACCGTTAATACTGATCGCTACGGTCAACGAGTAATCAATGTGACCCACGCTTTGAGCGTAAAACCACCAGAACGGGCCAGAAGACACGGCAAAGTGACTGCTTCCTGAGGACGCACCGTCACACGCTTCAACACCAGTTACAGACGCGTGAAAGGATCTTGTCTGGGAGGTATGAACCCGCCCGCCGTGTTCACCAGCCCTGGCTCCTTCAGAGGACCCCTCGCTCCCATCGATGGCGCACGCCCTGTCTGAGCGGCCCTTCAAGACGGGGGAAGAAGTGGAAAAGGGGGTCTCTGAATGGCCTGCCTCAGAACAAGCAAAGTTCTATTGGGACGGTGCCCACCGATGGCCTGACAGATGGGGGAAACGTGTGGCCAGCGATGGACACCGCTTTGGATAAAGCCCTTCCGATGTTTCTCTGGAAATTATCGTGTTGTCTTCGATGACGAAACCCGCATTATTAACGGGTAAAGGTTAATAATCTGCATCCTTCACCGGCGGCACCTCGGAAACAGTATCGAAACTGGTTCCAGAGACAGAGATACATTGTATTTGAGCAGCAAACAGTATCCAGTTCAGCCTGGAGACGAGGCTTTAGATGGGAGGGACTCCTTAACTCTGCTCAAACACAATGTATCGCTGTCCCTGGAACTAGCGATACGTTGTATTTGAGTAGTAAACAGTATCAAACACTCGTTCCAGGGACAGCGATACATTGTATTTGATTCGACTTAAGGGGTCCCTCCCATTTAAAGCCTCATCTCCGGCTGAATTGAAGGGAGAAGGTCTGTCAATCAACAGGAACAGCACTGACCACCCCAGGGGGATGGGGGGGTGGGGGGACACATTTAGGCACCAGCTTCCCGTTGGGGCCGAGTCCCAATCACAGCGCCCTCTCCCCCCGGGGGGGCGTCTCCTGGCCTCGTTAAGCCCGCCCTCAGCAGGCCCCGTACCTGTCACTCACTCTGGGCGGGTGACTGGAATGTAGGCCTGGGGTTCCGGGCGCCACCCCCAGAGGGAGGGGTTTCTGCAGACCTGCCCGGGAGGGGCGAGGCTGGTGTCGGGGGACCCCGTGGCTGCCTCTCACCATGGCAGCCTCCGCCTCTGCTCCTCTCAGATTCTGGGACGACACTCAGCGGCTCCTGACCCACCACCCCCGGCCTGGCGTGGGGCGCCACCGGAGGAGACCCGCGCGGAGACAGATGCCATGCGGTGAGCGGCGATCCCCGCAGACCCTCCGGGGAAAGGCGGGCACGGGGACCCCACGCCGCCGCGTGCACAGGCGGGCTGGCTCTCCCCCGGGGTCAGAGGTCGCGCACAGGTACATGCACACACATGCATGTACATGCACACACATGCATGTGCACACACACAGAGAGAAGGGCTGCTGGTTTGGATCCCAGAGCATGCACACCTGTGCATATGCACACATGCGCGTACATGCACACGGGTGCATGCGTGTACACATGTGCATGCACACACATGCACGCACGCACACACAGAGAAGGGCTGCTGGTTTGGATCCCAGAGCATGCACACCTGTGCATATGCACACACGTGCGTACATGCACACAGGTGCATGCGTGCACACAGG
The DNA here is from genome assembly GCA_011751065.1 of Lasiurus cinereus. NCBI lineage: Eukaryota > Metazoa > Chordata > Mammalia > Chiroptera > Vespertilionidae > Lasiurus > Lasiurus cinereus. Next base: position 1,710,060 of record JAAGEH010000033.1, read on the forward strand.
TGCATGCACACACATGCACGCACGCACACACAGAGAAGAAGCAGGTGCCGGGGGAAGGACGGGCGGGCGTTCACTGGGAGACCCATCTGCGGAGGATGGAGGGGCGCCCCATGCTGGACGTGGGGGGGGGGCCACGGGCGCTTCCCCTGCGTGTTCCGCGAGCGGGTCCGGCCCAGGGGGTCAGGGAGGGGGGCGTGTGGGGTCCCTGGGCCTGCGTTCCTGGAAGTGCCCGGCGTCCGTGGACACGGACACGCACACGCGCGCACGCACCTCCTCTCGGGGGCCGATCGGACGGCGCCGGTGGAGCGGGTGCGGGTGGGAGGGGGCGGGCGGCCGGGCCTCGGGGCGGGGGTCCCCCAGGGAACCCCATAATGGGCTCTTCATGTGCTGGTGATTTAATTATCCTTTTATGGCCGCGCCCGTCTCCCCGGTTTAGCGACCAGAGAAGGGGGAGCGGGCGGAGGCGGGGGCTGAGGCTGGGGGCCCCGCAGGCTGGTTTGGGGGCGGAAGGAGACAGACCCCAGGTCAGCTGTGTGAGGCTGGGCCTGGGCAGGTTCTGGGGGGGCCCCCGGGGCAGGCAGGACAGAGACAGGAAGAGGCCGGGGGGCTTTAAAGGGAGGGAAGGAGCCCAAGCCGGTGTGGCTCAGTGGATAGAGCGTCGGTGGCCTGCGGACTGAAGGGTCCCGGGTTCGATTCCGGTCGGGGGCATGTATCCTGGTTGTGGGCACATCCCCAGTGGGAGGCGTGCAGGAGGCGGCTGATGGATGTCTCTCTCTCATCGGTGTTTCTAACTCTCTATCCCTCTCCCTTCCTCTCTGTGAAAAATCAATAAAATATATTTTAAAAAAACAAAATAAAAAGGAGGGAAGCAGACAGAATGGGAGCAAAGGGACCAGGAGCCGGGCCTGTCAGTGTCTGTGGGACAGGGGGGGGGGCCGGTGTCTGGGGGAGAGGGGGGCCCGCACCTTGTCCCGGAGCCACCTGGGACGGTGGCCGAGCCGCGAGCAGCCGGTGGGGGGCAGGCCGGGTCCCAGCGTCTCCGCGCAGCCTCGGGGCGAGTCGGCGACCTCCCTCCTCCTGGCGGACGGAGCCCCCTGGCTGACCCCTCGCTCGCAGCCCGTCCCCGCTGCGCCACCTGGCACTCACCTGGCTCCCCACCTGGCACCCCAGCTGGCACCCCCCGCCGCCCCAGACTCAGCCCCCAGGACAGAGGCGCCAGCTGGAACGTGGAGGTCGGGCCAGGGGACTCCTGTGGGACAGACAGGGGACCGGGCGGCCGGGGGGCGTCAGCTGCGGACACGCCGTGCCGGCCGCCCGGTGAAGGGCAAAGCCGTGACCTTCCGGTGGGCAGGGGGGCGGGGCCGTGTGTGCCGGGCGCTTACGCGGGTGGGAGCGTGCATGCGCGAGCCGTGCACGCCTGAGCGTGTCTGAGCACATGTGTGCGCGTTTGTGAACACGTGTGCGCACGGCACGCTTGTGCGTGTGTGTGTGCGTCATCGCACATGTGCACGGCTGGCTCGGGCTCCTGCGGGTGATCCAGACGGAAGGGCGGCCACCTCAGGCCCTGGCTGGTGGGGCTCAGTGGACAGAGCCTCGGCCGGCGGACCCCAGGGTCCCGGGTTTCAGTCCGGTCCAGGGCGCGTCCCTCGGCGGCAGGCTCCCCCCCCCCGGCCTGGGCCCCTCCCTGTCCGTGTGCCTCTCTCACGTCGATGTCCCTCTGTCCCTCCCCCTAAGAATCAGCGGAAACAGCCTTGGGGGTGGGGGTGGGGTGGGGGGAGGGTGAGCACCAGGCCCTCCGCCAGCACCGAGGGCGACCCCTCCCCAGCCCCCCGACACCTGCCCGCGGCAGGCGCTCCCCTCACAGGAGGTTGTAAACACTCCCTGCCCTGCCCCCCCCCCGGTCCCCCCTCCCCCCGCGAGGACAGGCTCGGCGTACAGTGCCGTTTGGGGGCTATTGACCGGGCTTACAGGCCCGCGGAAATGGATGTGGCCGCGGAGCTGCGGGCGGGCGGCGTCCCCGGTTAATGCTCTCCAGTCTGGCTTTGAATTGCCGGGGGTCACACGCACTTGGGGGGCGGGGGGAGAGCGGGCCGGGGTCTGCGGCGCGAGCACATGCCTGCGGGCGGGCGGGCGGCCATATGCTTCCCTCGGCCGCTCCGGCGTCGGGAGCACACGCGTTTGCCGGCGTGTTGCGTGTGCATCGGCACGGCGCTCGTGTGTGGCCTGCTGGGCCGTGAGCCTGCTGGGGCGCGGGGGCTGGGGCGGGTGTCCCTGTATGCGTGTGTGTGCGTGTGTGCACGCATGTGCAGGCAGGCGGGTGGACGTGCTCCAGGAGCAACGTGCAGCCTGCGTGTGGCTTTGGAACCGTCGGTGTGAACACAGCTGTAAACGGGTTGCATGCATCTGAGCCAGAGAGAGAGAGCGAGAGCGAGAGTGAGAGTGAGAGCAAGGGGGGGGTATTTCCACGCTTCGCCCTGGACCTGAGCCTCATTTTGGGGGGACAGGACCACAGCAGGGGTCCCCAAAGGCCGCCTGGCCTCGCCTCCAAGAGCACGGTTACCAGGAAGGCTGGAGCCTCCACTCTGAGCAGCTCAGGGGTTGGGGTGGGGGGAGGACGGGAACCTGGAGACGCTCCTGGGGACCCTAATGGCCAGACTAGAAGAGGCCCCTCCCCCTGACTCCTCACGCCCCCCTCTGCCCCCCCTCGTTCCCCTGAGACGAGCTCCCTCAGTCCTCCCTCCTGACTGAGGAGTCTGCTCGTCCGGGGCGTGGCTCAGTGTCCACCCCTGACCCGGGAGGTCAGGGTTCGATTCCCGTCGGGGGGCGGGCCCAGGCCCGGGGTGCAGGCTCGATCCCCGTGGGGGCGCGCAGGAGGCAGCCGGGTGGTGATTCTCTCTCCTCCTGGCTGCTTCCCTCTGTCGTTCTCCCATTCTCCCAAACTAAAAACCAGTAAAAGCGATTTTTTTGTGTTTTTTTAAAAATATATTTTATTGATTTTTTACAGAGAGAAAGGGAGAAGGATAGAGAGTCAGAAACATCGATGAGAGAGAGACATCGACCAGCCGCCTCCTGCACGCCCCACACTGAGGATCAAGCCTGCAACCAGGATACCTGCCCTTGACCGGAATCGAACCCGGGACCCTTCGGTCCACAGGCCGACGCTCTATCCACGGAGCCACACCGGTTTCGGCCGTAAAAGCGTTTTTTAAAACGTCCGGCTTCCCGCCTATCCTGCACACACAGCCGTCCCTCATGACACCTCAGTCCCGGGGGGGGGGGGGGGGCGGGGGGGGGTTACGCTCTCACCCTCAGCAGTGCTTCTTCCACGGGAAAGTGGGGTGCGGGCGGCGTGACCGCCGACACGCCCTGTGCCCAGGGGGGCCATCTCGTCCCCATCTCGTCCCCGACTCGTCCCATCCCAGGCGGACGGACGCCTCCTGTAGCGGGCGCTCCTGGCGGACGGAGAAGGCGCTGATTCACGGGCGCTGCTGCGTCTCCCACGGCCTCCCTGCTCCGCCCACAGCCAGCCTGACCCTGCGCCAGGCATTGGGGGGGGGGGGGGGGGGGGGGGCCGCCCACACTCGCCGTCCTGGGTTCCCGCTCCAGGGGAGGCCTGGGCCCGGGGAGCCGGAGGGTCAGAGTGGAGCCGGGGGCGTCTCTGAGCACCTGCTGCTGTGGGTCTGGGTGCAGCCCCCCCCACCCCCACCCCCGCCCCGTGCCGGCCCAGGAGCCCGCGGGGCCGGTGGGAGTCCCGGGCTCAGAGCAGCTGAGGCCTCTGCTCCCATCACACAGCCTCAGGGTGGGGCTGAGTCTCACCACAGAGCCCGACCTGCACGCCATCCCCAGACCGTGACCGTGCCCTTGACCGTGACCGTGACCGTGACCATGACCGTGACCGTGACCGTGCGGGCGCCTGGGAGCCGCCGGAGCCGGACAGAGGCCCCCGCCAGCCGCTGGCCACTGTCGGCCTCGCCCTCCGGAGAGAGAGCCGGGAGGGCCTCCCGGAGGAGGGGCCGGGGACCATCCTGCCTGCGTGTCTCAGACCCCCCACGGGTGCAAGGTGCTGGGTCAGCTGGGCCGGCCTCTCCACGGCCCTGAGCTTGTGCCCAGCGAGGAAGGGAGGACGGCGTGAGCGATGGACGCCCGCCCAGGGATGATGGGGGTCGGGGGGGCGAGCACAGGGGAGACGGGGAGACGGAGAGCCCCAGCGGCCCCCTACCCGCCCAGCTCCCGCCCTGCTCGCCCCGGTCGGTCTCCAGTGCCAGCCCGGCTTCAACCTTCCCGCAGCCCCGCCCCCTCCCCCAGGCGGGGAGACGCTGATTAGATCTCATTGGCCGAATGGGCAAAGGACAGCGGTCAGCCGGCCCCCTGTTTCCGGGGTCACTCAAGGCCGCACGGGCGGCAGATGGCGGCCCCTGGCGAGGTCCGAGCAGCTGTCCTGGGCCACCGGTGGCCGCGGCTCTGAGACGCCCGGCCGTGTCCTTCACGGTCAGAGCAAGGCCGGGAGGCTGACCCTGACCGGCCCTCTCCCTCTGCCACCGAGATACAGTGGTGCCTCGAGATACGAGTTTAATTCGTTCCGTCACCTCGAGGCGTGGGAAACGGTGAGACGCTCGCGTCGCGGCAAACGGGTGGGTCGTGTGCAGCCGGCCGATCCGCGCGATGACTCCTATCTCAACTGTTGCTCGTATTTCAAAGCAAAAACCGCTCGCTCGACGGCTCGTATCTCAAAAATCTCATAGGTTAGGGCACTGATATCTCGAGGTACCACTGTAACTCCCTGTCCCGTGATTCCCAACCGTCCCCCGGGCGGGCGGGCGGGCAGGGAGGATGCACAGTGGGCGCTGCACGCACACGGGTGCCGGGTCCCATTCCGAGCCAGGCTGCTGTCTCCAGGGGGATGTGCACCCATGTCCTCAGCGGGCGGCAGGTCTGGGGGTGCCCGCTCTGGATGCTGACAGGGTGGGGCCGTGCTCGGTCTGCCCCCCGTGTCTGCCATCCACGGCCTGCGGGGCCCTCAGGACAGGAGAGCAGCCAGGGCCGGCTCCAGGGCAGCGGGCGGTGGGTGCACGGGGTGGGCGGGCGCAGGGGAGGGAGCCCCACAGGATGCCCGCCCGCTCCCGACCCCGAGGCCCTGGGGGGCGTCTCATGGGGGAAGCCACGTCCCTCTGAGCCGCCACTGCAGCCCCTGATGCTGACCTCGGGCTGACCTGGTGTTGACCTGGGGCTGACCTCAGGCTGACCTCTGATTTCCGCCCTCCGGCGGGAGCTGAGGGGTACATGTGGGGGGGGGAGCCGAGGTCTGCGTGGGCGGTGGCTGCCCAGACGGCAGAATGGGGCGCGTCTGCGAGGCCCCCGCTGTCCCCCAGGCCCCCACGGCCGGTGGTCAGGAGTCACATATGGGTCCTGCGCCCGCCGCCCACAGGCACCGGAGCCACTGCCCGGCTTCCACCGCCACGGGCCTGCGGCCGCCGCTCCGGGGCACAGTGGGGCGAGCGGGCAGCCCCCACCCCGGCCCCCGACCTGCACAGCAGGCCCTGCCCTGGGAAGACGGCGGCGGGCGGGGCGAGGGAGGCGGCAGCCCCAGCTCCTGGCGAGACGGCCTCCGAATGGGGGGGGCCGCGGGGCGGGGAGGGGGGCCTGGGAACTGCCGGCTGCTGCCCTCCCTCCCTCCCTCCCCCCGTCCGTCCCTCCCACACACTCTGCCTCCCCCCCGTCCCCCCAGTTCAAAGGGCGCGTTCTGCTTCCTCACCTCACCTCCCGCCAACAGAGATATTACATATCGATTCCTGACGGCCTGGCTCCTCCATCACTGCCGGGGCGCCGAGCGCAATTACCGCCGGCCGGACACACACAGACTCTCACACACACACTCACACTCACACACACACTCACACACTCACACACACACAGTCACACACACACTCACACACACACTCACTCACACACACACACTCACATACTCACATACACACACACACTCAC
>JAAGEH010000033.1:1729531-1740649 GCA_011751065.1 Lasiurus cinereus
CGATTCCGATCAAGGGCATGTATCCTGGTTGTGGGCACATCCCCAGTGCAGGAGGTGGCTGATGGATGTCTCTTTCTCATCAATATTTCTAACTCTCCATCCCTCTCCCTTCCTCTCTGTAAAAAAATCAATAAAATATATTTTTTGAAAAAACAACAGGGAACGTGTCCTCGGGAGAGATCAAAAAAATACATCCCGGCCGGTGGCTCCGTGGTCAAGCATCGGCCTGTGAACCAGGAGGTCACAGTTCCATTCTCAGTCGAGGCCCCCGGTTGAGGGCTGCATCCCCCGTGGGGGGCGGGCAGGAGGCAGCTCATCGCTGATTCTCCCTCATCACGGATGTTGCTCTACTCTCTCCCTCTCCCTTCCTCTCTGACACCAATAATCACATTTTTAGGGGAAAAAAAAAAAGCCAAACAAAGAAGGAAATCCCAAACTCCCCCCGGAACGTGCCCATCCAGGTGCAGACCGGGGCTCCGACCGCCTGCAGGCCCCTCCCAGGCCGGGTCCAGCCTCCCAGGGTCGGGCGGTGACCCCGGCCCCCCACGTCCCTCCTCCTGCGCCTCCTTCGCCCCTGCGGCCCCAGCAGGACCACGGCCAGCGGTCTCCTCGGCTCCCAGGAGGGCGGCCACCTGGAGCGGACCTGCCTCCCGCCCGCACAGCGCCGGAAACCGCCGGGAAGTGATTAATGACTCCGAGCTCAGCCTCAGGCTCAGCTCCCGGGCGGCGGGGACAGCGGGCGGTCCCGTGTCCCTTTATTGCTGAGCCGGTTTCCGTCCAGTGTCATCCTCTCGGGCAGACCCCCGGCCGAAGCGCCCGTCCAACTCCGCAAACCCTACCCCCTCGCGCCTCCCTCTCCTCTCGTGTGAGGTCAGGTTGAACGCCAGCCCCACAGCCCGGCCAGCTGTGGAGGGTTGGCCGGACTGTCCCCGCGCTGTCTCCGATGGGCACGCATGTCCCACCCATCTGACCGCCACCTTCAGTTCCCAGGAGTCTGCTCAGAAGTCACCTCCTCCAGGCAGCCCCCCGGGCCTTCCTCTCTGCGCCACGAGCGCCCTCAGCCTCATCGCTCACGCAATTGGGGTGTCATGGCTGCCAGCCTGCCACTGGAGGAGGAGGATGGAGGCCGCCCTTGCCCACGGCAGGGGCTCCTCCAGCCCGTCTCCATGCCAGGGGCCTGGCCAAGGGGCAGGGGTGAGCGGGAGGAGGAGGAGGGGTGCACAGGGCAGTGGGAACAGGTCTGGTGCTGGCAGAGGAGGGGCCTCTGGCCGTGGCTGACCCCGAAGGGCCATCCCTCAGGCCTGGCACCACTGCGTCTGCCCCAGCCAGGGACTGGACTCCAAGCCTGGGCTCTGCAGGGCTGGGGAGGCGGGCAGGGCTGAGCAGGGGCCTGGGTGGGGCGGGGGCGAAGCAGGCAGGGCGGGGCGGGGCCAGGGTGCACCTCAGAAGTGGCCTCTGAGTCCTCGGGTCCCCCCCAAAGAAAGGTTCACTCCGGCAGGCGCGTTCCCGGGCCCCCGGGTGGGTGAGCGCCTCCCGCCTCCCTCCCGCCTCCCTCCCGCCTCGGACGGACGTGAAAGATGGATGGCCCTTGCCAGGCGGCCCGTGACCTACATCGGTGGGCCGCCTCCGCGGGCAGCAGCAGTGGCAGCGGCTATATAAAGACGGGATCTATTTTGAAGAGGGCCGCGTGCGTGCGGGAGTCAGCTGTCCCGCGTCCCGTTGTGTAAGCTGGTCTCCCGGGGCGGCCCACGTCCTGCTGGCCCCCCATGGAGTCTGACCCGCTGGGGGGTCCCGCCCGCCGGCGCTGTGAGCCCCCTCTCCCTGCCTCAGGCCCACCGACCGATGCCGGGGGCCGTGGTTCATTGCCCACCCTCTGGGCGGGGGCCACGTGGGGGTCATCTGTCCCCCTCCAGCAGGGGCGGGGCCGTCACCGTGAGGAATGAAGCGAAGCTGGGCGAGGACAAGTGCGCCCTGAAAAAGGTGAGCACGCTCCGCTCAGGTGCAGGCGCCTCTCCGTCCCCGACACTGTCCCGGGAGGCGGGACCCTGCGTGGTGCGCCCCCTGCGGCCCCCAAATGCTCCCCCTCCAGAGGGCTGCCGGGCTCACCACCCATTGTTTTTAAAATATATATATATTTTTTTTTTTGATTTTTTACAGAGAGGAAGAGAGAGAGAGAGAAAGTCAGAAACATCGATGAGAGAGACATCGATCAGCCGCCTCCTGCACACCCCACAGTGGAGATGTGCCTGCCACCCAGGTACATCATGCCCTCGACCGGAATCGAACCTGGGACCTTTCAGTCCACAAGCCGACGCTCTGTCCACTGAGCCCCACCAGTCTCGCCCCACCACCCATTCTTATTATTAATTTATTTACTTAAATATATACTTTGTTGGTTTCAGAGAGGCAGGGAGAGGGAGAGACGTCCATGATGAGAGGGAACCGTGGATCGGCTGCCCCCTGCTCGCCCCACGACCCGGGCCCGTGCCCTGACCTCCTGGTTCACGGGTCGACGCTCAGCCCCTGAGCCACACCGTCGGACCGGGCGCGCCCCCGTTTCTACAGACTGGAAGGTGCGGGTCTGGGGCCCCGGCTGCCGTCCGTTCGCAGGAAGGCTGGCACCCTCTCGCCGGGTCTGGCACGTGGCCCACCTCCCCGGTGCTCGGGCAGCCCTGCCTCGCTGGCGGAAGATTCCGGGTCAGAGGAATCGAAAGGCCCCTGACGCCCCGGCTTAAGCGAGTCCTCCTGCGTCTGAGTCTCCTCCTCAGCCTCAGAACCAGTGAAACTGCCTCCTCCAATGGCAGCGTCGGGACCGACCTCCCCTGAGGGGCCCCCCACTTTGCTCGCTGGCTGGGCCGTGGGGTCCCAGGCTGCAGGCGGCACGGGCCGGGACCGGCCGTGGACAACCGCAGGGCACCCAGACCCTCGGCGATTCCGGGCCCGTGGTTAGCAGGCCCCGGCGCCCGGCCAGCCGACGGGGCTCAGGGATTGAGCATCGACTTAGGGACCAGGAGGTCAGGGTATGATTCCCCATCGGGGCACAGGCCCAGGCTGCGGGCTCCATCCCCCATCGGGAGCGTGCAGGAGGCAGCCCGTCCCGGATTCTCTCTCGTTGCAGAGATTTCTCTCTCTCCTTCTCCCTCCTCTGAAATCAATAAAACTCTTTTTTTAAATATATATTTTATTGATTTTTTTACAGAGAGGAAGGGAGAGGGATAGAGAGTTAGAAACATCGATGAGAGAGAGACATCGGTCAGCCGCCTCCTATACGCCCCCCACTGGGGACGTGCCCGCCACCACGGTCCCTGCCCTTGACCGGAATCGAACCTGGAACCCCTCACTCCGCAGGCCGACGCTCTATCCACTGAGCCACACCGGTTTCGGCTAAAACTCTTTTTTAAAAAGCGCCCCCACCCCGCACTCAGGCAAAGCTGCTGAGAACCATGCCTGCCACGTCCCCTTCCCCCCACCCCTCCCCCGTGGTGCCGCGCAGGCCCTGGTGAGGAAACGCCGGGGACGCGGGGACGGTCAGCATCCGCGGGCACCGAGGGCCGCGGGCCAGACTGCTCCGCCCGGGCCCGGTCCTCCCTCGGGGCCGGCTCGCAGGCCAGGCCGGGCTGTTGACGGCGCCCGGGCTGGCGGCCAGACCCAGTTTCTGGCGCGGAGGCCGGTTCATGAGCCTGCGATGCATTATTCATCCCGCAGAGCAGAGCGCGGCGCCAGCCCCTGCAGCTCCCCCGCAGACTGCGCGCCGCCCTCGCCTCCGCGTCCCGATGGGAGTCCGGTCTCTCCCGTCACCACCGGGCAGGGGGGACCCCTGCCTGCCCCCCGTCCCGTTCTCCTCGGCTTCTCTCCCCGGAACTCCTTCCAAAGAACGAGGCAGGGCCGGCCATTCCCGTCCGGACCCAGCTCTGGCTGTGCTGTGGGGTCCCTGGGCCCGGGCTGTGCTTCTTGGGGGGGGGGGGGGCGGACCCAAGTTCTGAGACACCCAGACGCAGCTGCCAAGACCGGTGTGGCTCCGTGGATAGAGCGTCGGCCTGCGGACTGAAAGGTCCCGGGTTCGATTCCGGTCGGGGGCATGGACCTGGGTGGCGGGCACATCTCCACTGTGGGGCATGCAGGAGGCGGCTGATGGATGTCTCTCTCTCATCGATGTTTCTGACTTTCTATCTCTCTCCCTTCCTCTCTGTAGAAAATCAATTAAAAAAAAAAAAAGAACAAGGCGGGGCCGACCGTCCCCGTGTGGACCCAGCTCTGACTGCACTGTGGGGCCCCTGGGCCGGGGCTGTGCTTCTCGGGGGCCGGACCCAAGTTCTGAGACACCCAGAGGCAGCTCAGGGCGGGAGGGGGCCTTGGGACTCCCCTGATTCACAAACCAATGGGATGCCCTGAGCCTCTCAGCATCGCCCAGTCCCGGTGGGGGTGGGGGAGGGCACCCCGGGAGGCTCGAGTGCCCCCCCAGCGGGGACGGGGAGCTCAGTGGCCAAGGCTCAGCACAGAGTGAGGCTTTCCCACGACGCCCCTGGCTCCGTGCCCCTCTCCCTCCCCCTTCCCCTCTGCCCGGGCCAACAACACACCACCTCACACCGGGCGGACGGGTAGGTGGCCAGAGAATGGTGGACAGGGCTTCTGTCCTTGTCTTTTCTCCGACGGGTCCACGACCTCCATCACCATCATCATGGCTGCCCTGCCCTCCCCCTCCTGTGCCCAGTGCCCCTCCCCCTGGCCGGCCTGCACCTGGCCTGGGAGCGAGCAGAGCCCGGCGGTGGGGAGGGGGCGCGATGCTGCCTTCAGCATGGCCTCGGGCCGGCGGCCTCCTGACCCGAGGCTCACCCCACCCACAGGCCCCGTCCCAGACGCGCTGGATGCTGGAGGGGGCCCACCTGGCCTCCTCGCCAGATGACGCCACGGCTGTCAGCGGGCCACTGCCGCGAGCGCGGCCCCTCTCAGAGGGCAGAGAACGGCTCGCGCCCCAGACGCAGCTGCGGAGACAGATGACAGCCGCTCGCCTCTCCACGTCGAGGGCGGGGAGCAGAGGAAACCGGACAGGCGGCCTCTGAGTGGCCTGGGGGTGGGGCCTGGGCACCCAGGGCAGCAGTGGGCGACCGCGTAGAGAGCAGGGCGTGCCCGCCTCCCTGGCCAGGCCTCTGAGACCACCAGGTCCCCAGGGCTGTGGGGCAGCACCGACCAGCGCGTGGAGACCAGGACGGACCAGCGCGGTGGGGACAGAAGCCACCAGCAGGGGCACCGGGCCTGTGGTCCCCTCTTGCAGACGGTGCCAGGACCCCGGCCCTGCCTGGACACTCCAGCCCGCCCCCCTCACCCCACAACACCAGTCACCCCTCCTACCCAGGCTGCAGTCTCTGCCTTCACATCTCCCCTCCTCGCCCTCCCCAGCCCCCCTGCCGCCTCCCGGCTCTGAGCCCGGCTGGCCCCTGGCTGTGCCAGAGGGAAACGTCAGGTCTGGCTCTCCATGGGCACCTGTCAGCACACACGTGGGAGTTCTCCCAGCGGAGGGGCATCTGCGCTGGGGTTCAAAGGATGTGTAGGAGTTCGCCCGTTGACCAGAGGGCAGCGGGGCGCGTTTTGAGAAAAGACACGGAGGTGAGGCGTATTGGGGGAAGGGAGGGGGGTGGGCGAGCCAGGGATGGGGGACGTGGGAGGTGGGCGTCCTCCTCCATCCGGCCGCTGCTCCGTGAGGGGACAGAGCGGCCCCCACCGACGAGGAGGCGGTGTGGGGAGGGCCGCTCGGGGGCAACGTGGAACGGAGGGCTTGTCCGCGGTGCCTCTCATGGACCCAGGGTCCCTCCTCCGTCCGCCGGGGGTGGGGCAGCGTGGAATGCCCGGCTCGGTTTGCTCACAAACTCGCCGCAGTTTGGGTCTACAGCGGCGCCTCGAGATACGAGGGCCCTCACCTACGAGATGTTTGAGATACGAGCCGTCGAGCGAGCGATTTTTGCTTTGAAATACGAGCGACAGTTGAGATAGGAGTCATCGCGAGGATCGGCCGGCTGCACACGACCCACCCGTTTACCGCGACTGGAGCGTCTCATCGTTTCCCACGCCTCAAGGTGACGGAACGAATTAGACTCGTATCGCGAGGTGCCACTGTATTTAGAGGAGAAGCCTGCTTCCTGCAGAGGCTGTGGCTCCCTTTCCCGGGGTCCCCGCGGCACAGGCAGCCACCTGGGGGTCACCGGGAGACACCGGGAGGGGGGCTGTTCGCTGCCGGTGAGCGGTAAGCTGTGCTACCCCGGACAAGTGTCCTGACCTCTCTGGGCCTCGCTGTGGCCGCTCCTCGGCCCTCTGGCTCGGGAAGAGGCTCAGCAGGACGGTGGGGATCGCTGCCATGAGGCAGGCTCGCCGTGGGCAGGGTCGCCCTCCGGAACTTTCCGTGCGCCGGCCACTTCACCCTCAGGAGCCCTCTGGGTGGGGGGGCTGCTCCTGGGCCCCCCTGTGGACTCAGCCAAGACCCCACAGGCAATGGGGGAGGGGGGACAGGAGGCCGTAGAGGCGTGGAGGGGCTCACAGACCTGCACCCCAGCTGGCCCTGGTCACCCGTGGCTCCTCTGGATGCAGCTGACTCTGCCCACGCCCCCCGCTTTCCTGCCCCCTGCTCCCCGGCTCCATCGTCCGTCCCCAGAACCCAGCGCCGGGATTTCTCCGCGAATGACGTCCGGCTCCCTGCGGGCTCCCACCTGCTCCTCCCGGGAGAGGAGGCTGTGATTCACACGGCTCCCCCACACTTCCGGGGGCTCCTGGCGGGGAGCCCACAGCCCGTGGCTCAGGGAGGGAGGAAGGGAGGGAGCGAGGGAGGGAGGGGGCCGGCCTGCGGGGCGGGCCACAGTCACGGTCATCCGCCGCTCCGTGGGAGACCTGGACTTGAACCCACACGCCCCCGGCCCCAGGGAGCCCCCAGGAGCGATTCTGGAAGAGAATTCTCGGCCTCCTCTCCGGAGCCCCGTCCCCACCCTGACCGAGCGCCCGCATCTCATAAAACTGTCAGACGGCTGATGTGTGCGGCTCTCCCTCCTCCGGGTTCATAAACCGAGCAGTTCCGAGAAGCAGGCGGTGATGGGAAGTATCGGCTCCGGAGGACGCCAGCCCCACACGGTGGAGGGGGCGGGGGGGCGGGCAGGGGGCGCTGGGAATGGTCCGGGGCTGCTCTGGGCGGGCAGGGGGGGCAGGGGAGGGCTGTCGGGGACGCCTGCCGTCAGGGGAGCCTTGCCCGGAGCAGAGGAGCCTGAACCTCATCTTTTTTTTTTTTTTAATCTTATTTTATTGTTTTTTTTTTACAGAGAGGAAGGGGGAGAGGGACAGAGAGCTAGAAACATCGATGAAAGAGACATCGATCAGTCGCCTCCTGCACGCCTCCCACTGGGGATGTGCCCGCCACCCAGGTCCATGCCCTGGACCGGAATGGAACCCGGGACCTCTCAGTCTGCAGGCCGACGACGCTCTATCCACTGAGCCACGCTGGCTTCGGCCTGAACCCCATCTTGCGGCAGGAGCGGGCGCTGGTCCGTGGACACGGGGGGCCGGGGACGTGCACACCAGCCAACAGCGAGCGTGCGCGGCCACGTGAGGGGAGAGGCGGGAACCCCCAGGACGTGCGTGGCCTGCAGGGGGCAGGGGAGGCCCGCGCCGCCGGGCCTGGCTGTGGAGTGAAGTCCGTCCGTCCATCCGTCCGTCCATCCGTCCGTCTGTCCATCTGTCCTGGGCCCTGGGCTGCCGGAGTCTCAGGGAGGAACAGTATTAGCCACCGGCCCAGGGACCGGGCTGGGCCCAGCCGTGATGGGAGCCGGGTGGGGCCGCCCGCCCCCCCCCGAGTGCAGAGAAAGCGGCTCAGCCTTCCCCACCACCCAAAGGCCCCCAGGTGTGGTCGGGCCACCTTGCACCGCGGGCCCAGCCCTGGGACTGGGGCAGCCTGTCCCTGCACCGCCTTCCTGGACCCCATGGCAGTTCTCGGCTGTGGTGCATGCGGGCCGTGGGCGGGCGATTGCCTGGCTCACTCATGGCGTGCCCCCCCCCTGCGCCCCCCCTGCTGTGTAACCAAAGGGTCCTCTGGGAGCAGCGGGCTCAGCGCAGGAGGAGGAACCCAGGACCCTGGCGCCTGGAGCAGGGGGAGGCGGCCCTCCTGTCCTGGGCCCCGGCAGGACCCGGCTCTGCTCTACGGCACCCGGAGGGCGGCCCCTGACCCTTTGTGGGTGCCGCCTTCTCGCCTGCAAAAGGAAGGAGCCGGGGCGTCCCTGGTCCGCAGGCGGTCGGTCCGTCACGGCAGCCACAAGAAAACAGAGATGGCTTTGCGTCCCACCTCAGCCTCCGCCCCATTTCTCTCCCGGCCTCGGTCTCACCCTGAACTTCTCCGCAGCTGCAGGACGCGGGGAGGGCGGCTCCCGGTGGCGCTGGGCCCTCGGCAAGGACGCCGCCCGCCCAGGAACCAGGGCGCTCCCCATCTCAGCAACGACAGGTGCTGATGCAGAGGCTGAGGCTGTTGCCGCTCGCCCATCGAGACCTCCCTGCGCCCCGAAAGCTCCCTGGAGCTGCCCCGGGGAAGGAGGGGGGGCGGGGGCGGAGCTGTGAACACACACCCAGCTGCCCCCCTCAAAGGGCTCCTTAGCGATGCTCATGGGGCCTCCCTGGGTCAGAGGCCTCAGCAGGGACCGGGGGGGACGGTGAAGGGAGGAGGAGCCAGGTCACAGACTCCTCGGGGTGAGGGTCCCCCGAGGAGAGTCCCCGGAACAGACAGGCCCTTTGTTGGGTGGACACGGATGCCCGTCCCCCCCGCCCCCCAGGCCCGCACACCTGCTCCCTCCTTTGAGCGACACCAGCCAGGCCGCTGCTCAGCCCGTGCATTTCTTTTCTTTTTTTTTTTTTTAATATATTTCATTGATTTTTGACAGAGAGGAAGGGAGAGGGATAGAGAGCTAGAGACATCGATCAGCCACCTCCTGCACGCCCCCCACTGGGGATGTGCCCGCAACCAGGATACATGCCCAGATGCACGGCCGGTCTGTGTCGCAAGGACCGATGAGCCTGGGGCCGCACATAACCCAGCGTCTGTGGCATTTGCTCTGCACCACAGGGCCTCGGCCCCCTGGGAGCCCCCGGGCCCGCCAGCTGGGGCCGAGCACAGAGAGGTGCCTCTGGGGTCACTTCACCACCCCCTCTCCTCCCTCCTCCCCCCCCCCCCCGTCCGGTCCTCGCTATTCTGTCGCCATCCCCACGGGGCAGGCATCAGAGGCCTCCTCAGCCAGCGGCCTAGCCCGTGCACAGCACCTGCCCCAGGGACGCCTCCCGCACGGGGTCCCGCTGGCCACCTGTGGCGGCTGCTGGGAGGCTCCAGGCAGCGGCTACAACCCCCCACGGCGCCGGGAAGTTTCTGGAAGCCGGTGGCGGCCTCGAAGTGGCAGTGCCGGCTCAGCACGGTTCCCAGCGCGGCCCCGCCCCCTGCGGCCTGTTCTTCTCTTCACAGACGCCGCCGCCGCCATGGAAATAGCCTCTCAGCCCGAGGATCTGTGTCCCCGAAATAGCAGGGAGCCCCGTGTGGGAGAGCCTCCCGCAAAGGCAGTGCGGGGGGGGAGGGGATGGGGGCGCTGTGTTTCTGCAGGCGCCCCGATGCTCGGCTGCACTGGGAGGCAAACACGCCTCCCCCTCTCTTTCCCCCTCTCCCCCCAATATGGGGAGGCCGCTCACCCCCTCCAGGACGGCCAGCGGGAGCAGCAGGACAGAGATGACCCTGGTCCCACGTTGGGCTCTGACCCTGGTCACTCTGAGCCCTGACCCTGGTCACCGACTCCTGAGTGTGAGGGTCACCGGGCCTCAGGTTCCTCGGCGTCACGGGCGGGTGCCTGTCCCTGCCTCCCACCCCCCCATGCTGTCCTCCTCCTCGCCCCACGTCCCACGTTAGAAACGAGGGCCCAGACGGGACGGGAGCGGCCCTGGGTCTGAGCTCAGGGGGGCAGGGTGGACCCAGGACACTAATCCTCGGCTCTGAGAACGGCTCTCATCACACACACACGGACACGCATGGACACGCACCGACATGCACACATGCACACAGAGACATGCTCACCCAGAGGAACTGGGAGTCAGCTCCGCCTGGCTGCCTGGCACAGGGTGGGGTGCTCAGGCCGAGCCGGGCCCGCAGGCGGGGGGAGGGTTCTGGAAGGCTCCCTCCTCCACAGGCAGTGGCAGGGGCTCTCCAGGCGCGGGGGCAGTGGCCAGGCCCAGTGGCCGACCGGAGCTGTGCAGGGTCACGGCCCCGGCTGGTCCTGCGGTGCCCCGGCTGGAAAGGGGGTGGTGATGCCGCCCCACCTGCACGACCAGCCGGCCAGCCCCCAAGAGTGCGGGTCCCGGAGGGAGAGGGGGCCGGTGACCGGCAGAGGGAGCGCCTCGCCGGGCAGATCAGGCAGCTGACCTGGAAGCCAGAGGGGAGGGCCGGGGGCCGGGAGGACACAGATGCCGCCGGAACACGCAGACACGGCAGGCGGAGCGGCCCCCTTCACGGAAGGGGAAACTGAGGCCGGAGTGGGAGAGGTGTGCTCAGCAGAGGCCCATCCATCCATCCCTTCCTCACCTATCCATCCATCCCTTACCCATCCATCCATCCATCCATCCCTCACCCATCCATCCATCCATCCCTCACCCATCCATCTATCCATCCATCCCTCACCCATCCATCCATCCATCCATCTCTCACCCATCCATCCATCCCTTACCCATCCATCCCTCCCTCACCCATCCATCCATCCATCCATCCCTCACCCATCAATCCATCCATCCCTCACCCATCTATCCATCCATCCCTCACCCACCCATCCCTCCCTCACCCATCCATCCATCCCTTACCCATCCATCCATCCCTCACCCATCAATCCATCCATCCCTCCCTCACCCATCCATCCATCCCTCACCCATCCATCCCTCACCCATCCATCCCTCACCCATTCATCCCTCACCCATCCATCCATCCATCCATCCATCCATCCATCCATCCCTCACCCATCCATCCCTCACCCATCCATCCATCCATCCCTCCAACATTCCAACTGGTCTCCTCACTCCCTCAGGGTGGGGAGTCCAGGGCAGGGTGGGCAGGGGAGGGACGGGCCTGCC
>JAAGEH010000033.1:1752548-1763955 GCA_011751065.1 Lasiurus cinereus
GGTCTTAAGGACCAGCATCCGGGCCTTACGGACCAGCAGCTAGGCCTTAAGGACCAACATCCGGGCCTTACGGACCAGCAGCTAGGCCTTAAGGACCAGCACCCGGGTCTTACTGACAGCATCTGGGCCTTACAGACCAGTACCCGGGTCTTAAGGACCAGCACGCGGGCCTTACAGACCAGCAGCTAGGCCTTAAGGACCAGCACCCGGGTCTTACGGACCAACACCTGGGCCTTACTGACAGCATCTGGACCTTGGGGACCAGCACCCGAGCTTTAGGGACCACCATTCGGGCCTTATGGACCAGCATCCGGACCTTATGGACCAGCATCCAGGCCTCAGGGACCAGCATCCGGCGGGCCTTCGGGACCAGCATCCGGCGGGCCTTCGGGACCAGCATCCAGGCCGTAGGAACCAGCAGCATCCGGGCCTTACTGACACCATCCGGGCCTTTCGGACCACCATCCGGGCCTTAGTGACCACCATCCGGGCCTTACGGACCAGCATCCCGGCCTTACGGACCAGCAGCCGGGCCTTACGGGCCAGCAGCCGGGCCTTACGGACCAACACCCAGGCCTTAGGGACCACCATTCGGGCCTTACGGATCAGCACCTGGGTGGTAGGGACCACCTTTCGGGACTTACGGACCAACCTCCGGGCCTTACGGAACAGCACCCGGATCTTTGGGACCAGCATCCAGGGCTTACGGACCAGCAGCCGGGCCTTACGGACCAGCATCCAGGCCTTAGGCACGGGCGCCCTGGCCTTACAGACCAGTAGCCAGGCCATACGGACCAGCAGCCGGGCCTTACGGACCATCACCCGGGCCTTAGGGACCAACATCCGGGCCTTACGGACCAACACCTCGGCCCTTCGGACCAGCAGCCGGGCCTTACAGGCCACCATCCGGACCTTGGGGACCACCCTCCGGGTCTTATGGACCAGCATCCAGTCTATCGAGACCACCTTGGCGGCCTTACAAACCACCGTCTGGGCTTTGGAGACCAGCCTCCGGGCCTTAGAGACCAGCATCCGGAACTTAGGGACCAGCCTCCGGGCCATACAATCCGGCATCCGGATCTTAGAGAACAGCAGACAGGCCTTACATACCACCATCCACGCCTATGGGACCGCCGTCCAGATGTTACGGAGCGGCAGCCGGGCCTTACGGATCAGCCGCCGGGCCTCATGGTTAGTATCCGGGCCTCAGGGGCCAGCATCCCGGCCTCACAGACCGGCCTCCCAGCCTCCCAGAGGAACCTCCAGGCCTTACAGACGAGCACCCAGGCCTTACAGGCCAGCACTCTGGCCTCACAGACGACCCACCGGGCCTTACAGACCATCATCCCCTTAGGGACCGGGGTGGGGGGGCGGTGTAGGCCCAGCAGCGGGGAGCCCTTTCGCCCAAAGGGGGAAACAGAGCCACCCAAGGCCCGGGCTGCCTCCTGTGCAGGGCACCCTGGGGAGGCTCAAGGAGGAGAGGCAGGGAGAAGGGAGGGAAGGGGGGGTTGGGGAAGCTCCCCTCCCACCCTCTGCAGGGCCTTGTGGGCGCCCTGGCCCTGCTCCCTGAGGTCCCGGCAGTTCAGAGAAGGCAGTGACTCCCCAGGCCTCCCCCAGAGCGGCTGGATGTGGCCCCTCGGACCCACGGGGACCCTCGTCCCTGCAGAACCTCCCGCCCCTAACCGTGTCCTCAGAAGCTGTTTCTCATGCAAAATGTCTTCGGGATCCGTGGCGTTTCAGAAACGTCTCTTTGCATATATTTAGACTCCGTTTCAAAGGAATTACTCAAAATCGGCGGGTTTGGGGAGATGGGTGTGGAAGGGATTGTTTTAAGTGCTTGCAACAAAAAACACCCCGTGTTTGCCGGAGCCCGTTTAGCCAGGATGGGGACCTGTCTGTCGGCCTGTGGACTGGGCGGGGGGCGGGGGAGAGCTGTGAACTGGGTGGGCGGGGGGGGTCCCGGGACACTGGTCGGGGGGGCCTGTGTCTTGGTTTTGGGCACATCCCCAGTGGGGGGCGTGCAGGAGGAGGTGGCTGATTGATGACGTCTCTCTCTCTCCTGGATGTTTCTGCCTCCCTCTCCCTTCCCCTTCCTTTCTGTAGCAAATCAATAAAGTCTATTTTTTTAAAAAAAATACCCTGTGTTCTAAGTGGGTTGCAAACACCGGCGAATCGCAACCACGGCGCGTGCTGCGCTGACCCGGGCACTCTGTCCCCAGGGCGAGGACGGGGCACAGAGAGAGCTCTCTGCTGGGACGGGCTGTGGGGTCCCTGCAACCTCGAGGAGGCCTGTCCCCCAAGTGCTGGCAGAGAGCCCATGAGAGGGCGGGCCACCTCAGGGAAGGGGAGGGCAGGGCAGGGGAGGGGCACCCTCATGGCCAGGACGGGGACCTGTCTGCAGGTGGGCGACGCGTCTCCTCGCAGGAAAGCTGAGGGGACGCCCAGGCAAGGGCAGACAAGTCCCTCCAAGGCACGCCGGCCAAGCACTCTCTCGGTGGCAGTCACCCCGTCCCCGCCAGCCGCTGCGCCCTGGGCCGTCTCCCCACAAACACCCAGCTGAGGAGGGGCCTTTATGAAGCCGGGCGGTGGCGGCTGTGCTAGAAAGCGTCGTCCGCAGGTATTTATTTTTATGTTTTTTTAAAGAGCTTTTTAAAAACACAGAGCTGAATTGATGTCAGACAGGAAGGGAGGGGCGAGAGAGAGAAGCATCGAGATGAGAGAGGATCATAGACCGGCTCCTGCCTCCTGCACCTCCCCCACCACCCTGGGGTTCGAGCCCCACAACCCGAGCGTGCGCCCCGACCGAGACCAGGACTGTGACCTCCTGGGTCATAGGTCAATGCTCCACCACGGAGCCCCTTCCCCGCCGGCCAGGCCGCGTGTACGCAACGCGTCACCACGGACGGAAATGGGCCGAGACGTGCTGTGCTCGCAGGCGAAACGGACCCAGGGCCAAGGCAACTGCAAGAGAGAAAGGCTACCAGGGCTGCTTCGGGCACCTCTCGAGGAGGGTCCCAAATATACTCGGGGGGCGGGGGAGGGAGGGAGGGACTGAGGCGAGGGAGGGGCCAGCACACCTCAAAGAGGAGGGTGACCGTCCGCCTACCACCCAGTGCACGCCAGGTGACTGAGACAGCGAAGGGTCATATGGCGAGGGGCAGGGTCCCACCCACACGGGTGGGAGCCCACGGCAGGAAGAGCCGCCAGCCAGCGGGTTGGGCAGAGCGGGCACGGACCGCCCCTCGGACGATGGGGAGGGTGGAACTGAATCCCTCTAGCTCAGTGGTTCTCAACCTTCCTAAGGCCAAGACCCTTGCATACAGCTCCTCATGGGGTGGTGACCCCCAACCAGGAAATTTTGCGACTGTGATGCATCATGATGTAAATATCTGCATTTTCCGATGGTCTTAGGCGACCCGTGGAAAAGGGTCATTCGACCCCCAAAGGGTCGCGACCCACAGGTTGAGAGCCGCTGGTCTAGGAGAACCAGGCTCTGCAACTGCGCCTCCCGTGCCACCATGCCCCGCACAGAGACCCTCCCCGGCGACTGTCCTCCCTCCTCGGCCCTCCCGGAGCGGCCAGGTGACCCCGCTCCAGGCCTGGGGTCTGTGTCCAGCAGAGGAGGACACAGGGGGCCCTGATAGAGACCCGGGTGCCGTCCCCCTCCTGCAGAGCAGCAGCTGTGGCGCTGTCCGTGGTGCTGACACTCAGGCCTGGAGCCGTGGGACCAGGAGCCCGTTTCAGGGAGGGGCACGCCGCGGCCCAGGTCGCACGGAAGGTGAGGGACGACGGGTCAAGCCCAGGTCACCTGGAATGAGACCAGACGTCCGGCCCCCACCTGCGCTCAGGCCTCTGTTCTCAAAGGCCGAGCCCATCCCCGGGACCTTCCTGCGGCCGGGGCTCCAAAGGAGAAGCCTTTGGGCCCCCAGAACCACCATCAGGAAAGGACGCTGGGAGGGGGTCCTGGTTAGATTTCCGCTCAGGGGCACGGGTCTGGGCTGTGGGCTCCTCCATCCCCCGTGGTGGGGCGTGCAGGAGGCGGCGGATCCATGATCCTCTCTCCTCCCTGATGTTTCCATCTCCCTCGCCTCTCCCTTCCCCTCTGAAATCAATAAAATAAATAAACACACACGGAAGGACAAGGTTGAGGGGTTCTCCTGCTCACGCCCTCCCTCCCCCCACCTCCCCGCACCTGTGAGCGCCGGGAGAGGCTCGAGGTCCGCACCTGCCCCTCCTCATCCCCTCGGCGCTGCCTCGGCCCGCCCTGCCGTCTGGAGCCTCATTTGGGCCTGCAGGCCCCGCCCAGGAGCCAGGCTGTGGCTCATTAGAGGAGCAGCTCCACCCCTGGGCACCCTCCTCGCCGCCCACGCCCGCTAAGTGCAGAGCACGCACTTTGGTTTGAGGTGTGGGCCGGGCGCTCGGTTCAATCCTGTTGTTTCTCCTTTCTGCTGTCAGGAGCTAACAGACAGGAGACGGGTTAATAACACGTGGGGAACAGGGTAGGGGGTGGGGGGGGCGGGAGCCGAGGCACCGGGCCCAGGGTGTCCATCCCCGCGGCACCCCCACTGGCTGTGACCCAGCTCCATCGTGATGTGGGGGTGGCGCCCTCCTCTGAGCCTGCGGACCGACCGCACAGGGAGGTGGGAACAGGATCAGCGCTAAGCCACTGCTCAGGGCCTCGCTGGGGCCGGGACCCAGGGGGGACGCAGGGCCGGCTCCTCGGTAAAGCGCGGCATGGCCGCCCGGCCCAGCCAGCCTCCGAGGGCTCCGCTCCCGAACGCAGGAGGGCAAGAGCCTGGGCCCCTGGGACCCAGAACATCGCTCCTCTGAACTTGGAGAAAAAGCGTCTCATTTGCATGCCATTTGCATACAGCTGCTGAAAAGGAGCCCACATTCGCCACCACGTTAGCACCGCATTGTTTCTGCCTTGAAAGGGACCTTCCCACGCACATGCCAGTCCCCAGCCACCCGCCTGCCTCGGTGGTGTCCCCTCGTCACCTCGCGCCGAGCAGCCGGGGGCTCACCAGGCAAAGCTGGGGCAGAGGAGGGCGGGGTGCTGGCGGAGCACGGGGGTCCTGCCCGGCCCGTGGCCTGGGGAGTCCAACCTCGGAGGGCTGGCCGGGCCAGCTGCAGAAGGTCCTGTCAGCCTCTCAGGCCAGTTCCCGTCCCCCTGCCCTCGAACCAGACCCCCTGGCCAGGCCCCCAGGCGGGGTTACCCCAACCCTGGCCTATGGAACGGGAATGGCGCCTGGCGGGGGCGAGGCTCAGTGACAGGGCGTCAGCCTAGGAACCAGGAGGTCAAAATTGATTCCCGATCAGGGCACACACCCAGGTTGTGGGCTCGATCCCCCGTGGGGCGTGCAGGAGGCAGCTGATCAATGACTCGTCATTGATGTTTCTATCTCTCCCTCTCCCTTTCTCTCTGAAATCAATAGAAATAGGTTAATGATAATAAACACATAAATACATAAAACTGAATGTCTCAGGGACCCCAAACCACACACCACCCCCAGCCCGGCGGCGCACGCACTGCATGGGGTGAGCACGCGAGCGTGAAGGCGCTCAGGACCCCCATGCCTGGGTGGGAGGCGGTGCCCGGCAGCATGGACAGCAGGCATGGCTCCCACGTCCCCCCCCCATCACAGCGCCATTCAGCAGGCTCAAAGGAGGGGGCCACCCCCAAAGTCACCATGCAGCTGGGTTGCAGCGGCGCCAGCCTTGAACCCAGGCCCGCCTGATCTGAGGGTGCACATGGGGTGCAGGAGCCTTGTCAGAGGGGGCGCTGCCTGAGGCAGGAACCAACATCTGCATTCACCCAGTGCCCATCTGCCTACCACCCAGCTGTGCACGCACCCAATTAGGCCATTGTCTATCCCCACCCTGTCCCTCTGTCTAGTTACATATCCAATCACTCATCTGCTCCTCTACCTGCCAATCCATTGTTCAATCATCCACCTCTCATCCACCCATCCATCCCCTCCCTCCTTTCATCCTCTTCTCTACATCCACCATCCATCCATCCCCTCATCCACCCACCCACCCATCCATCCACCCATCCATCTACCCATCTACCTACCCATCCAGCCATCCACCCATCCATCCACCCATCTACCCATCCATCCATCCACCCATCCATCCATCCATCTACCTATCCACCCACCCATCCACCCATCCATCCATCCACCCACCCATCCATCCATCCATCCATCCACCCACCCATCCATCCATCCATCCACCCACCCACCCATCCATCCATTCCCTCCTCGTCCATCCATCTGCCCTCATCCACCCCTCCCCCCTTATCCACCCATCTATCCATCCATCCATCCATCCACCCATCCATCTCCTCACCCCACCCCCAGCTGGCAGGGCCCTGCACCCTCCACGGGTGACACTGCAGAAGGCAGGGCGACCACCCTGGAGGCACAGACCCGCCACCCCACCCTCTCCCGCCCTCGTGCCAGCCCTGGGCTCAGAAATGCCCCGTGGCGTGCCCCTCTCCGGGGAGGTCAGGGCCTGAGGCTTCCGGGACGGGTCGAAGACGAGGCCAGGGGCTTCTCTCTGACTTACTTGGTGCCGGCTGGCCCCAGCCAGGAGCTCCCGGGCGGCCTCCGTGTGCGAGGATGCCGCCTCCAGGCTGGCTTCGATGCTATCTGCAAACCAGACAACGGAGCGGTTAGGCCTCCAGACCGAGGGCGGCCCCTCCCCTCCTGGTCCCCGAGCTCCAGAAGAGGCAGTGTCTGCAGCCGGGTGCCAGGCGTCGGCTTGGCATAGCACTGCCCAGCCAGAGCCATCAGGACAGAGGCCTGGAGGTGCCCCTCAGGCAGGACAGCCCCTCAGGACAGGGCAGTGGCCAGGCTGGTAGATTCTGCCCCCTGGGTGGTTCCCACTGGCGGGGCCTCGGCCGCTAAGGAGGGCACGGCTGGCCTTGCAAGTCTGTGGAGCCCCTCATCCACCCATCCACCCACCCACCCACTCATCCACCCAGAGGGCTGAGGCCCGTCTGTGAGCACCTCCGGGCGCTGGCCCTCGGAGCGCTGGCCAGAGGATGAGTGTCCTGGCCACCCCGGGATGGGAGGTAACAGGGGTGGAGGGTGTCTCAGCCTGCAGCTACCCTGGGCCAGTCACCACGACCCTGCAGGGCCAGCTCTCTCCTCCTGAGCCCCAGGGGCTGCCAAATGGGGTGCAGCCCCCACAAGACCCGCCAGGTCAGCCTGGTCACCGCCTTCCTCCTGCCTGACCATCCCAACCCACCGCTCAGCCCAGGGCCTGTGCAGGGCACCCAGACTCGGCCAGGCCTCCGGGGGGGGGGGGGGCAAAGAGAACCCCCTTCAGCACCACTCCCCCAAACTTGCCCAGAGCATGGGGTTCACCCCGGGATGCACGGGGTACAGGGGAGACAGGAAAGCTGCCCTCAGGCCCCGGCACCGAGACACTCCCCCCCACCCCCCGCACTGTCCTGGCTGCTCAGCCTCCAGGGTGACCTGCCCGAACCAGCCGGTGGGGACCCCACGGGCATAGCTGCAGGCCTGGGCCTCCGGCGCCATCTCTGCCACCAGCCTGTCAGCCTCAGCCTCACTTCCCCTGCCCCCTAGCCTCTAGCGGACACCCTGTCCCATTCCCCTCTTCTCTGTCACTCAACAAACCAGCGCGAGCACTGCCAGGCCCCCCAGGAGCCGGGGCACTGAGGCCGGGCGCAGGGACCACGGCCAGCTCTGCCCCTGTGCCTGCGGTCATCAGTCCCCACACAGCAGTCCAGCGCGGCTGCCCCGGGAGACCCTGCTCCACCCGTGGGAGGCCCATCGCCCGCTGCACCACTTCCATCTCCTGGGCACAGCCCGGCGGGCCTGCTCAGGGCTAGCGCTGTGCCGGCTGGTGGCCTGGCCATTGCTGGCCCTGGAACGGCACCCAGGCTGGGGCCCAGGCGGAGAGCAAAGCCAGCCCGGCAGGAGGGACAGGCCACGGGGAGCAGAGCACGCAGACTCGGGGCCCCGCCCCGCCCTACGGTTGTAGGAACGGCCCAGGTGAGGCAGGCGTCCTATAGGCGCTGGGTGCTGGGCCTGGCCGTGGCTGCCCAGGTCAGCCCTCCCTGCCCTCCTCGTCCCGACCCGGAGCTGGAGCCGGCCCCTCGGATCAGTCTGCCGCTGGGACTCCGCCACCGTCTGAGTGTCCATCTGGCGGGGCCACCCCACCGAGCGCACCCCACCCTGCTGCCGGCGGCCAGCGGCAGGAATGGCTGGGCCACCGCGCTGAGGCCCGAGGAGCGGGTGTCGGGGAGGACTGTGCAGGGCGGTGGAGGCAGAGGGCGCCCTGAGGGTGAGAGGCCCAGGGCAGGGGGCGCCCTCACCACTCGCTCCTCCTGGCTCACACGGCACGAGGAGGTGCGGGCTCCCCGGGGTCTCGAACAGGAACAGAGCCAGGGCTGGCCAGGCTCAGCAAGGCGTGGGCTCCCAGGGGCCTCGCTCAGCCAAGGAGCAGGGGGCAGGGGGGTGGTGTGCACCCACCGATGGCCTCTCCCTGCTCCGACACCATGGAGGCCAAGTCCTTGAGGATCTGGGTCACATCCAGCAGGTCGCTCTGTGGAAACAAGACGGTGCCATGAGCTGTCCGAGCTGCGGTGGAGGCCCAGGCCTGGCACCAGAGTGCTGGTGAGAGCCAGCCACCGACACGCCCACCTGGTGCTCTGCTCTATCTGTTGGCACTGCATAGGCCACACACAGGCGCTGCCCAGTGAATCCTGAAGGTGGGCGGGTGGTGGGTGGGGGGGGGTGGATGGTGGGTAGTTGGTTGGTGGTAGGTGGTGGGTGATGGTGGATGGTGGATGGATGGATGGGTGATGGGTAGGTGGATAGGTGGATGGATGAATGGATGGGAGATGAATGGGTGGCTGGATGGATGGTGGGTAGATGGATGGATGGATGAATGGATGGGTGGGTAGATGGGTGGATAATGGGTTGTGGATGGGTGGGTGGATGGATGATGGATGGCGGGTGGATGGATGGATGATGGATAGATGGATGAGGGGTGAGGGATGGATGGATGATGGGTGATGATGGATGGATGGATGGATGAGGGATGGGTGGATGATGAATGGATGAGTGAATGGGTGATGGATGGATAATGAATGGTGGGGGCTGGATGAATGGATGGATAATGGATGGTGGGTGGGTGGATGGATGGATGATGGAGAATGATGGATGGATGATGAATGGATGAGTGAATGGGTGATGGATGGATAATAGATGGTGGGTGGGTGGGTGGATAATGGATGATGGGGGCGTGGTAGCCCCACTGCTGTACAACCACTGCGTGGCTCCATGAAGCTCGTGTGTGGGGTGAGGAGCAGAAACTTGGACCCTGAGGACGTGGGGCCTCCCCTGCCCCCATCACGCTGCCTCTGGCATCGCCCAGGACACCAACTCTATGTGCCAGCAGAGCAGCAACGAGGCTGGGGAGCCGCGCCCACAGCTCCCATCGGGCGCCCCGCCCGCCCACCTCCCGCTCATCAGCGCATTCAGACGGATCTATAGCCCTGGGGCCACCTCACCCTGCAGCCTCTGACGGGGACAGCAGCTCCTCCTGGGGTTCTGGGAAGCGCACGCTCAGCACGCCCTTAAGCCCCCCCACACGCCACTGATCGGATTTCAATGACTGGGCTTAGCTCTGGATCAGGGCCTGCGGGCGCCGGCTCTGGGGTCTGTGCAGCCGGGTGGGTGCGGGTGCCCCGAGCCCGGGCCGTTTGGGGGGAGCTGCGTCACCTGGGCCTCTCCTGGCCCCCTGCAGGGTTGGGTGGCCCAGCTGAGGCGCCACCCTCAGGCCGAGGCACCAGGATCGCACTGCAGGCTCAACCACAGACAGACAGACAGACCCACCTCACAGCCTACAGGCTCCCGCCCACCCCGCTGAGGCGCGCTGACCCCCACACGCCAGCCTGAACCTGGGCCGGGAAGGCACGGGCCTCAGCGGACAGCCCTCTCCTACCAGGCTGGCCGCCAGCAGGTGCCACGGAGGGCGCAGACCGGCTGCAGTGGGCGTGTCTGGGCACCGGCGCTGGTGGGACCAGCGACCTCCAGGCACTACAGGGCCCCCCGAGCCTGGGCAGCCTCAGCTCCGGACAGGGGATGCCCGGGGCAGGGGGGGCCTGGAGGAGACCCCAGAGGTCTGGATCCAGGAACCAGAGTGGGAACCCCACTCCCATAGTCCCACCCTCGGTGCTGGGGGTGGGCTTGAGGCTGGCCAGTCGGGGCCTGAAGGAACGGGCTGCTCGGGGAGGGGGGGTGGCCAAGACACCCCTGAAGCTGCCCAGACGGAGTCCTCTGGGCGTCCAGCAGCCCTCACCGTGGTGCGTGAGGGTGCCAGGGGCGGGGCGTGTGCCAGGCGTGGGCACCAGAGGGCACCGGACAGCAAGTGCGGGGGCGACACTGAGAAACACCTTCGCTGGTGAAGGTTTAAATGTGCTGCAGCTCCCCAGGGCCCCCGGCTCTCCTGCCCCAGCTCTGAGGGCCGCCCGGGACACAAGCAGACCCGGGGCGCACGCTCGGACCGTGCCCCTGCGTCCCCTCCATCACAGCCTCCTCTTGGAGTTCCGGTCTGGGCCCCCCTCCAGCCACCGACAAAGACGTGGGCTCCAGTTCGTGGAGCGCAAACTCGGTGCCAACTCACGCGGTGTTTATGGCCCGGTACCGGCCAGATTCAGCCGGAGCGGCGACCCAGCACCGGGCTCCCGGCACCAGCCACGGGAGGGTGGGCGGCCCGGCTCAGCCTCCAGCTGCTTCCTGGGCCCTCCTCCCTCCGAAGCTGCCAGGTAGCCATGGCAACCGAGCAGCTGGGGCTCTGAGCTGGCACCTGGGTCAGGTGACAGGCTGCTTGTGGGGCGCAGGGAGCCCGTGCTGGCAGGTGAGCGGGGAGCGGCTTGCAGGCCGGCGGGGAGTGGCCACGGTGGGCGCCCGGCCGGGGCCAGACCAGCGCCCGGTGAGCCGGCCGCGGGGGCCACGGTAGGGCCTCCTCCAGCCTCTCCTCCCCCGGGAGACGGACACTGCCCGCCCGGCCTGGCTGCGGTGCCTCCCCGTCCCTCCCCGGGCAGGAGGCCAGCGCGGGGCGGGCGTCACGACCGGAGGGCGGCCCGCTCCGCATCCGCCGGGCGCCAGGCCCAGCGAGGCCCCACCCGCGAGGCCGGGGCCACGTGACAGGCTTCTCCGAGGGAACGTGGCTCTCACTCCCACGGGCTCTGTGGGCCGATGGGACGGGGCGGGAGCCCAGGCAGCAGAGCTTCTCACCCAATAGCCTTCCGGGAGCCTCCCCCCAACTCATCCCTCCCACCCCCCCACCATCACCCACCATCACCCATCCCACCCCCCAATTCCTACCACCCTTCCACCTACCCACCATCTCTCACCCAACAGCCTTC
>JAAGEH010000033.1:1863955-1876076 GCA_011751065.1 Lasiurus cinereus
CCCCCGCCCAGCCCTGACCAGCCCCTCAGAGGGCCCTGCACCCTGAAAGGACACCCCTAAAGCTGCTGGTCTTCCTCCAAGACCTTCCCGGGATCCGCCCTGCCTGCTCCCGACCCTCAGCCCCAGGCCCCAAGCTCCAGCAAGCCCCACCCCCTCCATCGCGGGGTGATCTTCATGGACAGAGCATCAGCCTGCGGAGTGAGGGGTCCCGGGTTTGATTCCGGTCGGGGGCATGTGCCTTGGTGGCGGGCACATCCCCAGTGGGGAGCGTGCAGGAGGCGGCTGATGGATGTTTCTCTCTCATCGATGTTTCTAACTCTCTATCCCTCTCCCTTCCTCTTTGAAAAAAAATCAATAAAATATATTTTAAAAAAAAACAAAAAACTGTGGACGTGCCGGGAAGCAGAGCCTCAAGGAAGGGAAATGATGTTTCGGAGAATGGCAAGCTATGTCTGCATTTATTCGTGGCCATCGAAGAGACGTCGGCGGGTTACATGGAATGCATTGGGGATGGACCTGAGAGGTGGGAGAAAGCAAAAGGGGAACCCCCTGGGATTGGGTAAAAGTGAAATGATGGACACATACCTGGGTGGGTGCAGGAATCCTGAACATGCTAATGGAGAGATTTGTGCTCGCTGTCCTGGCGCCCAGCACCTTAGGTTGTGCCTCAGGGGCTCCAGAAAAAGGGGGAGTGACCAGTGACCCAGACATTCCAAGGACGTGTTATCAGAGATGCAGAAAGACAGACGGGCTCAGTGCAGGTCAAGGCGGACCTTGTCTGTGAAGGTACCGGCCTAGGACGTGACTAACCTCACCACCGCTTTCAGATAAAGTTGAATTCCAGACCCTCCTTGGTGGTGACGTGAGGTCTCTGAGTCAGCAGACCGCCCTGCAGGCCTCCCCTGAACTGTCAGGTCAGCGGGTAGCCCCTCTCGTCCACACTAACATCACCACCACCATCACCTCCACTGCCACCTCCACCGCCACCTTCACCACCATCACCATCACCTTCCTCACTCCCAAGCTCCCAGGGCCCTTCCTCTGCCTCTGTACCTTGTTTCTTCTGCAAATTACTCCTGCCACCACCTCTGTGATGTTATACATTAGTGTTCTCTCTCTTTTTTAAAAAATATATTTTATTGATTTTTTACAGAGAGGAAAGGAGAGGGACAGAGCGTTAGAAACATCGATGAGAGAGAGACATCGATCAGCCGCCTCCTGCATGCCCCCCACTGGGGATGTGCCCGCCACCAAGGTCCCTGCCCTTGACCGGAATCGAACAGGGGACCCTTCAGTCCGCAGATTGACGCTCTATCCACTGAGCCACACCGGTTTCGGCCTACGTGTTCTCTTATAGTTTGAGTCTTGGCTCTGGATTCCTTCTCAGCCAGAATCGAAGCACCGAGCTTGCTGAACCTCACCGGTCCATCTGACCCCACCAGTCTGACACGGGTGCCGCTCCCACCACCCGAGACACTGAAACCTTCGGGAAGTAATCGGAAGGTCATTTATCTGCTGGAGGCCGGGTGCACGAAATTCATGCATGGGAGAGAGGGGGCGTGGCCTACAGCCAGCCTGCACCCTATGCAATCTGAGGCTTCTTGGGGGATATCCGACCAGCAGCCAGACATCCCTCTCACAACCTGGGACTGCTGGCTCCTAACCACTCGCCTGCCTGCCTGCCTAATCACCCCTAACTGCTCCCCTCTGCCTGACTGATTGCCCTTAACCGTCACTGCCTCGGCCCCCCACCACCGTGGCTTTGCCTGGAAAGACGCCAGGTAGATGTCTGTTCTAATTAGCCTATCACCCTTTTATTAGTACAGTGGCACCTCGAGATACGAGTTTAATTCTTTCCGTAACCTCGAGGCGTGGGAAACTATGAGACGCTCGAGTTGCGGTAAACTGGTGGGTCGTGTGCAGCTGGCCGATCCACGCGATGACTCCTATCGCAAATGTTGCTCGTATTTCAAAGCAAAAATCGCTTGCTCCATGGCTCGTATCTCAAAAAATCTCGTATGTTAAGGCACTCGTATCTCGAGGTACCACTGTATAGACAAGATGCACGGATGGATGGATGATAGAGAGAGATTTCCCAGCATTCCTGGAGACTCCGAACGTGTGAGTTCCCCGTCAGCTAAAGCCGGAGTAGCTTGTGTCCTAGGCCTCAGACTGAAGGAATACAGCAGCTTAACCACGGCGACCCCACGACCCCACGTCTCCGTTCTGCTCTCACTACCTGTTGGCTGAGTCACGGCGGTTTCTCGTTGGCTTGTGTGTTTCCAGGCCAGGAGAACATCCTCCTTGGGCTGGAGCGGGGGAAACCCTTCCCGCGGGGTCTGTGGTGGACCACCAGCAGGCGGGGGGTTGGGGGCACAGGAGGCCAGCAGAGGGAGGGAGATTTCCTGTGGGTACGGAAATGCCTTCTGCCAGAGGCCGGCCTCTGCTCAGAGCTGCCTCGGTGCCTGAGGTTTGTTGGCGTGAACCAGGCCATCACAGAGGAGGCATGTGTTGCCCCGACCGGTGTGGCTCAGTGGACAGAGCATCGGCCTGCAGACCGAAGGGTCCTGGGTTCGATTCTATTCAAGGGCACATGCCCCGGTGGTGGGCTCCCAGTGAGGGGCGTGCAGGAGGCAGCCGATGCGTGGTTTTCTCTCATCATTGATGTTTCTCTCTCTCTCTCTCTCTCCCTCCCTCTCTCTCTCTCTCTCTCTCTCTCTCTCTCTCTCTCTCTCTCTCCCCTCTCTCCCTCCCTTCCTCTCTGAAATCAATTTTTAATTTTTTTATTTTTTAAAAAATATATTTTATTGATTTCTTACAGAGAGGAAGGGAGAGGGATAGAGAGTTAGAAACATCGATGAAAGAGAAACATCGATCAGCCACCTCCTGCACGCCCCCCACTGGAGATGTGCCCAAAACCAAGGTCCATGCCCTTGACCGGAATCGAACCTGGGACCTTTCAGTCCGCAGGCCGACCGCTCTATCCACTGAACCACACCGGTTTCGGCTTTCTTTTCTTTTCTTTTTTTAATATATTTTATTGATTTGAAATCAATTTTTTAAAAAAGAGGCACATTTTGGGGTGACAATACCTGCTCCCCATCACCCCTAGAAAGCCCCCTGGACACAGCCGCTCCACTCCCTTTTCTGGCAACCCCTGTGGAGACTTGGCTCCTGCCACCCAGGGACCCTCCAGCCCAGTAGGCTCCTGAGTGCCGGGAAAGTGAAACTCGGAGGTTCACCAGCCCACAGCCCCCCACCCCCCGGCCCCCCGAGTCTGGGTGTTAAAGGTCCTGCACAGAACACAGCTCCTCCGCCCCGCAGGCAGCCGGCCCTCCTTCCAGAAGGTGCCCAGAGCCCCCCATTTCCTGCTTATTTTTTTAAAAAAATATTCTTACTGGTTCCAGAGAGGAGGAGAGAAACATCACGGTGAGAGAGTCACGAGTCGGCTGCCTCCCACATGCCCGCGCTGGGGCCTCCCCGTAGGCATGTGCCCTGCCCTCCTCTCTCAGGTGGCGTGGGGAGGCGGGTGACATCCCACAAACAGCAGGTTCTGTATAAGGAAAAAGGAACCTGCCAGAGCCGGTGTGGCTCAGTGGATAGAGCGCCGGCCTGCAGACTGAGGGCTCCCAGGTTCGATTCCGGTCAAGAGCATGTACCTTGGTTGCTGGCACATCCCCAGTCGGGGGCGTGCAGGAGGCGGCTGATCAATGTTTCTCTCTCATCAATGTTTCTAGCTCTCTATCCCCCTCCCTTTCTCTCTGTAAAAAATCAATAAAATATATTTAAAAGAAAAAAAAAAAGGAAGCTGCTATTTGGGTGACGTCATCCATGTGGCTGAGGACCTGGGGCCCAGCCAGGAGCAGAGCCCCGCCTCCCCATGCCACCTGAGGGAGGAGGGCAGGGCACATGCATTCGGGGAGTGCCCAGCGCGGGCGTGTGGGAGGCGGCCGACCTCTGACTCTCCCATCGTGATGTTTCTCTCCTCCTCTCTGGAACCAGTAACAATATTTTTAAAAAATAAGCAGGAAAGGGGGGGCTCTGGGCGCCTTCCGGGAAGAGGGCCGGGCTGACCTTTCCCACCCAGACTCGGGGCGGGTGGAGGGTTGGCGGGGATGTGGGGGGAGCTGTGGGCTGGTGAACCTCCGAGTTTCACTTTCCGGCACTCAGGGCGTGAAAGGAATGGGGCCCTCGGCCACGTGTCCCACCCCTGAGCCCGGCACCGAGGCGGAGAGCCGGAAGGGGCACCCAGACAGAGTGGGGGGCAGCCGGGCACTGTCTGCAGGAGGCCCAGGCGCCCCCATCCACGCACACCCCACGCTCACACTCCGCCTCTTTTTTTTTTAAATATATTTTATTGATTTTTTACAGAGAGGAAGGGAGAGGGATAGAGAGTCAGAAACATCGATGAGAGAGAGACATCAATCAGCCGCCTCCTGCACGCCCCACACTGGAGATGTGCCCGCCACCAGGATTCATGCCCTTGACCGGAATCGAACCTGGGACTCCTCAGTCTGCAGGCCGACGCTCTATCCACTGAGCCACACCGGTTTCAGCACACTCCGCCTCTTGGGGAGACAGCCCGGGACAGGGCCAGCCCGGGACAGGGCCGGCCCGGCGTGTCTCCGGGGCTGAGTGTCCACCGGTGAACCGGGAGGTCGTGGTTCGGTCCCCGGTCCGGGCACAGACCGGCTGGTTAGGGGTCTTCATCCCCAGGGCGGGAGGCTCAGGGGACAGAGGCCACCGATCGGGACTCTCTCTCCTCAGGGATGTCTCTCTCTCTCCCTTCCCACTCTCTGAAATCAATTTAAAAAAAAAATAGGCCCAAACTGGTATGGCTCAGTGGATAGAGCGTCGGCCTGTGGACTGAAGGGTCCCAGGTTCAATTCCGGTCAAGAACATGGACCTTGGTGGCAGGCACAAACCCAGTGGGGGTCGTGCAGGAGGCGGCTGATCGATGTTTCTCTCTCATCGATGTTTCTAACTCTCTATCCCTCTCCCTTCCTCTCTGTGAAAAATCAATAAAATATATTAAAAAAAAAAAAAAAAGAGCCGAAACTGGTTTGGCTCAGTGGATAGAGCGTCGGCCTGAGGACTGAAAGGTCCCAGGTTTGATTCCGGTCAAGGGCACGGACCTTGGCTGTGGGCACATCACTAGTAGGGGATGTGCAGGAGGCGGCTGATTGATGTTTCTAGCTCTCTATCTTTCTCCCTTCCTCTCTGTAAAAAATCAATAAAATATATATTTTTTTAAATTGTTTGTTTGATTTTGTAAAAAGAAGGCCCAGGAAATGGGCCATGCTGGGCCAGGATCCAGCTCCGAGGGGTGGACAGGAGGGAGGGGACAGAGCCCTGGGCAGCACCCCGGAGAGGGGGGGCCTTTGGGAAAAAAGGAAGGCCTTGTCCCTGGAAAGAGTCCCCCTGGGGGACGTTGAGGGTCCCCCTGGGTGAGCGTGGGAGGGGTCAGCCTGCACTGGGCTTCTCCACCCGAGGGGCGCCGGGCTGGCTGCGTGACAAGGAGATGATCCTGGGGTCAGAGGGTCGGGGGGTCGGGGGGTCGGGGGGTCGGGCAGAGACAACAAGCCAGCAAAGACCTTCCACTTTCCTGAGCGTTAACGTGGGAAGCACTCAGACCGGCAGCGGCTTCTGTGCGGGCGTGGGAGCCAGACGGTGGACAGTGGCCGGAAAGCCCCGTCGCGAGGGAGGAAGCAGCCAGCACCCCGAGAACGGCGGCCCCTCACCTGTTCTCTGAGCGATGGGCCCAGCGGGGGAGGCAGGTGGGCTTCGTGAGTCCCTGGGTGCTGGACCGGGGAGGCGGGAGAAGGCGCAGCAGCAGGGCTCTGGGATTGGGTGACCGGTGAAATGACCGACAGGTGCGTCCTCCACGCGGGGGGAGGAGGAGGAGGAAGAGAAGGAGGAGGGTGCGGGGGGGGGGTCACAGCCAGCACCTCACCGGGTGGCAGCCAAGAGGGGGTTTGTTGGCACCATCTGTGGTGCCCCGAGGGGCCCCGAAAAGGGAAGTTGCCAGGAAGCTGGGGTGTCACGGGTGTTAGCTCAGCTGCAAAGAAGACAGCAGCCTCCCCAGTTAAGGTCCGAGCTGAGCTTCGCCGGGGAAGACCCTGGCCTGGGACAGCACTGCCCACGAGGAACTGCTTTTTAATGTTAAAAATATATGTTATTGATTTCTCCACAGAGAGGAAGGGAGAGGGACAGAGAGCTAGAAACATGGATGAGAGAGAGACATCCATCAGCCGCCTCCTGCACGCCCCCCACTGGGGATGTGCCTGCCACCAAGGTACATGCCCTTAATTGGAATCGAACCTGGGACCCTCCAGTCCACAGGCCAACTCTATCCACTGAGCCACACCGGTTTTGGCCTGATTCTGCCTCTTTTTTTTTTTTTAACATATTTTATTGATTTTTTACAGAGAGGAAGGGAGAGGGATAGACAGCTAGAAACATCGATGAGAGAGAGACATCGATCAGCCGCCTCATGCACGCCCCCCACTGGGAATGTGCCCACAACCAAGGTACATGCCCCCGACCGGAATCGAACCTGGGACCCTTCAGTCCGCAGGCCGATGCTCCATCCACTGAGCCACACGGGTTTCGGCTGCTTTTTAATGTTAAAACGTTTTCACCTCCGCCCACCCCGCGCGGTGGCCTTCGGGTCTCTGAGTTTGCCAGGCGGCCCCTGAGCAGCCAGCTGGGCACGCAGCCACCACCAGAGCCACCGTGTGTGGGAGCGGCAAGTCTCAGCAGCCGGGGGGCCGGGGCCTCTGTTCATTTGCACATGGACCTCCCGGGAGCCAGGCCAGCCTCCTCCCGCAGGTCCTCCCCCTCCCGCCACCTGCCGCCCCAGCAGCTTCTCTCCGATGGCGGCGGCCTCTGGCTGCGGGTCTTCTAAACAGACACGGGTTAGGTCAGCATCCACTCTCCCACCCCTCTGGGCGCTGACCTTTCGGCCGCCGCACACCGGACATTCCACTTGCTGAGGCCACCATCTCTCTCTCCCCTGCGGGCTTTCCCAGAACCTGGGCCCGCCTGCCTGGCGACCTCTCTGCCCAGAAAAAGCCGCCTCCAGGCCTGGAAAACCTCAGACGCCCCTTCCCGGCTGCTGACACCGAGTGGGGGCTCAGCCCCACCCCCTGGTACCCAGACGACCTAATACGTTCCTCATCCCTCAGCACCTGGGCCTCGGGCTGGTAATTCAGACAATGAAATGGGGCCCAGCCAGTGTGGCTCCGTGGGTGAGCGTCAACCGAGGAACCAGGGGATTGGGGTTCAATCCCCAGTCAGGGCAGAGGCCAGGGTTTGGGGCTCAGTCGGGCAGGGGATAAAAGAGCCGATCAACTCCTGGACCCAATGGCCTGATACACCCGTTCAGCCTGGGGCACGGGCGGGCGGGCAGGTGCGAAGAGGTTAATGGGAGAAAAAAGGGGACATGGGTAATACTTTCAACACTAAAGTTTTTAGTATTTTTTATATATATATATATATATATATTAGTATTTTTTATATATATATATATTTTATTGCCCTGACCGGTTTGGCTTGTAGATACAGCGTCAGCCTTCAGACTGAAGAGTCCCAGGTTCGATTCCGGTCAAGGGCATGTACCTTGGTGGTGGGTACGTCCCCAGTGGGTGGTGTGTAGGAGGCAGCTGATCAATGTTTCTCTTTCATCAATGTTTCTTTCTTTTTTTTTAATATATTTTATTGATTTTTTACAGAGAGGAAGGGAGAGAGATAGAAAGTCAGAAACATCGATGAGAGACATCGATCAGCCGCCTCCTGCACGCCCCCTACTGGGGATGTGCCCGAAACCAAGGTACATGCCCCTGACCGGAATCAAACCTGGGACCTTTCAGTCCACAAGCCGACGCTCTATCCACTGAGCCAAACCGGTCTCGGCTCATTGATGTTTCTAACTCTCTCTCCTTCTCCTTCTCTGTGAAAAGTCAGTAAAATATATTAATATATATATATTATATATATAATTGGTTTTTTTACAGAGAGGAAGGGAGAGGGGGAGAGAGTTAGA
The DNA here is from genome assembly GCA_011751065.1 of Lasiurus cinereus. Classification (NCBI taxonomy): domain Eukaryota; kingdom Metazoa; phylum Chordata; class Mammalia; order Chiroptera; family Vespertilionidae; genus Lasiurus; species Lasiurus cinereus. The sequence continues at coordinate 1,872,000 of JAAGEH010000033.1, forward strand.
AACACCGATGAGAGAGAGAAATATCGATCAGCTGCCCTCCCACTGGGGACGTACCCGCCACCAAGGTACATGCCCTTGACCGGAATCGAAACTGGGACCCCTGAGTCTGCAGGCCGACGCTCTATCCACTGAGCCACACCGGTCAGGGCTGCACTAAAGCTTTTAAAGTGAACAAATAAACAACACAACCAGGCTGCTTTCTGCCCTGGCAGTCCAGTCTGTGTCTCATAGGAGGGTGGAGAGTCAGCCTGGGCAGCATTGGGCCCACGTGGGGTGGAGGCCATCTGGTCGGTGGGAGGATGGCAGGGCTCGAGACCCAGAAATGGCCCAGCAGCTCTGACCGGAGCCCAGGCCTCCGAGTCCGACTGCAACCTGCCAGGCACCACAGGACAGCCGGGCCTGCGGACTGGACCGAGCCAGCAGGCCAGCTGGGGGCGGGGCCTCTGTGATGCTCCAGGCTGCCTGGCTGAGATGCCTCGGGTCTGTTGGCTGCAAACCTGCAGGAATTGGACCAGCGATTGGACCTCGGTTCGGCCACCTCAGTACTTGAGTTCTGGCTGTGGACCAAAGGGGAGGCCTGCAGGGCGGTCTGCTGACTCAGAGACCTCACGTCACCTCCGAGGAGGGTCTGGAATTCAACTTTATCTGAAAGCGGTGGTGAGGTTAGTCACGTAATAGGCCGGTGGTACCTTCACCGACAAGGTCCGCCTTGACCTGCACTGAGCCCATCTGTCTTCCTGCATCTCCGATAACACGTCCTTGGAATGTCTGGGTCACTGGTCACTCCCCTTTTCCTGGAGCCCTTGGGGCACAGCCTAATGTGCTGGACATCGATCAGCTGCCTCCTGCATGTCCCCTCCTGGGGATGTGCCCGCCACCAAGGTACACGCCCTTGACCGGAATCGAACCTGGGACCTTTCAGTCCGCAGACCGACGCTCTATCCACTGAGCCACACCGGTTTCAGTGTACCATTTGGTTTTTTATCCCATCCCAGGGGTCCCTCCCCACCCCCACCACCCACCCTCGCTTTGCTTCCTACAACCCCCCTAATCTGTCACCAGTGGATTTTGGGTAACCCACTTACATCTCTTTTTTTTAAAAATGTATTTATTTATTTTTTACAGCAAGGACGGGAGAGGGACAGAGAGTTAGAAACGTTGATGAGAAAGAGACATCTATCAGCCGCCTTCTGCACGCCCCCTACTGGGGATGTGCCCGCCACCAAGGCACATGCCCTTGACCGGAATCGAACCCGGGACCTTTCAGTCCGCAGGCCGGCGCTCTCTCCACTGAGCCACACCGGTTTCGGCCACCCCCTTACATCTTTTCTTTTGATTGTCGTGTATAAAACAGGGTGAGAAACCGCCATTCTCCCGAGCATTATTCCAATCCCTCGAGATTCTGCTTCCCAGCAATTGTCGACAGTTTGGCTCAAATAAACTCACAAAAAAATTGTTTACAGGTTTGACTGTTTATATACGAGAACACGAGGCACCTGGGAATTTCAGCCCTTGTCACCTTCCATCCCTGGCCCATTGGGCTCGCTCTGCCCAGGTCTCTCTAACTGCCTCGCTGCTAGCTCGCTCCGCCCTGGAGAATTCCTGGCTCTGAATTCTTTGAGGGGAAAAGAGGCCCAGGGGTCTCTTCTGCAGCTGCTTCCTGCTGAAGAGGGCCGACGTTTCCCTTCGGAGTCAGGAGATCTTGGCTCTCGGCCAGAGGCCTGGGCACAGAGGGAGAGGGTGATGGTGCCCAGAACTGGCAAAGCGCAGGATTCCCCGAGGACGGGGAGGGCTTGTCACCCGGCAGAGACAAGCTGGGTTACCAATCTCCATTATTGGGGCAAAGCTGAGCTGACAAGAATTAGGATGAGCCGAAACCAGTTTGGCTCAGTGGATAGAGCGTCAGCCTGCAGACTGCAGGGTCCCAGGTTCGATTCTGGGCAAGGGCAGGTACCTGGGTGGCAGGCACATCCCCAATAGAGGGCGTGCAGGAAGCGGATGATCGATGTCTAGCTCATCGATGTTTCTAACTTTCTATCCCTCTTCCTTCTCTCTGTGAAAAATCAATAAAATATATATATTTTTTAAAAAGAATTAGGACAAGTGGTTGGTGGAAGGAAAAAATAGTTTTAGTTCTCGATAATGTTCAAGTCAAAGGGTGGGAGGAAATGCCACGTTAGTGTGAAGAAATAGTAACCGAATACTTAAGAAAAATAGAAAAATCCAGGGTACAGTTCAGTTCCTGGATGAAAGACAGAGCTTTGTAGACAATTAACCGAACTGGAGTCTAATCTTCACAACTGTGTATTCTAGATTCTATCGGAACACAATAGAGCATCGGCCTGCGGACTGAAGGGTCCCGGGTTCCATTCCAGTCAAGGGCTTGTACCTTGGTGGCGGGCACATCCCCAGTCGGGGGTGTGCAGGAGGCAGCTGATCGATGTCTCTCTCTCATTGATGTTTCTAGTTCTCTATCTTTCTCCCTTCCTCTCTGTGAAAAATCAATAAAATATATTAAAAAAAAAAAAAGAGTGTCCAGGACGGGCCAGCTGGCAGGGCTCAGTGGTTGAGCATCGACCTATGACCCACGCTTCTGATTCCCAGTCAGGGCACATGCCTCTTGGAGTTGTGGGCTCCTCGATCCCCAGTAGAGGGCGAGCAGGAGGCAGCCCATCAATGATTTTCTCTCATCGTTGATGTTTCCATCTCTCCCTCTCCTTTCTCTCTGAAATCAATAAAAGTGTATTTTAGAAAATAAACCAGAGCCTGTTCCTTTCCAACAAGGCAAAGTTATGATACTGTATATATACATATAAATCCTCAGAGAGAGAGAGAGAGAGAGAGACAGAGTGAAAGAAACATTGACCTGTTGCCTGTCGTGCTCACCCTGACCGGGGATCGAACCCAAGACCGTTTTGGTGAACGGGACGACAATCCCGTCAACTGACCCACCCGGCCAGGCGACAACATTATCTTCTTGCTCGTCTAATCTGCCCCAATTCCACGAATCGGACGAGATTTTCTGGAAATCAGCGATGCCCACAATCTCTCTCTCCCTCTCCCTTCCTCTCAGGAATCAATTTAAAATGTTTATTTTAAATATATTTTATTGATTTTTTACAGAGAGGAAGGAAGAGAGATAGAAAGTCAGAAACATCGATAAGAGAGAGACATCGACCAGCCGCCTCTTGCACGCCCCACAGTGGAGTTGTGCCCGCAACCGAGGTCCATGCCCCCGACCGGAATCGAACCTGGGACCTTTCAGTCCACAGGCCGATGCTCTATCCACTGAGCCAAACCGGTCTCTGCTAAAATGTACTTTTTTATTGAATTTTTGCAGAGAAGAAGGGAGAGGGATAGAAAGTCAGAAACATCGATAAGAGAGAGAAACATCCATCAGCCGCCTCCTGCACGCCCCATACAGGAGATGTGCCCGCAACCAAGGTACATGCCCCCGACCGGAATCGAACCTGGGACCTTTCAGTCCGCAGGCCAACGCTCTATCCACTGAGCTAAACCGGTTTCGGTAGGAATCAATTAAAAAAAGACACTTTTTTTTTTTTTTAGGGAAAGCAAAGTTTTATTACAGAAAAGCTGTAACCCAGGGACTCACGGCCGGCACCGCGTGGGCACGCAGACCTGGCGGGGGCGGGGCACGCCTGGGTGACTGGGAAGCAGCAGAAGCCGCTGGAGGGGGAGGAGGGCTGCCACCCTCTGTGGGGCCCAGGGACCTTGCAGCGTCCGGAGCCTGGAGGCGGCCAGCTGTGTGCCCTGGGGGCGCCTTCCCGAGCCTGGTGGACGTGCTCACCCCGGCTCAGCGCTCCCCTCCTGCCCGAGGGCCTCCCTCCACCCCCCCCCCCCCCCCCCCCGGGAAGGTGGCCCCAAGCCCTCGGAAAGGAGGACTCGCTTCTAGACTCGGTGCCTCCCTCGCGCACCCCTTCCCTCCCTCCTCCTGCCCCTCTTCTTCCCCTCCCCCTCCCCATCTGCCTTTGAACTTGACCCTCTCCTGGGCTCCTGGTCTGGGTCAGGCTCACCGCGTCTCTGCCACTGGACTGCCCTCTGCCAGCTGCTCTGTGG
>JAAGEH010000033.1:1876086-1914057 GCA_011751065.1 Lasiurus cinereus
GGACCAGGGACCCCCCCGGTGGGAGGAGCCTGCAACCAAGGTCCTTGTCCTTGATCAGGAATCGAACCCCGAACTCTTTGGTCGGCAGGACATGGCTCTCTCCACTGAGCAAACCCATTTCGGGCTCCTCCTCCTTTTTATTTTTATTGATGTATTTGTTGTGGGTTTTTTTTTTTTTTGTACAGCAAAGGTGGAAGTTTATTTTATTTATGTATTTTTTATATATTTTATTGATTTTTTTTTTTTTTACAGAGAGGAAGGGAGAGGGATAGAGAGTTAGCAACATCCATGAGAGAGAAACATCGATCAGCCGCCTCCTGCACGCCCCCCACTGGGGATGTGCCCGCCACCAAGGTCCATGCCCTTGACCGGAATCGAACCCGGGAGCCTTCAGTCCGCAGGCCGGCGCTCTATCCACTGAGCCACACCGGCTTTGGCAGAAGTTTATTGAAGAGCAAGTACAGACTCCCAGGTGGGGAGAGGAAAGAGTCCCCCTCCTTCTTTAACAATAAAGGTGTTTTATTGGCCTCAGAGAGGAAGGGAGAGGGAGAGGGAGAGGGACATCCATGATGAGAGAGAGCCGTGGGTCGGCTGCCTCCTGCACCCAACCTCCCACCTCCACTGGGGATGGAGCCCACAGCCCGGGCCTGTGCCCTGACGGGGAATCAAACCGTGACCTCCTGGGTCGTAGGTTGAGCCTCCGCCCTGGTTCCGCCTCCTTTGGAGGTACCAGTTACTAAGTGTCATGCCCGCCGGAACCGCGCCGGACAGGGCGCTGGGTGCCTGACTTTGGGGAGAGCTGGGGGGGCGGGGGGCTGGAGGCCAGGCTGTGGGAACAGGGGAGCCGGGGGGGCTACACCCAGGACCTGCGGACCCAGCAGCTGCCCACCTGGCTACGCGCCCCCGAGGCTGTGGGGCTGACCTGGGGGGAGTCCCCTTAACCCGAAGTGTCACTAGAAAGCCACTAGAAACCAGCAAATGGCCCGGGAGAGAGGGGAGGGGGGAGGCGAGGATGGGGGTGGGGGCGGCCATCTGTCCTCTGAGAAGCCGAGAACCTGTGGTCATGGTTTGCTGCCCTGGTTCCTGGGGACCTGCCAGCCACACAGACCTGCCTCCGGCTCTGGCTTCAAACCCTAGGGGCCAGGCTGGGTATGGCTATTTTTATTTTATTTTTTTACAGAGAGGAAAGGAGAAAGAGAGAGAGAGAAAGTTAGAAACATCGATGAAAGAGAAACATCCATCGGCTGCCTCCTGCACACCCTCAACTGGGGATGTGCCCGCCACCAAGGTCCGTGCCCTCGACCAGAATCGAACCTGGGACCTTTCAGTCCACAGGCTGACGCTCTGTCCACTGAGCCACACCGGTTTCAGCTATCTTTTTATTTTTATTTATTTTATTGCTTTTAGAGAAGAAGGAAGAGGGAGAGAGAGAGAGAGAAAAACATCCATGAGGGGAGAGAATCATGGATCAGCTGCCTCCTGCACGTCCCCTACTGGGGATGGAGCCTGAAATTCAGGCGCGTGCCCTTGGCGGGAATTGAACCCGGGACCCTTCAGTCCGCAGGCAGATGCTCTATCCATTGAGCCAAACCAGCCAGGGCGGGCATGAGTATCTTTTAACATCCATTTTATGGACCTCAGAGAGGGAGAGAGATAGTAAATATCCATGATGGGTTTACGGATCGGCTGCCTCCTGCACGCCCCCCACAGGGGACGGAGCCCGCCACCCGGGCCTGTGCCCCGACCGGGAATCGAACCGTGACCTCCTGGGTCCTAGGCTGATGCTCAGCCCCTGAGCCACGCCGGCTGGGCTCTGCCAGGTCCTTAAAGGGCCAGCAGGGAGGCCGGGAGCCTGGGCTGAGCCCACAGCTGCATCTCAGGGCTCCATCTTTGCCTCTGCCCCTCTTCTGACGGTTTGAGGGCACGGCCCCAGCAGCCCCGGTCCCCACCCGTCTTTGCCGAGTGGGGAAGGAGAAGGAGAAGGACCTGGGCACCCAGGTCCCCGAGCTCTGCAGGATGTGGCCGGGGGAGCCCCTGAGTGGGGGATTGCGTGGGGCCCGCTGCCTGGTTCCCAGGGCCTGGCCTGCGGGCAGCACCCCCTGCCAGCCTCGTCCCCCCTCTTCCGCAGAAAGGAAGGTGGGGATTCTGCTCAGCAAACGCTGCGCCCCCCGCTGCCCCAACACCAACATGGCCTACGAGTGGCTGTCGGAGCCCTGGCTCGTGAGGAGGATCCAACGCCAGTGCTGCAACGTGAGCTTCTGCAACGCCGCGCCCCCCACCCCCCGGCGGCCCTGGGCCCGGCCCGACCCGCTGCTGCTGCTCCTGCTGGGCCTCCTCCTCCTCCTCCTGGCCTCCCAGTGACCCTCCCCGTGCCCAAAGGCCCAGACCGCCCACCCACAGGGCCGGAGAAGGGAGGCCTGCTTCCTGGGGTGCTGAAACACCCCGGGGTGGGGCAGCGGCTGCCTGGACAAGGGCCCTGGCCCCGAACAGACTGTCCAGGGCCGGGGAGGGGCAGGGAGAGGCGGGCGATCTGGGGGTGCAGCCCTGACTCGGGCTCCCACTCCCCTGTCTCCTGGGCCAGCCCTGCCTCCTCCCCTCTGTCCCAGGGGCCCAGGCCCATCTGCCCTGGGGGTGCCCCCCACCCCCGGTTTTGGGGCCGAGAGCTTCCCTCCTTCCAAAAACAATAAACTTACTCTTCAGCCACACCCTCTCTGGCTCCTTCCACCGTTTCCTTTTTTAAAAAAAAAAAAACATGGATTTCAGCCAAAGCTGGTGTGGCTCAGTGGACAGAGCATCGATCTGCGGACTGAAGGGTCCCAGGTTCGATTCCGGTCAAGAGCATGGACCTCGGTGGTGGGCACATCCCCAGTGGGGGGTGTGCAGGAGGCAGCTGATCGATGTCTCTCATCGATGTTTCTAACTCTCTGTCCCTCTCTGTAAAAAATCAATAAAATATATATATATGTATATATAAATAAAATCATTGATTTCAGAGGAAGGGAGAGAGAAACATCAATAATGAGAGAGGGTCATTGGCCAGCTGCCCCTGGCGCTGGGGACCGGATGGAGCCTGTAACAGGGAGATGTACCCTGACTGGGAATCCAGCCGCGAGTGGCCTCCTGGTCCCCGAGTCTGTGCTCCCCCCCCTGAGCCACCCGCTGGGTCCTGCGGCCACTACCACCCGCCAGGAAGGGACACCCTTCTGGCCTCCAGCCCTCGGCAGTCCACTGCGGTCACCCGTCCTCCGTGCCTGGATCTGGGGCACCTCGTGAAACCATCCAGCTGGGCGGCGGGCAGGGAACCAGAGCAGAAGGGACCCCACCCTCCGCACAGGTGACCCCCAGATACAGCAGTGGACACACCAAGGCCTGGCAGGAGCTGGCCTGCTGGTGACGGGCAGGCAGAGGGCGCAGGGCGGGCCAGGATGCCCCCCCAGGAACGCCCCTCGGGTAATGGTGTGGAACTGACCTGTGTCTCCACGGCTCTGCCTTCTGCACCCGACCCGGCAGGAAGCCGCCTGACCCCGAGGCGTGGGCTCGAAGAACTAATCCCTGGCTCCCGGCCTGGGCCTGCCGCCCGGGAGCCGAGAGCTTAGTCAGAGCTGAAGCTTGAGCTGAGAAAGGCGGGGGGGGGGAAGGGGGGAGAAGTGCCCAAGGCCGGAGCCAGGCTGTTCACATCAGCATCCGGGTGGGGTCTGGCTGGCGTGGCTCCAGGGTTGAGCATTGACCTATGAACCAGGAGGTCACTCGGGTCAGTTCCAGTCAGAGCACATGCCGGCGTTGCAGGCTCCATCCCCAGGGGGCAGGGGGGACGGGAAGGGAGGGGTCGTGCAGGAGGCAGCTGATCCATGAGTCTCTGTATCGTGGATGCTTCTCTCTTTCCCTCTCCTTTCTTCTCTGAAAGCAATAAAAACATTTTTTAAATACTATATTTTTATTGATTTCAGAGAGGAAGGAACAGGCAAAGAGAGAGAGAAACATCCATGATGAGAGAGAAAGAATCAGGAAACAGCTGCCTCCTTGCAAGTCCCCCACTGGGGATGGAGCCCACAAGCGGGGCCTGTGCCCTTGGACTGGAATCGAGCCTGGGACCTTTCATTTCGCAGGCTGACGCTCTATCCACGGAGACACACCAGTTAGAGCTAAAAAACATTATTTTTTTTTTTAAAGAAGCCAAATGAAAACCAGAAAGGAAAATCCAAACAAACACTCGCTCGGACACGTCACAATCAAACCCCACGCCAGGGCTCTCCCTGTGGGAGGAAGGAGGAGAGAAGTGGTGGAACGCGTTAGCCAGCGGAAAGCGGTAAGAGTGTGAATACGCGTTCTCCGAAGGAAGCACCACCCACCAGCAATCAGCACGCGTGGGCCCAGCTCGAGGTTTTTAAATACCGTAAAATACCACTTTCTTCTCCGAGGAACCTGGACTTTTTTAAGCATTTTTTAAAAAATACATTTTATTGATTTTTTACAGAGAGGAAGGGAGAGGGATAGAGAGAAACATCGATCAGCTGCCTCCTGCATACCTCCTACTGGGGATGTGCCTGCCACCAAGCTACATGCCCTTGACCGGAATCGAACCTGGGACCCTTCAGTCCGCAGGCCGACGCTCTATTCACTGAGCCACACCGGTTTGGGCACAGTTAGGTGATTTTTTTTTTTTAAATATATAATATTTTATTGATTTTTTTTTTTACAGAGAGAAAGGGAGATAGTTAGAAACATTGATGAGAGAGAGACGTCGATCAGCTGCCTCTTGCACACCTCCTACTGGGGATGTGCCCGCCACTAAGGTCCATCCATGCCCTGGACCGACATCGAACCCGGGACCCCTTAGTCCACAGGCCGACGCTCTATCCACTGAGCCACACCGGTTTTGGCGGAAGTGATGTTCTTATCTGTCCTTGGTATTTTAAAATACGTGTGAAATAAATAAATGAAAATAAAATAAAATGCACGGGAAGCCTCCTCGAAGACGGTGTTCGTTCACAGCATGCCGTGCCCCTCTTTCCTGTCACTGCTTCTGAGGGGGCTGGGGCGGGGAGGCAGGGAGGAGGATGGCCTGGGGCGGGAGATCAAGGCCTGGGGGGCGGAAGCGATACCATCGGAACAGGCTGACCCCCTCCAAGACCAGAAGGCCTGGCGGGGACTCGGTTGAAGGCCGAGCCCGAGGCCTGGTGTCCGACCGCCTCCACCTGGAGGAGCCGCCCCAGGGCGCCCGTGGGGCCTGGCTTCACGGAACACGAGTTCGACCTGAAAGTCCTCTCTCATCGCTGCCCCTGGCCCCCACCGCGGGGCTCGGGGGTCTGGGTCTGTCCCCCAGGCGACGGTGGCCCCCACAAATCTTGCCCCCCATGCTCCACGGTGTGGCCGGCTCCGTGGGTCAGTCACCGGCGAAGGGGTGCATCGGAGCTGGTGGCTGAGTTGGAGGCTGGGCCGAGGGTGGCCCCACAGGTGGGGAGCCCAGGGCCCTGCCCCCCTCCCTTGGGTCGGAAGCAACTCCTCCCCCGCACCCAGCCCCCCACCCCTGGGGCTTCCCGGGCTGCTGACTTAAGAAGCCGGAGGGCAGGGCTAACTGTCCTCCATCAACCCACGCAGGCCCAGGGCAGGTGGAGGAGCCGGGGTGCAGGTGAGGGGCCCGGGGTGCAGGTGAGGGGCCTGGAGTACAGGTGAGGGGTCTGAGGTGCAGGTGAGGGGCCTGGGGTGCAGGTGAAGGGCTTGAGGTGCAGGTGAGGGGCCTGGGGTGCAGGTGAGGGGTCTGGGGTGCAGGTGAGGGGTCTGGGGTGCAGGTGAGGGGCCAGGGGTGCAGGTGAGGGGCTTGGGGTGCAGGTGAGGGGCCTGGGTGCGGGACCAAGGGCCTGGGGCCAGGAGGGCATGTACAAATGCCAACAGAGGGTGCGGGCCGGAGGGAGGCGGGGCGGCGGGAGTCGGGGTGCCCGCGCCAGGGGTCCTGGGTAAGGAGGGCTCTTCTCTGCGTCTCCCCCATCAGGCCCGACTGCCCACCATGAGAGCGGTCCTCCTGGTGCTGTGGTCAGCCCTGGTGTGTGCCGCCAGAGGTGAGGCCCCAGCCTCAAAGCGGGGAGGGGGGTGCTCTGTGGGTATCCTGGGCACGGAGGAGGGGGCGGGAGGGCCTTCTCTGAGGACCGGGGTTCTGTGGCGGGAACCTGGGCGTGAGTGAGGGACCCCAGGGTGAGGTGTGGGCTTCAGGTGTGAGTGTGGGAGCCCGCAGGTCACCAGGGGGGAGGCGGGGGGCCTGCAGGGGAGCCCGGTGCACCCCGAGCCTGCCCGCCCCTCCCCCCCAGAGGGCCACCTGCAGTGCGCCCACTGCCTGGCCACCAACAACACGGCCACCTGCAAGCCGGTCACCTGCACGCCGCCCAACATCCTGTGCTTCTCGCACGAGGTCGTCTACAAGTTGGGTGAGTCCCATCGGGGACAGGCGGGCGGGTGGGCAGGCGGGGAGGACGGTGCAGGGACCGGGGGGGGGGGGGGCCGCCCGCCTCTGGGGGCTCCCCCTCCAGGTGGGCTCCCTCCCCTCCCTGTGAAGCTCAGAGGAGAACGAGGGAGGGACCTCCTGTTCGCTGGCTCAGGTGGAGGAGAGAAGGTGCAGAGGTGCCCGTTCTCCTCCTCCGTCTCTGCTCCTTCCATCTCCGGCTTGGATATGGGGGTGCAGGGAGGGGACCGGGGGCGCCGGTCCTGGCTGAGGGCGGGCTCTCCCTGGAGATCTGATCTCAGATGGGACCCCTCCTCCCCACAAGGACCTTCCTTCCTTCCCTCTGTCCTCCTTCTCTCCTTCCTTCCCAGAAGATATTGTCCCGTTGATTTGTAGGGAGAGGGGAAGGGAGGGGGCACATGGATGTGAGAGAGACACATTGATTAGTTGCCTCCCCCACACTAACCCCCCACCGGGGCCGGGGAGCCTGCAACCCAGGTACGTGCCCTTGACCTGAATGGAACCCCGGGACCCCTCCGTCCACAAGCCGAGGCTCTGTCCATGGAGCCAGGGCCCCTTCTTCAACGTGGAGGCCTCTGGCACGCTCTTTCCCCAGGTGGATTTGGGGGGGCGGGGCCACGGCGTGGAGGGGGGGGGTCGCTGCAGACAAACTCACGCAGAGACCTCTGACCGCCTCCATCACGCCCTCGAGTGAGGAAGGGCCGAGCCTGGCCGGGCGCCTGCAGGTTCCAGGACTCGCCTGCTCCCCTACATTCTTTTTATTTTTTAATATATTGTATTGATTTTCCACAGAGAGGAAGGGAGAGGGATAGAGAGTTAGAAACATCGATGAGAGAGAGAGACATCGATCAGCTGCCTCTTGCACGCCCCCCTCCTGGGGATGTGCCCGCCACCAAGGTCCATGCCCTTGACCGGAATCGAACCCGGGACCTTCCAGTCCGCAGGCCGGCGCTCTATCCACTGAGCCACACCGGTTTTCGGCTGCTCCCCTACATTCTGCACCCCTACTTGCTCAGCACACCTGGGAACCGGGACTGAGGGGCCCCTCCCAGCCCCTCAGGCTGTCTCCCCGCTGTCCACCCCTCCCCTCCCGCCCTCCCCCCGCCCCCAGGCTCCGAGCAACACACCCTGATCTCTCGGAGCTGCACCAGCACCTGCACCTTCAAGAGCCCCCCCGAGTGGGACCTGCTGAGCCCCAACATGATCGTGATGGCCAAGGCCCTCTGCTGCTCCAAGAGCCTGTGCAACGGGGGGCCCGCCGGGGGCCTGGGCGCCCAGACCTGGCACCAGGCGCTCCTGCTGGCCGTGGGGCTCTGCCTCCACCATCTGCTGTGATGTTCCTGCCCCTTCCTGCCCCCCCTACCCACTGGGCGTGCACTGGGGGCCCCGGGCCTGTCCTCTCTGAGTGAGGGTTCCCGGTCGGGGAGGTGCAGACTCACAGCCTCCCTCCCCTGGCGTGCTGTGACGCAGTCTCAGAAGTGGTGCCGCCCTGGCCGGTGTGGCTCAGTGGATAGAGCGCCAGCCTGCGGACCGCAGGGTCCCGGGTTCCATTCCAGCCAAGGGCACAGGCCTGGTGGCGGGCTCCATCCCCAGTGGTGGGGGGCGTGCAGGAGGCGGACGATCATTGATTCTCTCTCCTCATGGATGTTTCCATCTCTCCCTTCCTCTATGAAATCAATAAACATATATTTAAAAAAAGAAGCGGCCTCATCCCGCCTTCCTCCCTGTCCCCGTGGGGAGTGGCGGGTGCCGCCAGCCGGGCCTGTTCCTGTCGCCACTCAAAGGGGGGGCTGGCCTGGCGCCCGGCTCAGGGTTTGAGCTCCCCCTGCACCTAGAGGTCCCATTGGACCCCTGGCATGGCGGCTGGTGCCCAGCAGGGGGTGAGCGGGAGCAGCCGGCGGTGATGCTTCTCATCGAAGTTTCTCTCTCCCCCCTCGCTCTCTCTCTCACAAAATACATTAAAAACATATTATTTAAAACAAACACCAATCAGAAAGGATGTATGCACCCCTATAATCATAGCAGCACAATTTACGATAGCCACCATTTGGAAACAGCCTAGGTGCCCGTCAGCAGAGGAGCGGATCAGGAAACCGTGGTCCATCTACACCGTGGAATTCTACGCTGCCATTAAAAAAGAAGGAATTCTTACCATTGGCAGCGACCTGGTTGGAACATGGAGAGCCTTATGCTCAGTGAAATAAGCCAGTCCATGGAGGAGAAGCATCACAGGATCGCACTCATTGGGGGATCATAAAGAACATGATACACTGATGAACAACAGGATAGATACAGAGGCAGTAAAGCTTCAAACAGACCGGGAAATGACAGCAGGAAGATTAAAGTTAGGGGAGGTAGATAAGAGATCAAGCAAAGGACTTGTAGGCGTGCCTAGAAGCATCACCAATGAACACAGACACTGGGGGGGTTGGGGTAGGCCGGGGAGGGAGGGAGGGGGGGCAATGGGGTGATATGTATAAAAAAATTAATAAAAATTTTTTAAAAAAACACATATTATTTAAAAAAATAAGAGGGGCCTCGCCCTGCCAAAGCGTCATCCCGCCCTTTCTGTGCCAGGGAGAGGTGGGTGGCATTTGCTCCCCGCGGACCCTGCAGGTCATGCCTCCCAGGTGCGCGGCTCCAGGCGCAGGAAGAGGCTCGTGTGCATGGAGCTGGCTGGAAGCTGGGTGCGCACAGGCTGGGTGCAGGGCAAACAGGTGAGGATGGAGCCTGTGGGTGCTGCAATGAGGCCTGAGTGACAGGTGGATGTGAGTGCTCCTCCCCGAAGGGGCGGAGCCAATGACGACAGGAGGGGGCGGGGCTCCCTGTGTGCCACGCCCACCACCTCTCCCCATACCCTCCCATAGCCCTCCCCACACCCTCCACAATCCTCCCCACACTCAAACCCCTTCCCCACACCCCTACCCACACCCCTACCCTCACCCCAATCTACACCCCACGCTCCCCTCCACGTCCCCCTGACTCTGCACCTCCGGGCGGGGGCCCTGCAGCCCCGGGAGCCCTGGCCCCGAGCGCCCCCTGGCGACGCGCGCGCAGAAGTGCCCTCGGCGCCCCGCTCGCCTCCATCCGCAGGCGCTGCGCCCGCGCCCGCCCGGGGTGCCAGGTGCCATCGGGGCTTGTGCCAGCAGCGAACGAGGCCGGACTGGCCGGGGGCTCGGCTCCTGGGCGGGCCGGGAGCTCCGTGGCTCCTTGGACGGAGGACCCCGGTGTGGACGTGGGTGGGCCGCCGGCAGGTGCACCCCGAGGTTCGGGGGCGCCTGGCCCAGCCTGGGGGGCCGGAGGTCAGGTGTACCCCCGGACGGAACGCACGCTGCGCATGTCCAGGGCGCAGCGAGGGCGCTGGGGAGGATGGGGTGCCACCCCTTCTCCCCAAGTCCGAGCAGGGTTTGAAGGTTTGGGCTGGGACGTCCCGGGCAGGCAGCCCGCTGTCCCGAGGGCGGACGCCAGAGGGCGCGCTGCCCCAGGCCCGCCGCCGCCGCCTCCTCCTCGCCCGCTGTCCCGCGGGCGGACGCCAGAGGGCGCGCTGCCCCCAATCCAGGCAGATGCGAACCCAAAGGCGCCGCCCGCCGCCGCCGCCAGAGGGCGCCCCTCCCCGCCCCGGCAGCACCCAGCCTGCAGGTGCAGTGGCCAGCCTTGGGGGGGTGGTGATTGGACATTTGGGGGAGACTGAGTCACGGGAGGAACCACGGGGTCGGGTGGCCTCTGCCGTGGCTCGCTAGTGACCGAGCCCCGCAACAGAAAGGGACACTTGAGCGTCGGCCGGTGCGGCTCAGTGGGTAGAGCGGGTCCATGCGGGTCCTGGGTTCGATTTGGGTCAAGGGCACGTGCCCGGCTGGCCGGCTCAGTATCCATGGGGGGGCGTGCAGGAGGCAGCTGACCACTGGTTCTCTCTCTCTCCCTCGCCCTTCCTCTCTGAAATCAATAAAACAATATATATTTTTTTAAAAAAATCTGAGGAGTGCTCGCTTGGGCCGCGCGTACACTAAAATGGGAGCGATACAGAGAAGATTAGCATGATCCCTGCCCAAGCGTTCCATATTTTTATTTTATTTTATTTTATTGATATACTTTATTGATTTTTTTCACAGAGGGGAAAGGAGAGGGAGGGAGCCAGAAAGATCGATGAGAGAGAGACATCGATCAGCCGCCTCCTGCACGCCTCCCACTGGGGATGTGCCCGCCACCAAGGTACGTGCCCTTGACCAGAATCAGACCCGGGACCCTTCAGTCTGCAGGCTGACGCTCTATCCACTGAGCCACACCGGTTTCATATTTCATCGCGTTCCGTCATTTTAATAAAAATCCAAATATTTGCTGAGTTTAACTATTTTATGAAATGTCCAATTGCTCAGCCAGACACTTTGTAACAATTGGAATAAAAAATCCTGAAGTAAATAACAAAAAAAATAAAATAAAATCTGAGGACTGAGGGTGCCGAGGGGACAGGAAAGGCGTGTCCAGGAGGTGGGAGTGAGGTGGGAGGGGGCTGGGAAGGGCACCAGCCAGGCCCTCGGGTCCCCAGGGTTGTGTTGGGAGGCCCCACGTGCCGCCGCTCCCAGGAGCCCTGTGGGTGCGAGCGGCCTCCGCCTGGTGGGTGGTGGGGCCGCCCTGCGCTGGGGAGTCGGGGGCTCTGCCTCTCAGGTACCAGGGTGCCCTCGCTCTGCAGACGACTGTGAGCAGAGCCGGGCAGGGCTGAGCTGTGTCCTGCAGATGGATGGATGTTGGGTGGGGCTGGGCCCGGGGCTGGCTCTGGGAAGGGGGGACAAGGAGCTGATGGGAGAGCTGGTGGGTCCCCAGGTGCTGCCGCGGACAGTTAGGGTCAAAGTGCAGAGGGGCCGAACCCGGTGTGACTCAGTGGATAGAGCGTCGGCCTGCAGACTGAAAGGTCCCGAGTTCGATTCCGGTCAAGGGCATGTACCTTGGTGGCGGGCACATCCCCATTAGGGAGTTTGCAGGAGGCAGCTGATCGATGTTTCTCTCTCATCGATGTTTCTAACTCTCTATCCCTCTCCCTTCCTCTCTGTAAAAAATCAATAAAATATATATATTTTTTAAAAAGTGCAGAGGGCACAGAGGCACACTCCCTCTGCCCAGCCCAGAGCCCGCCTGCCCCACACCATCACTCACACACACACACACACAGGCACACACACGCACACACAGAGGCACACACACAGACGCACACACACATGTATGCACACACATAGGCACACACACGTGCACGCGCATGCACAGTTACATGTGACCTTGGCCAGCCCACACCCTCATCTCAGAGCCCCGTCTGCTGCCTCAGCTGCCTTTCCCACCCGCGCACTCCTTCCTGGGTGGCCTGGCCTCTTCCCCAATCCCCACCCCCTCAGCCTGCCGCCCCAGTTCTGGAAGCTGCCTGCCTCTCCGAGGATCTGTCAGCAGATCAGAGGCGCCAGCGGTAAGCGATGCTGCGAGCAGGCGGGGCGTTCTCAAAGCAGAGGCGATTCTGGAAGCAGGTCGGGGAGGGGATGGGGAGCAGATTTGCAGGGAGAGCATACATAGGGAGGTTGGGGAGGCACTGCCCGCTCCCCCTCAGGCCTGGGGCCCACCGAGGGCCAGTGGAGGGCGTTCCCAGGACGGGGCGAGCGTGAGGAGCGCACTCAGAGCGCCAGGGAGCACGGGCTCGGGCTCGAGGGTTTACACCCAGAGGCACTGACAGGCCGGCTGCAGCCACAGTGGCCTCGGGATTGTGCTCTGAGTGGTTCCTGCGAGACCCTCAGGAGGACAAGCTGCGAGGAAGAATGGGGACTGCTGTGGGGGGGAGGGGTGCAGGGGCACAGTACATAGTGACCCAGCTTGGACAGCGTGGACACAGCATGACCACAGCACGCAAAGGGCCGGCAGGTGGACTGGGACGCGCTCAGGAGTTGGGTGAGGGCGATGGGTGGTGGCTTCGCTGTTGCTACTCGCGGAGGCTATTGTGTCGGGGGCGGGGATGAAATAAAGGAGCAGTTAGGAGACAAAATCCCCAATTCTCTCCCTCCGACGCCCCAGGTTCTCGGGGTGGGAGAGGAAATCCAGAAGCAGCGCGTGGCCTGAGTGGAAACGGGGCCGTTGTGGGCAGCGTGAAGGGAAGGATGGAGGTGGAGAGCATCCTGGATTAGAGTCTAAAGCCAGTGCCAGCGTCCTTGTATGAGAGAGAAACGGCCGAGACCGGTGTGGCTCAGTGGATAGAGCGTCAGCCTGCGGACTGGAAGGTCCCGGGTTCGATTCCAGTCGGGGGCATGTACCTTGCTGGCGGGCACATCTCCAGTGTGGAGCGTGCAGGAGGCGGCTGATCGATGTTTCTCTCTCATCGATGTTTCTGACTTTCTATCTCTCTCCCTTCCTCTCTGTAAAAAATCAATAAAATATATTAAAAAGAGAGAGAGAGAGAGAAATGGACCCATGGGGCTCAGGGAGGAGACGAAGACAGGGGTGGAGGGATGGGAACGCCAGGAGATGAGGAAGGGTGCACCCCAAGAACCCGCAGGTGGGTCTCCGCCCTGCTGGCACCTGGATCTCCTCGCCTGGCCCCCAGGACGGTGGGAACCGACGTTTCTGTGTCTCCAGCCCCTGGGTGGGGGTCCTTCCTCACAGACGCCGAGGAAGCTCAGACAACCAGCATGGCTCTGGCTGGACCTCGCCGCCTCGAGCCCATCACAGGGCTCTGTCCTCACACCCGTGCTTCCCGCTCCTCCCCAGGCCCATTCCCGGGTTCGATGCCGGTCAAGGGCATGGACCTTGGTGGCAAGCACCTCCCCAGTGGGGGGCTGTGCAGGAGGCGGCTGATCGATGTTTCTCTCTCATGGATGTTTCTAGCTCTCTATCCCTCTCCCTTCCTCTCTGTAAAATATCAATGAAATATATTTTTAAAAAATAAAATAAAATAAAATTAGCCTGGCTGACGGGGCTCCGTGGGTGAGCGCTGACCTATGTATGACCCAGAAGGTCACAGTTCGACTCCGGGTCAGGGCCCAGGCCTCAGGTTGCAGGTTCGATCCCCAGCGTGGGGGGTGCAGGAGGCAGTGGACCCACGACTCTCTCTCCTTGTGGAGGTTTCTCTCTCTCTCCCTCTCCCTTCCTGTCTGGAATCAGTAAAAAATGTATTTTTAAAAAAATCAGACACCACCAACACGGAGCAAGGAGGCCGCCTCAGAGAGCTGAGACCCTGTGGACGGTGGCATGAGGAGATGGGCTGGAAAGCAGGAGGGGACCCCCCCACACACACACTGCCTGCAGTGTGGTCTGTGGCTACCCGCTCCCACCCTCCTCCCTGCTCCCCCTGCCGATCGGTGCTAATCCCTGCACCGTGCACCTGGGACTCAGAAACTCCCTTCGGCAGCCTCCCTCCCGCTCTGTACATGATTGCAGTTCTGCAGGGAGACATGCCCAGGCGTCACCGACAGGCCCCACCCCCACCCCGTCCTGGCGCAGCCCCTCCCGACGTGAGAGCCGAACCCTCAGGCAAACAGGCGCCTCCATCCTTTCTACACGTTTCCCTCCGGCCCACTCGGCCGGGCTGGCTGACCCCGAGGCCTCGGTCGATGCAGAATCCCTGTTCGCTCCCGGGTGGAGTCTAGTCCCATGGAGGCCTGAGGCTGTGCCAGGTGGGCCCCGCCAGGACCACCCTCGCCCTCACCCCACTGAGGCCTTGCTCCTCAGGACCCCCCTGCTCCACTCTGCCCACCCCTCCCCTCTCGGCCCAGGGTGTCTCTCCCGGGTTTGAGGGCGGCTCCTCCCTCCCTAAAAGCGTGTTGTTGGCTGTTTTTATTGATGTCAGAGAGGAAGGGAGAGGAGGAGAGAGAGAAACATCCACGATGAGAGGGAATCACTGATCGGCAGTCTCTTGCACGCCCCGCCCCCCAAACAGCCTGGGCCTGGGCCCTGACCAGGAATCGAACCCTGACCTCCTGGTTCCTCGATGGACGCTCCACCCCTGAGCCGCCCCGGCCCCAGGCTGGATGTGATTTGAGGGGCTTCTCCAGAGACGCGCTCCCCCCGCCTCCCCGTCTTGGCCTCTGTGTCCAAGATACCCGGGCACGGGTGGGGAGGGTCTGGGGTGGGGTAGAGGCTCCAGCCACTGAGGGCCCAGCCCTCCCAGTGTCCGCCCTGTGAACCCCTCACCCCTTCCTCGCCATCCTGCTCAAAGGGTCCTGCTGTGGCAGGGGGCGGAGGGCGGGGAGGGGGGAGGAACCGGGCCTGTGGGAACCAGGCCTAGGGGAACCCAGATGTAAAGGGGCGGGGAGCCCGCTAACGGCGCCACGGAACGATAAACTGCCAACGACGGACGGACGGATGGACGGGTCCGTGAGGACACGGAACGTGGGTGGCCAGGCAGTGAGGTTGTGCCGAGGGGGGCTCGAAGGGGAGACCGAGCCAAGGAGGGGCTGCTCCAGGGTCCTGAGGGGGAGCCGTCACAGCAGAGACCTCATCCCTCCCCTCGCCCCACCCACAGGCTGCCATCCCCGTCCCCACGGGGAGCGCGTCTTTCTGGAACCCGACAGGTGGGCCCTCAACGCCATTGGCAGGCCCCGCCCCCGTGCTCAGTGGTTGGAATAAGGCTCCAGGTTCGATTCTGGGTCAGGGCTCATCCCGGGCTTCGGGCTGGCTCCCCAGTGGGGGTGGGGGTGCAGGAGGCGGCTGATCCATGACTCCCTCTCACTCCCCGTCTCTTCCTCGGTGACACCGATAGAGCTACTCTCTCCTAAGACAGAAAACGCAGGGAGTTTTTTCCTACGGCCAGGACAGAGGGGTTTCTGCTAAAATCTGAGACCCGGAACCTGAAAGAACCATCAGACCCAGCCTGGGCCTGTGGGGACCGGGCCTGTGGGAACCCGGGCCTATGGAACCCGGGCCTAGGGGAACCGGGCCTGTGGGAACCGGGCCTATGGGAACCGGGCCTTTGGGAACAGCGAGGGCACCGGTGAATGGTTACGAAACGCCCACCAGGGTGAAATGTGCTCGCGATACACAGCACAGCCTGCGAGTCACCACACAGACAGACCCACACGAGGGAGGACCCGGGCACGGCGGCTGGCCACTCTGCACGTCGCCCTCACGCATACGTTTCTAACGGCCGTTCCACGAGAGTCTGGCGTTTGTCCACCAGCCGGGCAGACTCTCCCAGAGCTGGATCCCGTCCACTGCTGGTGAGAGCGGGGGAGGGGCGGAGAGTGGAACTTGGCACGGCCTCTTCCCAGGCAGCCGTTCTCTTTTTAATCCTCACCTGAGGATTAGCGAGTGCAAGAGCTCAGCCTGTGTGGCTCAGTGAGCTGAGCCCTGCCGGTCTGATTCCCCATCAGGGCACAGGCCCGGGTCCCAAGCTCCATCCCCAGCTGGGGGGGAGGGGGTGTGCAGGAGGCAGCCGATCCACGATTCTCTCTCATCCTGGATGTTTCTATTTCTCTCTCCTTCTCCCTTCCTCTCTGAGATCAACGAAAATGTATTTTTAAACGCTGGGAGCGGCCAAAACTGGTGCGGC
This sequence comes from Lasiurus cinereus, assembly GCA_011751065.1. Lineage (NCBI taxonomy): Eukaryota > Metazoa > Chordata > Mammalia > Chiroptera > Vespertilionidae > Lasiurus > Lasiurus cinereus. Next base: position 1,892,055 of record JAAGEH010000033.1, read on the forward strand.
TCAGTGGATAGAGCGTCGGCCTGCGGACTGAAGGGTCCCAGGTTCAATTCTGGTCAAGGGCATGTACCTTGGTGGCGGGCACATTCCCAGTGGGGGGTGTGCAGGAGGCAGCTGATTGATGTCTTCTCTCTCATCGGTGTTTCTAGCTCTCTATCCCTCTCCCTTCCTCTCTGTAAAAAAAATCAATAAAATATATTAAAAAAAAAAAAAAGAGGTGTTGAAACCGGTTTGGCTCAGCGGATAGCATTGGCCTGAGGACTGAAGGGTCTCTGGTTCGATTCCGGTCAAGGGCATGTACCTTGGTTTCGGGCACATCCCCAGTGGGGGGCGTGCAGGAGGCGGTTGATCGATGTCTCTCTCATAGATGTTTCTAGCTCTCTATCCCTCTCCCTTCCTCTCTGTAAAAAATCAATAAAATATATATTTTTTAAAAGAGGCAGAGTCAGGTGTGTGTGTGTGTGTGTGTGTGTGTGTGTGTGTGCAGGCCTCCCACATGCTCACAGGACCCAGGGCGTGAGCAAGTGAATATGGGCGTGGATGCGGGTGTCCAGGCTGCAGGTGTGGGTGCCACCGTGTCTGTGTGTGCAGGCGTGAGTCTGCACATCTGCACGCCGCTGCCGTCCACGGTGGGCACACGCATGCCAGCCCACCTAGGACCTTGTTCATCTGGGCTTTGCCCTCCCTGCTCCCAACCTCACCAGGCCCAGCAGCCCTTCACCACGACCCCCTGGAGCCCACCACCTGCCCGCCAGCCTGCCCACCCTCCCTCAGCCTCTCCCCCCAACCCTGCGGGGAGCCCCACCCCCCGCCCCCCAGGCTCAGACCCAGGTCTCCAGACTCAGAAGCGACTTTATTTCTGTAGAAGAGGCTCACAGCCAGGCTGCTGGGCTGGGCCGGACCAGGGCCCAGCTTCCCCTCAAAGACCTGGAGGCCCTGGCCCTCACCCCCAGACCCTCCCGGATGATGACGACGGACACACGGCCTGGAGGTGACCAGCCGGCTGGGACTCAGGGCCAGGGCCTCGGCCGGAAGGACGTGGAGCCAGGCCCCATCGAGCCAGCCTGAGGAGGGGCAGCCAGGCCCGGGGAGCAAGCTCAGAAGCCCGAGGGGAGCGGGGGACCTCAGGGCCCAGCCCCAAGGAGGGCGGGCCCCAGGCTGAGCAGGAGCCCCCCGGCCAGGGCCCAGGGGCTGCCCCCCGGCCCAGGCGCCCCGTTGCACAGGTCCTTCTGGCAGCAGTCCACGTCCACTTTGAGGATGCCCGAGTTGATGAAGCCCATCAGGTAGTCGGAAAAGAAGTGCCGCTTGACGAAGTCGCAGGAGGCCGCGCACATCCTGTTCACCGAGTGGTCCTTCCTGCCTGGGGGGGCGGGGGCCGCAGTGGCAGCCGTGCCGGGTGCCCGCTGTCCACCCCCGCTGCCCCCTGGCAGTCCCCTCTCCCCACACTCCCCCGCCCACCCGCCGGGGCCTGGCTTACTGCTGCTGGGGTCGGTGATGCGGACGCTGGCACACACCGTGTCCGAGGGCTGGCACTGCTTCGGGGTGCAGTGGCTGGAGTTGGTGGTCAGCGTGCAGTCCTGGCACCACAGGCCGTGAGCTGGGCAGGCCCGAGGAGGGGGGTGATCAGAGGGATTGGGGCTGGGTGGCCAGGCCCCTGCACCCCCGCCTGCCTGCTGCCAGGTGCCCACCCACCCCCCGCCCCCCTGGGGACCAACAGGGCCAGGGTCAGGGCCAGACCAGCACCAGAGGGCAGGCCCTGGAGAAGCCGCCTGGTTTCCAGCTAGTGCACGGAGTGGGGGATCCCACTCCTGGGGCTCCGGAGCCGCCTCCCTGCCCCCTCAGAGGAGCACCCACCCCTGAACTGTCCTCCTGCACCCCACACACCCCGCCCCCTCCCAGAGTTCGGGTGGTTCTAAGCTGCCAAGGACCAACCAGGACCAACCAGGACTTGATGAGCGTGTGGAGGTGATGGGGTCGGAGGTGATGGGGTTCTGGACCCCTGCCCTGAGCCAGGGGCACCCCTGCCTGACCAGCCGGTGCGAGGCCCAGAGGAGGAGTGCGTGGCGAAGGAGAGCCAGAGGGTGAGGGCCAGCGGGGAGAGTCTTGGGGGTAGGGTTTTGGGAGGAGGGCCAGGCGGGAGGGTCAGGCTGGGGGCCAGGCAGGGAGGGGGGGTGCTGTTGGATGTGGGGCCCACCGGGTGGGCTGCCCCCGGACTCACTGGGCGCGGAGCACAGCAGGGCGGCCAGCAGCACCAGGCCGAGACCCTTCATGGCGGGGGGCAGCATGCTCCGGCGGGACAGGCCGGGCGAAGGCGTGCGGGCTGCGGGCGGGGTCCTCTGGGGCGCGCGGGCCTGGCGGGGAGAAGCCCGGTCAGCAGACTCTGGGCCCCCCGAAGGACACCTCGCCTTTCCTGCCTCCCAACGCGACCTCCAACCACAGAGGATATCCCGGGCCGGGGTGGCTGGGAGCGCGCCCAGCTCCACCACTCCCACTCCCCACCCCTCCTCGGGGCGTCCCCGCCGCCAGGGCATCCCCCTCCGGCGAGACCTGGGCCGCCCACCCCGCCCAGCACCTGTGGGTCGGAGGCGGTGTCCGGCGCGTCCTCTCCGGAGCGGGCGGGGGGTTGGGGAGGGAAGGGGCGGTGCGTCCGGGGAGGAGAGGGCAGGGCCAGGTGCGCGCCCAGGTACCTGCCGGCGGGGGAAGGGGCGCGCGCCACGTCCCCACCCCCATCCCCACCCCCCGGGGCTGGGGAGCCAGGAACCCCGCGCCCAGCCCCCTCCCGCCCTCCGGGCCCCCCCAAAGCGCGCGCGCGCTGGGGCGCTCACCGCGGGTCGGAGCGTGGAGCGCAGGCCGCGGGCCCGGGGGGCGCACTCACATCCCCGGGGCGGCGGCGCGGGCGCGGGCAGCGGTGTCCTGCGGTCTCCCTGCGGACCCGAGCCCGGGCGCAGCCTCGTCTTTCGGGGGACGCAGCCGCAGACGCGGACCCCGCGCGAGGGGCGGGGCGGGGCGGAGCTGGGGCGGGGGCGCGCGGGGCGAGGGGTGGGTGGGGGGCGCGCGGGGCGAGGGGGGCGCGCGGGGAAGCCGGGGGCGCCGGGGGCGCCGGGGTCCGAGCCGGGACGCTTGTCCGGGGCGCCCTGTGCCGCGCGCCCTCCCCGCGCGCCCTCCCCGCGCGCCCTCCCCGCGCCCCGGAGCGCGCGGGGGCCCCCCTCTCCGCTCCACCGAGGTCCCCGCGGGATTTCTCGGAGGAGCGTTTACGGCGAGAGGCAGCGGAGCGCACAAAGACGCAGGGAGGGAGCGAGGGAGGGAGGGATGGGGCGCAGGTGCGGGTGCCAGTCTCGTGCGGGGCGCGCAGCCCCGGCCCCTCCTCTCCCCTCCCCAGCCCGGCCCTCCCCGGTCCTGGTGGTGGTGGTGGTTCGGGGTGTTTGTTCCCTCCGCGCACCCCTGTCCACACGCACCCCCCACCCCGCCCCCCAGCCAAGCAGCCCCCGGACTGCCCTCTCCGCCACACACACACACCCCCACCCCGGGGCCAGGCCCCCGGCCCGAGCGCCCTGGTCCCGGGGCCTGAATGCCCCGCCGCCGCGGAGCAAACGCGGTGGGGGGTGGGGGGGCTCCTCGAGTCCTGCTCGCGCTTACCCTCTGGTTCTCCCCGTCATGGCCCAGCGCGCCCTGGGCACCCCTCCCACCCACACACACACAAAACACACAACAGGATGAGAACCGCACCTTAGACGGACGGTGGTCGCCAGATGTGCTGTCCTGAGATGCGCCCATCACATCTACTGTGTGTGCCCATCACACCGACTGTGTGCGCCAAACACACCTACTGTGTGCTCCAAACACACCTGTGTGCTGCAATCACAGCTACTGTGTGCGCCAATCACACCTACTGTGTGCTCCAATCACACCTACTGTGTGCGCTGCAATCACACAAACTGTGTGCTCCCGGCGCGGCTCCGTGGTGGAGCAGGCTATGAACCCGGGAGGTCACAGTTTGATTCCCGGCCGGGGCACATGCCCGGGATGTGGGCTCGACCCCACCAATGATTCTCTCTCCCTCTCCTTTCCTCTTTGAACTCAATAATTAAAAAAAACCAGATATTTTTAATATATGTTTATTGATTTCAGAGAGGAAGGGAAAGGGAGAGAGAGAGAAATATTCATGATGCGCCGGCGAGAATCATGGATCGGCTGCCTCCTGCATGTCCCCACACTGGGGATCGAGCCCACACCCCAGGCCTGTGTCCTTGTCCGGAATCCAACCCGGGACCCTACTCACTGAGCAACCACTGGGTGGGGCTAAAAAGCATATTTTTAAAGAATGAACCCCTAGTGGAAACCGGTGTGGCTCAGTGGATAGAGCGTCGGTCCGAGCCCGGTCGCTGTCCGGGGCGTCTGGTGCTGGAGCCGGCGGCGCTGCCCACCCTCCCCGCGCCCGCGTCCGTGCCCTCCGCCCGGTACCTGGTTCGATTCCGGTCAAGGGCATGTACCTTGGTTGCGGGCACATCCCCAGTGGGGGGGGGGGGTAAGAGGCGGCTGATCGATTCGACGTTTCTGAGTCTCTATCCCGCCCCTTTCCTCTCTGTCAGAAAATCAACAAAATAATTAAAAATAAAATAAAATAAAAAAGATGTGCCAAGACCGGTTTGGCTCAGTGGATAGAACGTCGGCCTGCGGACTAAAGGGTCCTGGGTTCGATTCCGGTCGGGGGCATGTACCTTGCTGGCGGGCACATCTCCAGTGTGGGGTATGCGGGAGGCGGCTGATCAATGTCTCTCTCTCATCGATGTTTCTGACTTTCTATCCCTCTCCCTTCCTCTCTGTGAAAAATCAATAAAATATATATATATAAAAAGATGAAAGACCTTGAAATCAGCCAAAAAGGGAGGGAGGGAGGTCAGGGTTCAAGGGACGGCGGCCAACTGGCCGCAGCATTTGAACAGGGAGAGCCAGAGGCGCTGACATGGAGCCTGTAACGGGCTCCACAGGAAGCAGCTGGATCGGCGTTGACGCAGGCGGGCTCTGAGCGGAGCGGTGGTGATGGTGGCCGCACCCGACCAGCGGAAGGGTTGATTGGCCTGACTGCCCCAGAGCATGCAGGGGGGCGGGCAGGGGGAGTATGCCGCCAGCAGGTGGCCTTTGAACTTGAGCAGGTCACCTTTGAACTTGAGCTGAGACTTTGGCTCTCCCTGACTCCCCTGCCCGCTGGGCATCAGCTGACCTGCAGGTGTCGGACTGGCCAGCCTCCTGCTCGCTGCGCACTGACCTTGAAGCCGTTCCCAACTTCTCTCCACTTTGTCCCGGACACGGCGAGTCGCCCTAAGTGGTGCTGGTTTAAGATAATGCCTCCTGGGGTTATCTGTCATACGGCAAAAGAGCATTCAGGTGGGCGGGGCATGATGGGGGTGGGGGGCCTGACGTGGGCATGATGGGGGTGGGGGGGTCTGATGGGGGCAGTAGGGCCCGGAGGGAGCCCGGTGTCCAGAGAGATTTAATGGCTCAGGAGGTGGGGCCAGCCCCTGGGGAAGGCGGCTCTGGGCCCCAGAGAGCGCAGGCAGACCTGGGCTCTCCCACGCCGGGGCTTGGTTGCCAAGGAAACAGAGATTCCTATCCCGGTTTCCAAGCCACCCTGCCTCCCTCCCATCACACGTGGGTCAGCCTCACCCTATCGGGGTGGCGCACGCACGAGTGACAATCTGCCATGATTAGCCAAAGAAAGGGCTTTCTTTCTGGGGCGCAGAGCCAGTGAGCCGTGGGGTGGGCCTGGCCCCTGCAGGCGGCCCGGCTGCTCCTGCCGGCAGGAGGGACAGCTGGCCCGCCCGCCCCCTTCTCGGCCTGACCGCCCCTTTCCCGGCCTGACCTGCCCAGGTGCCCAGCTCCTGGCGAGGGGCACGGGGATCCAGCTGGGACAGGTGCCACTCTGGCAAGCGGCCCAAAGCCTGTGGCCACTCTGTGCCACCAGCGCACCCCACGGCACAGTCGCTCCACGGCGGCGGTCAGGACCAGGGACAGTGCCAGAGGCCGCTGCCCTCCGCCATTGGCCAGGCACCTGGGGCTCAGACGCCCAGAGGACAGGCCTCTGGGTCGGGCCCTGGCGGGAAGGGCCGAGGCTGGGGTCCCGGGGAGAGGAGCAGCTGAGCTCCCCGGGCCCGGTATTTGTGGGGATACCATCAGATCCCCCCACGTCTCCGAGACGGCCGTGTTACCAAGGGCTGCTTCCTGTGGGACTGAGAGCGTGGCCTCACCGAGGGGCCGGCCGCGGGCCAGCAGGGACACCTGTCACCCACACAGCACCTTTCCTGCAGGGCTGCTGCTGGGTGCCCGGATGGATGGAGACCCTTCCTGACCCCGGGAGGTGGGGGGAGCCGGAATAGTGCGGGGTGGGCTGTGTGCTGGGCGGAATGGTGGTCCCCAAAAGATGTCCAAATCCTCACCCCCAGGCCTGGGACTGTGACCTTATTGAAAAAAGAGCTGGCGGCCGGCCGGCGTGGCTCAGTGGTGAGCGTCCACCTCTGAACCAGGAGGTCACAGGTTCGATTCCGGTCCAGGGCACAGGCCTGAGGTGCAGGCTCCATCTCCAGTGGGGTTCTCTCTCATCGTGGATGTTTCTGTCTCTCTCTTCCTTCCTCCCTGACATCAATAAAAATATATATTTTAAAAAGAAAGAAAAAGCCGAGACCGGTTTGGCTCAGTGGATAGAGCGTCAGCTTGCAGACTGAGAGGTCCCGAGTTCGATTCCGGTTGGGGGCATATACCTTGTTTGCGGGCACATCTCCACAGTGGGGCGTGCAGGAGGCGGTTGATCGATGTCTCTCTCTCTCATTGATGTTTCTGACTTTCTATCTCTCTCCCTTACTCTCTGTAAAAAAATCAATAAAATATATTTTTTAAAAAAGAAAAGAAAAAAGGTTGTCTTTGCAGATGGAATTACGTCCCAGGCCGGGATAAAGCCCTGGGATCCCCATAAAGGAAAGGAGAGGGTGCCATGTACAGACCCGGGCGGGGCCCTCCCCTCCCCATCCCCCCCCCCTGACCCATGGACAGCACAGAAGCACCTTGCAAACCTGAGGGGGAGGTTTGGAGCCAAGCTGTGGGCGGCCCGGGTGGCCGTGCTGATGTGACCCCGGGAAGGGGCTGGGCGGTGAAGCAGAGGGAAGGGCACTGGGGGTGAGGAGGTCGCCCAGGGGCATGGCCGGGACAGGGCGGGTGAGGCTCAGACACAGAGGAGGGCGCGTGCAGGGGTTAGGGGCTTCACCGGGGGATCACCGGGGAAGGCAGGCACCTCCCAGCAGAGACGGCACTTCCAGCGGAACTTCCACCAACTTCGGCACCGTCTGCCACATGCCCAGTGACAGGCTCCGCGGGCAGGACATCCTGGAGAGAACGCCGTGCGTCCGCCAGGGGCACAGAAGGCCCTTGGCCCCGATGATTGCGTTCTGCTGGAGATCTGCCCCCAGGAGCGAACCCCAGGAGAGGAGCTGGACATGCACGGGCTCCTGCACCTCAGATTCGCGAGGGCGACAGATGGAGGGAGGCAGGAAGAGGGGGACGCAGGAGTCAGTGTGGGCGCTGGACGCTGGTCCACCGGGCAGGAGCTGGAGGTCCCGGAGGCAGCTTTGGGGGAGTCTGTTTGGGGTGCCCTGTCTCTGCTCTGGCATCAGTCTATCAGCTTCCTCCTCCCATGCCCCGATCCTTCAGGACCCCCTGGCTCCTGGCTGGCCAGAACTGGGGTGGTAGGTCTGCTTCCCGGTCCATGGTGGAGCCCAGAGGGTTAGGGGTATGGGGAGGGGGGGGCGGGAGGAGGATTCTTAAACATCCTGGAAGCCTCCACCAGAAGGCTTTGTGCGCCCCTGCACCCCGTGGTGTCTGGAGCCCTTGAACCTGCGGTTGAGGTGGGAGCCGCCAGGGATACCCTCAGACCCGAGCCCCCTCACCCAGAGGAGGCGGATGGGTGTTTGGGGGGGCCATCTGTGTTGACATTCACCCAAGGAGATGGAAACGTATGTGCACACAGAACCTGCACACCGACGGCATGGCAGCGCCGCCCCAAATCAGCAGCGCGTGGAGCCGCCGCGATGGATAAATAAACGGTGTCCCGTCCATCCAGGCGGCGGCCCGAGCTGTCCACTGGGACTCGGAGAGACGCACCGCTCCTGAGAGAAGGTCCGGGTGGGAAAAGGGGACACAATCCAGCCCAGCGTGGCAGGATCAGCAGTCGCAGGCTGGGGGAGGGGGGGTGCGGCGGAGTGAGGGAGGGAGGAGGAGGGGAGCGCAGGAGTTTGGGGGGCTGTGAGGACCCTCTGCATGCTGCTGTGGTGGGGGACCCACATCCGTAGACCTGTGTCCAAACCCACGGAGCTCGGGCCCGCAGAGGGACGGGTGTGAGGCAGGGCTGGGTGGTTACATGTGTGGGTGCAGCTCGTGGGCTAGGGAAGCTCCCACCCACCCAGGCAGGGCTGTCAGCTGGGGGCTCTGCAGGGGGGCGGGTATGGAGGGGGGATCTCTGTCCTTTCCTCCTCATTTTGCTGGGAGCCTACAATTGTGCTTTAAAATGTCCTCTGACCAAAACCGGTGTGGCTCAGTGGATAGAGCGTCGGCCTGCGGACTGAAAGGTCCCAGGTTCCATTCCAGTCCAGGGCATGGACCTTGGTGGCGGGCACATCCCCAGGAGGGGGCGTGCAGGAGGCGGCTGATCGATGTCTCTCGTCGATGTTTCTAACTCCCTCTCCCTCTCCCTTTCTCTCTGTAAAAAAAATCAATAAAATATATTTAAAAATAAATAAATAAATAAAAATAAAATGTCCTCTTTTTTTTTTTTTAAGTTTAAGAACTGGGGGCTAGGGAGACAGGGATCAGTGCTGGCCTGGGCACTGGGGCTGCTCTGAGCTGGGCACGCCTCCGTGGACACTGGGTCTCTCTCTCTCCAGGAAAGGCCCATCTCAGCATGAGGTCCACCAGCCCTGAGGGCCTAACTTCACACTTCCTGCCCCCCCTTCCCCATGGTGCGCTCCCTGTGTCCCCTCCAGCACCTGCACCAGCACCAGCACCCCTGTTTCTATCCTGCTGACCTGCGGGCCTGGGAGGGGCCCCCTGAGGCTGCTTTCTCTCCCTGAGGTCAGGCCCAGCGGCCAGTGGGGACGCAGACACCCACAGGTCAGGCCGCTCTCCCGCTCCAGGAGGGAGGGCTCAGCAGTCCTCCCCCACTCTGTGGGGCCCCCACACTCTGCAGGCCAGTGCACGAGGAGGCACCGGAGGACCAGGCACCTGGGCTGCACGGAAGAAAGAGGCGGTCGTGGCCTCCATGTCAGCGGAAGGAAGGGTGTGTCCAGCTCAGGGGAGAGTGTGGGACCCGAGGTGGAGGCTGCAGCCCTGCACCCAGGCGGAGACTCCAGCCCCTGGGTTGGGATTTGCAAGGTGCTGTCCCGTGGCCGGTTCTCAGGAGGCCACCAGTGCTGCCTCCTGCCCCACAGCTGAGGACAGACAGGCCAGTGTGGCCCTGAGCACCTGGGGAGGGTGGGCCCTATGCGGACAGGAGGCGGGGCCTGGGGCAGCCAGGAGGCGGGGCTTGGGGCAGCCGGGAGGCGGGGCCTAGAGCAGCTGGGAGGTGGGGCCTAGAGCAGCTGGGAGGTGGGGCCTAGAGCAGCTGGGAGGCGGGGCCTGGGGCAGCTGGGAGGCGGGGCCTAGAGCAGCTGGTAGGCGGGGCCTAGAGCAGCTGGGAGGCGGGGCCTAGAGCAGCTGGGAGGTGGGGCCTGGGGCAGCTGGGAGGCGGGGCCTGGGGCAGCTGGGAGGTGGGGCCTAGAGCAGCTGGGAGGCGGGGCCTGGGGCAGCTGGGAGGTGGGGCCTGAGGGCAGCCGGGAGGCGGTGCCTAGAGCAGCTGGGAGGCGGGGCCTAGAGCAGCTGAGAGGTGGGGCCTAGAGCAGCTGGGAGGCGGGGCTTGGGGCAGCTGGGAGGCGGGGCTTGGGGCAGCTGGGAGGCGGGGCCTAGAGCAGCTGGGAGGCGGGGCCTGGGGCAGCCAGATGCACCAAGCTCTGCACAGATGCACAGCCTGGAAGGCAGGGCCACTTCCTCCCTTTCCCCCCCCCAGGACGGGGTGTGCTCTCTGCCCGCTTCATCCACGCAATACTTTTCTGGCTCAGCACACGCGCTGCTTCCTTCCTCTCCGTGCTGCGCAGATCCCTGCAGTTATTCTCAAGTTTTCGTGTTGTTTTTTTGTGCATCTTCACCGGAGACGTTTTTCCCATTGATTTTTAGAGACAGTGGAAGGGAGGGTGGAGAGAGAGAGAGAGAGAGAAACATCTATGTGAGAGAGACTCGTTGGCTTGCTGCCTCCCCCAGGCACCCTAACCAGGGCCAGGGATGGAACCTGCAACCCAGGGAGTGCTCTGGGCCTGGAAGCTATGACCCTTCCAGGCACAGGCTATGACCCTTCCAACCAGGGAGCCACACCAGCCAGAGCTGCTCTGAGGTTTGCTGAGGTCAGTGGAGGGCGGAGGCGTGGGCAGCACGTGAGTGAGGCCGGGGCAGAGCGCACAGAGGCCTGGGGTTCCCCAAGGCCAGCCACACTGACTTCCCTTCCCTGGTCCCTGAAGTCCGGGAGGGAAACTACCCGATTGTTTGAGGCTGGCGCTGGAGGGGGGGGGGGCCGGGGGGGCCAAAAGGGGCCCCCAGGAAGCCCCCCAGCAATGCTCATTTTTTTTTCCAGCCACGCTCTTTAACACACTTCCCACGGGCCCCGAGATCGCGGCTGGCTCGCACAGACCGCGCAGACCACGGCCACAGGATGAAGGCGCTCGGGGCCGTCCTGCTCGCCTTGCTGCTGCTGTGCCCGCCGCCAGGTACTCAGCAAGAGGGCCGAGGCTGCAGCCAGGGGGTGCCACCCAGCCCCCCCTCCTCTCCCCATGGGGACCCGCAGCATGGGGACAAGACGCAGCTGGGGAAGGAGGAGGACATGAGACCAGAATCTGAGGCCCCAGGGAGGTGGAGGAGGGCGGCCCTGGGCCCCCCACAATCTCCAAACTCCCCCCAGACTCAGCCTCTCTGAAACACAAGCTTTGGAGCTTCCCTTCCAGCCTCAGTTTCCTCCTCTGTACAATGGGCAGGTGGGCAGGCCATCCGGGGGGGGGGCGGGGGCTGCTGTGAGGACAGTGGGTGCTCAGTCACACTCAGGGAGGTGAGCAGCCTGGGGGATGGGGGTGCGCACAGGGCGTCCCTCCCGCCCCCCAGCAGCGCCCTCTGCCACGAGGAGTGGAGGCTCACGGGGTCCCCGTGTCCAGGGAGAGGACAGATGCAGGACGGGGCCGAGGACGAGGACCTGGGGCTGGAGAGCTACGACGACGACGACTACGAGGAGGAGGATGAGGCCGAGGCGCCTGGCAGCATTCACAGAGGTAGGTACCTCCCCTGACCCCCCGCCGCGGGCACCCGCTCCTGGCGCTCAGCCCTTCCTGTGGGCACCGGAGTCCAGGTCCCGGGTGTGGGCTGGCGTGATGGGCAGACAGGCCCCCTGGGGACCTGCCTCCCAGCCAGGGGGTGCAGGGAAGGAGGGGAGCCTCATCAGCACCCTGACCGGGACTCTCCACTGCCCCCCCAACCCTCCACCCCCCGCCTAGTGCAGGAGCCCAGCGGAGCCGCTAGGGGGAGGGCGATGGTGCAGGGGTTCCCGCAGGGCCTCACCAAGCAGCCGGGTGCAGCCGGCTCAGGATGGAGAGGCCAGGGACACACAGACCCACGGCTGAAGTCCCCATCAGAAAAACAGGAGCAGCCCTGGCCGGTGTGGCTCAGTGGGTAGAGCGTCAGCCGGTGAACAGAAGGGTCCCGGGTGATTCCGGTCCAGGGCACATGCCTCCGGGGCAGGCTCCTCCCCAGCCCGGGCCCTGGTCGGGTGGGGCTCGTGCAGGAGGCAACCCAGCACTGTGTTTCTCTCACGTGGATGTTTCTCCCTGAGTCTCCCTCTCCCGCTCTCCCTGACCATCAGTGAGAAGTATCCTCGTGTGAGGATGAGCAACCACAGGCAAACCCAGGAGCAGCCTGGCCCGGGCGGGCGGGAGGGCAAGGTGGGGAGGCCGGGCCGGGCTTGGGTGGCTCCTGCAGGGAGCCGGGAGCCAGCGGGGCTTAGAGCAGAGCGGGGAGCACAGAGGAGACTCACCCAACCCCTCACCCAGACGCTGGGCCGCCCCCCGTTCCCACCCACGGGGATAATAAAGCCGAGGGCACCGCCAGCATCCAGCCCGCGTGGCCTGGGACTCCCAGCACCGCTGTCCCTACCCCCCAGCATGTCCACCCCCCTCCCCGCCACCCTATCCGCCTTCCCCATGGCTCTGACACCCCAGGCCTCAGCCAGTGTGGGCCCTGAGGGCCAGCCATCAGGAGGAGGCGGGGCGTCTCTGCCTGGGACCAGCTGCGGGGAGGAGGGGGCCTGGAGGGCAGAGTCTGCAGGGAGGGCTGGAGGGGGAGGGGGCGGGGTGGTGCCCAAGGCTGAGCCCCTGTCCCCAGGGCTGCGGTGCTACACCTGCTCCTCGCTGCACAAGGGGGAGGCCTGCCAGCAGAGCCTCCGCTGCCCGCTCAGCCAGCGCTTCTGCAAGGCCATCCTCTCACGGTGGGACACTGGTGAGTGGCCCCAGACACCCCTGGGCCCACGGCCCTCAGGGAGCCCCCTCCTCCCCCGACTCCTCTCCAGAGTGACTCCCCCCTTTCTCTGCCCCGCACCCCCCTCCCCCAGAATCGGGGCCTCTGACCACCTACTCGGGGTGGTGCGCAGACGCCTGCAAGCCGGTGGCCAGGACGGTGGAGGGGATGGAGATGACCACCGTCTGCTGCCAGACCGCCCTGTGCAACGCCCCGTCCTGGCAGGGCGGGGGGGCGGGCGGACCCCAGGGCAGCCCCCCGACTCTGGCCGCCGCCCTCCTGCTCAGCCTGCTCCTCGGTCGCGGGGCCCTGGGGTCCTGAGTGGAGCGGGCCCGCCCCCTGCCTGGCATCGTCCTCTCCTGCCCCGGTTTTTGGAGAATAAACTTGGGGGGCCAGCACTGGCTCCTCCCAGCCCACCTACATTGCCTCAGTTTCCCCGTCTGCCCTTCTCTCCCTCTGCCGGTGCTTGAGCAGGCCTCGGCCTGGGGAAGTCCACCTCTCCTCCCAGCTACCTGCCTCTGTCCGCTCATCTGCCTCCCCTTCGGGGGAGGAGACTGCAGAGACGGCGGGGGGGGGGGGGGGGGGAGGAAGGGGTAAGAGTAATGACAGGGCTGGGGAGAGGAGGAAAGGGGAGGCAGGGGTGAACCCCAAGGCAGGACTTCCCCCACCCCCTCAGCCCGGTGGATGCAGGTGGAGGGAGTGGGGGGAGGAAGTGGGAGGAGCTGGCAGAGGGGCTGGAGCAGGCCTGTGGGCTCCTGAGCAGGGGAGCGGGCAGTGGGAGGGTGTAGGGAGGAGCCCTGTCCCTGTCCCTGTCCCTGTGGGCTCCCCGTGTCTGCTCTGACTGTGCTGAGCTGTGTGCTGGCTGCTGCATGCTTGGCTTTCTTTTTCTTTTTTTTTTAAATATATCTTATTGATTTTTTACAGAGAGGAAAGGAGAGGGATAGAGAGTTAGAAACATCGATGGGAGAGAGACATCCATCAGCTGCCTCCCGCATGCCCCCTACTGGGGATGTGCCTGCAACTGAGGTACATGCCCTTGGCCGGAATCGAACCTGAGACCATTCGGTCCGCAGGCCGACACTCTATCCACTGAGCCACATCGGTTTCGGCCATACTTGGCCTTCTTTAAAAAAACATTTTTTTTAAGTTGATTTCAGAGAGGAAGGGAGCAGGAAAGAGAGATAGAAACAGCCACGGTGAGAGGGAATCATTGATTGGCGGCTGCCTCCTGCACGCCCTCCTGTACTGGGGATCGAGCCTGCAACCCCGGGCATGCATGTGTGCTGACCGGGAATTGAACCGTGACCTCCCGGTTCATAGGTTGACACTAAACCCCTGAGCCACGCGACTGGGTGTGCTTGGACTCCTTGAGCGCACCAAACTCTGCTTTCACCAGCCCTGAGCTGTGGGGGGGAGGGAAGGGGAGACCTGGCCTGGGCCTCAGTTTCTCCATCAGAGCAGTTATGGACCCAGTGTAGAGGGCCTCTGAGCCGCCACCAGCTCAACACCCGGGGGTTGGGAAGGCCAGAGTCCTCACACCGCCTCGCTGGAAGGTGCCAGGCCCCTCCCCTCCTCCCTCCCACCTGGTGCCAGGAGGCAGCTCTGACTCTGACGGGGGCCGGATGGCCGAGGACCAGCCCAGGAGGAGGGAGAGAAACTTCTGGGTGCGGAAGCCAGTTCTCTTCGGTTTCTCTGTCCCTTCCATGTTCACACGCTCTCACACACACACGCCTGTGTGTGCACACACTTACGGGCACGCTCACAGCCCAGCGTAGCAGGTGGACACAGCAAGGGTCTGGCTCAGCTATTAGGCCACGCCCTCCAGCACACATTCTGGGCCTGCCCGGTAGCTTCTCGGCCAGCACATTGATGGGGGGAAGTGGGGGGCAGGGAGTCCCTTAGGACCAGAAAGCTCATGAGCCCATGCCGGTTTGGCTCAGCGGAGAGAGCGTGGGCCTGCGGACTGAAGGGTCCCGGCTTCGGTTCTGGTCTGGGGATCAGTTGCAGGCTGGATCCCCAGCCCCAGCCCCAGGTGGGGTGCACCAGGGAGGCAACCAATGGATGTGTCTCTCTCACACCCATGTTCCCCTCTCCCTGTCTCCCCCTTCCTTCCACGCTCTTTAAACATAAATGAAAAACATCCTCGGGCCCTAGTTGGTGTGGCTCAGTGGATAGAACGTCGGCCTGTGGACTGCAGGGTCCCAGGTTCAACTCCAGCCAAGGGCACGTGCCTGGGTGGTGGGCTCGATCCCCAGTGGGGGGCGTGCAGGAGGCAGCCAATCAGTGATTCCCTCTCATCATTGATATTTCTATCTCTCTTTCCCTCTCCCATCTTCTTTGAAATCAATAAAAAGATATATTTGGAGAAAAAAAAAAATCCCCGGACCTGCCCGCCTGAGAAGTACTGGGCGCTGTCACCCTGGAAGGTCGGAGTGCACAGCCCCTCCCACCCCATCGGGCCCGCCCTTGGGGGAGCAGGAAGCCAGCCCCTAACCCAGCCTAGGGAGGCCCTCCAGAGCCGCCCCTCAGCTGGCATGCAGGCGCTTGGCCGTGGGAGGCTGATGGAGGAAGCTTCCGGAGCCACGAGGCCAGGGGTCAGGGCTCTGCCCGCCACTCAGAAGCTGTCGGAGCTTCTCATTGTCCCTCGGTGACTTGGGGGACCCGGGGCCCGCGGGGCAATAGGGACTGTGGGGGCCCAGGGCTGAGAGGCGGACCAGACCTCATTCCTGGCTGGGACCTGGGCTGGCCGCTCGCTAGCCTCCCTTGCCCCGACCTGGGGGCTGACCCGGGTGGGGTCAGGCTCTGTGCTGTCCCCTGTGGGCACCCTCTGTCCCTCTCCCAGGCGCTGGCTCCGCCCGCTGGCCCTGCTCCCTCAGGGACCCCCTCCACTGGCCCCTAAGGAGGAGGGCAGTGCCCGCTATTGACACCCCCACCCGGAGACCAGCCCTGGGGGCCGCCACAGCAGGGCCCTGTGTCCCCCCACCCAGCCCTGGCACTGGGAGTCAGCTCCAGAGGGGGACACTGTGTTCCCTTCTTATCTGGGCCCAGCAGCCTCTGCGGCCCCCTGGGGAGCAGAGCCTCCTCAGGCACCCCTCCCATCCTCCCCAAAGACCCTGGGTCCCCTCCCCGCTCAGATCCATGTTGTCCTCCAGTGGGGCACCTGCCTTTTGCGCTGGACCCACCCCGCCCAGCCTTGGCTTCTGCAAGGCACAGGAAGCAGGTGGCCGCAGCGCATTTCCCGTCCTTGTTCCCGAGCTGGGGAAGGGGGTGAGGAGGAGGCAGGAGCCACCCGAAGCGGGGACCTTCCGGAGGAGGAGGAGGAGGAGGAGGAGGAGGGAGACCACCATGCCTGCCCCCCAAGCTCCAAGACAGCGGGGTCTGCAGGGACAGGACAGGTCAGCGTCCCCACGGCCAGCAGGAGCTTTCCGGGAGCCGAAGGGTGACCCCAGGCCTATGCAACCTTGCAGGACCCCTGACTCTGGGCGGGTCCCACGGGGGCGGTGCTCAGCAAGCACCCAGCGGATGCAAAGGAGGCGCCACGGAGGGGAGGGGTGCAGGGGGGAAACGCACCCCTGGGACCAGGGCTGGGTCTCCGGCCTCAGAGAATATGGGGGGGCGGGGAGGGGGAAGGCGGGGCGCGGGCGGGGAAGTGGGGAGAAGGTTGCAGCCACGTGAGAAAAGGCTTCCCGCGTGGTCCCCGCTCTGCCCGAGAGCAGCGGGGTGCAGCGGGAGGGGTGATGGAGTGCGGGGGAGAGAGTGAGGGGGACACCGAGGGAAGGAAGGGGCGCAGAGGTGCAGGAGGGGGGCGGGGCTCAGGGCGAGGGAGGAGCCAGCGGCGCCCGACGGCGGTGGGAGGAGCCAGCGAGTGGGCGGGGCCCTCCGCGGCGCACCATAGAGAGGCCGGGAGCCTCGCTTCCTAGAGAGGCCGGGAGCCTCGCTTCCTAGAGCGTCACCGGAAGGGGCGGTCCCAGGGGCGGGCGCTTCCGGTAGCCGCTGCGGGGCGGTGTCGGAGCGGCGCGTCGGCCTGCGCCCGGGCTCGGCGAGGGCGGCCTCCTCCTCCCCTGCCCCCCCCGCCTCCCGCCAGGGGCTCCCGGGTCCCCTCCGAGGGGGTGCGGGCTCCGGGCACGGGCCTCCACGCGAGGACCGAGGTGACGGCGTCTCCCCAGGCCGCTGCGGCGGGTGGGTGGGGGGCGGGGCTCCGGGGGGCGGGGCTCCGGGGGGCGTGGTCCCGGGAGCCGCACCGGGACCCCCGAAGCCGCACAGCCAGGCGCCAGCGCCCCCTTCCCCCAGCCGGGGGGTGTCCCGGCGGCGGCGGCGGCGCCCCCCCTGCCTGCGGGCATCGCTTGGTCCCCCGGGGGGGGGGTGCCCCGCTCGCAAAGGATGCCGGGAGGAGGCTCAGTCTCTGCGGGTGAGGCGGCCGCTCTAGACCGGAAACGAGGGGGTCGGGGATGCAAAGGACACGACCCTGCCCTGCACCCCGCGGCCCCCACAGAGAGGACACGGCCGCCGCAGGGTGGACAGAGCGGCCAGAATCCCGCTGGCCACGCGGAGGAGCCCCGGAGGGGTCCGGACCCGAGGAGGAGGACGAGGAGGAGGAGGACCGAGGGGGCCTGGGAGGTGCGTGCGCACCGGCCCCGGAGGGCCTCCCTGCCTGTCGGTTCTCGGTTTTTCCCTCCTACATCGAGGCCCCCAGCCTTCCTGGAGCTGCAGCTGGTGGCGCGGGGGCTGAGATCCCGGCTCCCTGCCCGGCGGAGACGCCCCCTTCTCTCTGCCTGCTCGCTCCCCGGAGCCCAGACCACCGCCCTGCACCCCCCAGCGCCGGGTCGCCGTCCCCAACCCCGCTACCTCCTCTGAGAGATGCAGCAGAGTTGCAGTCAGGTGTGTATCTACACTTTTCCCTCTAGAGCAGCGGTTCTCAACCTGGGGGTCGCCTAGGACCAGCGGAAAACACCTATTTCCAATGGGCTTAGGGACCCACACGCCGCTCCTCGGTGGAGCAAAGTGTAGCCATGTCGTTTACTGTTGTCCTAGGAAGGCTGTGGCCCATGCTGCACCACGATTCAAGACAACATTTCATGTATTTGTGATAAGAAATAAATATTTCACAATATACAATTACATATTGTTTTTGTGATGAATCCCTATGCTTTAATGATGTTCCATGTGTAACAACGAAAATACATCCTGCCTATCAGATATTGACATGACAGTTCATAACAGCAGCAAAATGACAGTGATGAAGGAGCCACGGAAGTAATTTTATGGGTGGGGGTCACCACCCCATGAGGAGCTGTCTGAAAGGGTCTCGGCCTGAGGAAGGTGGAGAACCGCTGCTCTAGAACCAGATGCTCCGGCTCTTGCCAAGCGGGGAAGGCGCTGTGGTCATGGAACGCACTGTGTCCGCCTGCTAGAGAGGGGGAGGCCCCTTTTTAAAAAAAATAAATATTTTATTGATTTTTTACAGAGAGGAAGGGAGAGGGATAGAGAGCTAGAAACATCGATGAGAGAGAGACATCGATCAGCTGCCTCCTGCACGCCCCCCACTGGGGATGTGCCCGCCACCCAGGTCCCTGCCCTTGACTGGAATGGAACCTGGGACCCTCCAGTCCCCAGGCCGACGCTCTACCCACTGAACCACACCGGTTTTGGCTCAGGTATCCCCTTTCGACCGAACAGAGAATTCACAGTATTTATTTATACCTTCCCGCGTTTGCCACTTGGAATATTGTCTCCTAGAGCACCACCGTTTGGGGTGAGGGCGCCTGCCAGGATGACGGGGGCAGGGCTGGTGCTGCCGTCCAAATCCCGGCGGACCTGGTGTCTGAGGCCTGAAGTCCCTGCCCTCTGGGCAAGCTCCCAGGGGCGGCCTCGGCTCCAGTGCATGCCTGGGGCATGGCATGGGGCCCCACAGGGGTTACACGCACTGCTGCCCGTGGGCCCAGCATCCCCGCAGCCTTACCCACGCGCCCCATCCTGGTTCTGTTCCATGTCTGTGCCTCGTGGTGTCCGTTGCCTGGCGGGCTTGTGCCCTCGTTGCACTGGCCTCTCCTTCCGGCCCCCGGGGAGAGGACCGCGCCCACGGACCCTGGGCTCAAGGCGGCCGCCAGGGCGTCACACACAGCGGGTGGCCCCGGGCTGTGCTGGAGCTTCCCGCTGTTGATTTCTCGTCCGGAAGTTTAACCCCAACTGGTTAGAGTGGTTGACTTTTACTGGTGGTCCCATCATATCCTCGGAGAGCGTGCTCTGCCCACCGGGGTTGCCTGTGGCCTGGCGTCCACCTGATCTCCCTGCCGCGCTGGCTCCTGGATCCTCCACTGCCCTGCACTCGGCATGGTGCCTCCTGTCCTGGGCTGCTGGCCGCTGTTTTCTCCAGCAGTAAACTCCTGTCCTGACCCCTTCCCTGGGTTCCGTTGACCTCAGCAGCTTGGGGGTGCAGTTGGGATTCCCCTGGGAGCCAATGTGCAAACCCCTTTTCCCCACACTGAGAACCTGGCCTGGGCCAGCATGGCCAGAGACCCAGCTGGTTGCAGCCATCCATGGGTGTCTTGTGGGGGCAGCCTCACCTTAGCCAAACCCCTAAGAGACAACACACACATCAGAAGAGGAACTTGCCAACTGGAGGGAGCGACAAGATACCAAGTCCCTCTAGGGGTTGTGGGGAGCTGGCCCGGGCATACGGGGGTCCTAGAGAGCTGAATGCAGACTCTAGACATAGCTCTCTGCTCTCTCACCCTTCAGTTTAATAAACAGAGCTGAATGCAGACTCTTCACATAGCTCTCTGCTTTCTCACCCTTCAGTTTAATAAACAGCGTTCTGAATCCAGACTCTAGACATAACAGCTTGGCTGGAAAAATGTTGACTTAGTGCAAACATGCCTACGTGCAAGATCTTGCAAGGTCTTGATTCCTCAGAAGGTCAGTGACTGTGTCTGCAAATATCTGATTTTGTGTCCCTCCCTCCTCTGCTGGTGCTTAAATACTGTGCTGGACATAAACTCGGGGCTGCAGACCCAAGTCTCAGTCCTCCCAGCCCCATCTGTTCTTGTCTGTCTTTTCTTTATCCTCATCCCTGGGGTTGAGTTCAGGGACTGTTCGATTGCCGGCAGGTACCGGCAGGTGGCGCCCGAAACGGGGACCTGAAAACCTGGGACGAAGGTAGAGGACACTGCCCGAGAGCCAAGAGGATGCGTCCGGAGTAAGGTAGGACCAGGGGGCAGGGAGTGTAATCGTTGGGAGTAACAACTATGGGGCAAGGGAATAGGCGAGCGCTGTTTGTTCAAGTTCTTCAGAATAGGCTTCGTTCTAGAGGCGTGAAATCGGGGCAGAAGCAGTGAGAAAATGTTTATCCTTTATAGAGCAAGTGTGCCCTGGTTCCCTGAAGAAGGGACGGTAGATCTTGAGACATGGAAGAGAGCAGGGAAAAAGCTGCAGGATTGCTATTCTCCCTGTGGAATGTAATGAGAGATTGCTGAGATCCTAGACATGAGGGACATCGATGGTCTGAGGGTCTGGTACAGGAAAAAAAAAGGTAGAGGAGGAGAAAGACTTAAATCCTACCGCTCCACGGGAGCCAGGAGACTTGATGCCGCCCCCTCCTCCAGAGAACCCGTATCGGGGGGCAAAAGAGGAGCTTGTACTGGCTCAGGAACATCATTATGATGATCCATTTGATGAATTCTCACCCCAGGATCAGGGTGATTTAGAGCAGCGGTTCTCAGCCTGTGGGTAGCGAACAGCTAGCAGGGTCTCCTAAGACCATCAGAAAACACAGATATTTACATTAAGATTCATAACAGTAGCAAATGACAGTGATGAAGTAGCGACAAAAATAATTTTATGGTTGGGGATCACCATGACATACAGAACTGTATTAAAGGGTTGCGGCCTTAGGAAGGTTGAGAACCACTGATTTAGAGGATGCAGGTGCTCATTATCATGATGATGACCATCCAGGTCCCTGGATGCCGATGATGAGTACTAACAGAGAGGAAAAAGGAGTCGGATGGCAAAGGGGGAGTAGATGAGGACCTAAAGGAGGTCAACCAAAAGCTAGGAGCGTTGTTAGAAAGAATTCCTCCCAAAGATCAAAGAAAATTAAAACCCTTGGCTATCCCAAGGACAGAGAAAGGGGATTCCTCTCCCCCATCAGTAATGGCAGGATTGGATCCTCCTCCAGGGATTCCGCCTGATCCCACCCCCCGGCCCAGTCATAGCCGCTTCGCAAGAGCAATCTGGCCTCAAACCTTTGGCTGTTCCATCCCTGCCCAGTGATGATATTCCTTGGGCTCCTGGTCCATGTCCATTGCAAAGAAGTTTGCAGAAGGCTGCTGCAGCAAATGAGGATTTAGGAGGATTTAGTTTATGCACTGTACTTGAAGATCAGAATAATCAACGTTATCCTCAACCCTTTAAGCAGTTGAAAGATTTAAAAATGGCCTGTGCTCAGTACGGTCCCACAGCTCCTTTTACAGCAGCTATGTTGGAGGCTTTTGCTACTCAGGCGTTGCCCCCAAATGACTGGAAGCAATTAGCAAGAGCATGTTTAAGTGGACATTGGCCGAGACCGGTTTGGCTCAGTGGATAGAGCGTCGGGCTGGGGACTGAGGGGTCCCAGGTTCGATTCCGGTCAAGGGCATGTACATGGGTTGCAGGCACATCCCCAATAGGGGGCGTGCAGGAGGCAGCTTATTGATGTCTCTCATTGATGTTTCTGACTTTCTATTCTTCTCCCTTCCTCTCTGTGAAAAATCAATAAAATATATTTTAAAAATATAAATAAGTGGAGGAGATTACCTGTTGTGGAAAACTGAATTTGTTGAACAGTGCCAAGCCACAGCTGAGATGGACAGAGCACAGGGTCTCCCAGCAGATGTTGATAGCTTGCAGGAGAAAGGGCCTATAGGGGCACTGATCAGCAATTAGGATACCATCCTGGAGTTTATCCTCAGGTCAGTGCTGCAGCCCAAAGGGCTTGGAGAAGGCTACCCAGTTCTAAGAAGAAGACTGAGGACTTGGGCAAAAATAAGACAGGACCCTGATGAGCCCTCTCAGGATTGTGTCTCTCGCCTTCTTGAAGCTCCTGGGATCTCAGATTGCTTGCCTTATTTCCCCTGCTAAAGACAGAGTAAATGACTCATGCAGAAGAAGGGGGGGGAGAGGGCGTCAGCGAGGACAGCAGGCAGAGAGAGAGGTTTTTGTTGATTGTGCTGGCTACAACCCGCTCTGCAGGCGTCCTTGGTTTCTTGCTTATCTGAACTATGCGACTACCAAACCCAGTGGATCTTCCTCTGCCCCGTTTTCTTCTTTTTAACCCTTCCCATACACATAAAGAGAATCTCATTGTGTAGCTGCAGTAAGTCCAAGGAAATATGCTGAGAATGCC
>JAAGEH010000033.1:1934057-1959660 GCA_011751065.1 Lasiurus cinereus
GTGTGTGTGTGTGTGTGTGTGTGTGTGTGTGTGTGAGAGAGAGAGAGAGAGAGAGAGAGAGAGGGAGGGAGCAGATCGGCAGGAGGAGAGGTGGTCTCTCTAGTGGATGTTGGGGTTGTAGCTCGGAACTGGGCGGCATGCCCTCTGCCAGCCGGAGCCCTGACCCCGCCCGGAGCCCTGTCTGCAGGTTGGAGCCCCCCTGCAGGAGGTAGGGTGCCTGGCCAGCCCTCCCCTGCTCACCCTCTCCTCCATCACCCATTGGATGGAAGCACCGTTTCTGAGCATCCCCTCGGGCCCGCCGTTTGCCTTCCTCTCCTTCCCAGGAGACAGGACCCACCTGAGGAGTAAGGGGGGGCCCTGTGGCTCCACCCCAGCTCCACCTCTGGATGGGGGGACTCTGGGGGGCTTCCCCACCTGCATAAGCCACCGCGAGGCACGCCAGCCTCGTGCAGCAGAGGTGCATGGGTTCAGCCCCTCACCTCCCCCCCTGGAGCCTCTGGGGGTTCATCAGCCCTGTGTTCCTCTCCCTCAGCCTTCGGCTGTGTGACTGGTGCCAGCTTTCATCTCTGGTAATTTCCTCTGCTCCTTTCTGTTGGTTTGGTTAATGTATCACATCTTCCAGCGGTCCGGTGCACAAAGCCCCCGTGCACATTGAAAGGGAATTGATTAGATAAAATGTTTAAATATTGCTACTTGCTCTTTTGCTATAATAGAAGTGTCAGAGATGAAAGGAAATTAGTAAAATGTATTTGAAAATCTCCCTCCTGTCAGAGTCTGGGGCTCACTATGGGACCCAGAGTCAAGTCCCCACCCACCCATGTGCGCCTCAAAATCGTGCAAGATCCAGACCTGGCTGGCCCCACCCTCATCAAACCCTGCAGGGTGGGGGGTGCAGCCTCAGGTCCCCCCACCCAGCCTCAGGTCCCCCACCCAGCCTCAGGTCCCCTGGCCTCGGTGTGAGGGTGTAACAACCATTTGCATATTGGTTCTTTATTATATAGGAGATATACAGTGGTACCTCGAGATACGAGTGCCCTAACATACGAGATTTTTGAGATACGAGCCGTCGAGCGAGCGATTTTTGCTTTGAAATACGAGCAACATTTGAGATAGGAGTCACCGCGCGGATCAGCCGGCTGCACACAACCCACCAGTTTACCGCGACTCGAGCGTCTCATAGCTTCCCCTGCCTCAAGGTTACGCAACGAATTAAACTCGTATCTCGAGGTACCACTGTATATATACACATATATATTTATATGCAACAAACTCACCTGATTTTACAGAATTTGGTGTTTATTCCATACATACATAATATTGTTTATATATTGTTAGTTATAATGATATATTATCCTATATAATAAAAGCCTAATATGCAAATTAACCAAACAGCAGAATGACTGGTTATACGACCGGTTGCTATGACAGGTATTGACCACCAGGGGGCAGACACTCAACGCAGGAGCTGCCCACAGCCTGCAGGTGTCAACCAGCAGGGCCCCCTGATTGCCCTGCCCGTCACCTCACAGATTGGCCCTGATCGCCAGCCAGGCCCAGGACCCTACCTGTGCAGGCATTTCGTGCACTGGGCCTCTAGTTTATCTATAATCCTGTCTAATAAAGAGGGGATATGCTAACTGACCATCGCTCCATCACAAAGATGGCTGCACCCACAGCTGAGGCCAGCTTCCCATAAGGAGCTTTCACGAGCCATCAGCAAGAACCTGAGGCTATGCCCTCTCTCAACGCCACCCCCATGGGGCCTGACCATGGATCTCAGGCCATGTCCCCACCTGGTGGGGCTTGACGGGAGACCTCAGGCCACACCTCCATCCTGGCGCCGGGCCAGGGGACCTGAGGCTACACCCCCTGTCCTGCAGGGCTTGACAAGGGTGGGACTGGCGGGTCTGGATCTACCCATTGGGGAGAGGATCCGCCAGGTCCGGGTCTCAGATTTTGAGGTGCATGTGGGTGGGCGGGGACTTGACTCTGGGTCCCGTGGTGAGCCCCAGACTCTGGCAGGAGGAAGGTTTTCATATACATTTTACCAATTTCCTTCCATCTCTGACCCTTCTATTAGAGAGAAAGGGCAAATAGCAACATTGAATTATTTCCTCTAATTCACCCCCTTTTCATGTGCAGGAACTTTGTGCACCGGGCCACTATGTGTTATATAATGTTCTACATTACAAAGTGTTACAAGATGCTATTTACTTCCTATTTCTTTTGAGGTGGTGCGCTATTTTGTCTTATAACCTTCTTTTCATTCAAACCTCATTTGGAAATACCGTTCCCTTCCAAATGGCCATTCTTTTTTGGATATTTTTTTATGGCCAATTCCTAGACTGCCCCCTCCTTACACCCCTAACCCTGCGCCCCGCTGCTGGGCAGGGCCAGGCTTCTGAGACCTGCTCCCCCCCAAAAAAAACTCCCTCCCTGCGCAGCCGGCGTGGCTCCTGCAGCAGCGGGGGACTGGGCATCGAACCCACCTCCCGGCCGCCTGCTTCCGCCGCTGGGGTGTCGCTAACTCAGGCTCGGCCCGTGGCTTAGCCTTAGGAGGTCAAGGTTCACCCGCCCGCACCCTGCACCCCCACGGACGCGCATCGCCATGGTGCTGGCCGGGCCGCGGGGCACCGATCTGGGCACATCGCTATGGCAACGAGGAGCGCGCGCGCGCAGCCGGGCCGTATTCCAGGATCACTCCACTCCCCGCGCAGCTGCTCCGGTTCCCGGGAGCGCGGCTTGGCGGGCTCCCCGCGGGGAGGGAGGCGGGTCAGGTGTGCGGGGCTCAGCACCCAGCCCGGCGGGGCGGGGGAGGGGCAGGCTGGCACCTGATCAGAGAGGAGCCTCTGCGCAGGCTCCGGCGAGCGGGCCCCTGGGAACTCGGGGCAGCGAGGAGGGGACTCGGGGCGGGCGGGCCCCGGGCTGGGGCGCACAGTCCCGGAAACGGGCCCGTGGGGCCGCCAGTCGGGCAGCCGCCGGCTGCGCACATGCAGTGGGTCCGGAAGTCGGTTCCGGGGGGCGCCGGACCTGCGGGGGGTCGCCCACCCGGAGCGGGCCCGGTTTCCGGCCGCGTCCAGCCTCGCGGCTCAGAACCGTTAGCGTCTGCACGTGCACAGGGCGCCCGAGCCCCCCGAGCGCCCCGGGGGCCGGAGGACGGCGGCCAACGCGGCGCCGGCACGGGCAGGGGAGGCGGCCGGGGCGGGTGGGGACGCGAGCAGCGAGCGAGTTTCACGTTTCGCGTTACTTTTCTTCCTTTCCGCCCTTCACCTCTGGGCGCACTCCGCCGCCGCCCGCCGCCCGCGCACGCGCACTGCGCGCCCCGGGGGCCGAGCTCGGCGTCGGGCCGGGCGGTTGCCAGGGGCGACCGCATTCCCCCAGGACTCCGCGGGGGGTAGGGGGCGGAGCCTGAGCCCGTAAGGCCAGGGGCGCTCTCTGGTTGGCCGGGGCTGCCGTCCGTCGGGGCCGCCGCCGTCGCCGATTGGGCGGCGGGGAAGTTTCGCACGCTCGCGGCGCGGGCCGCCACCCGGGGGGCGGGGAGGGAGAGGGCCGTGCGGGGGGTGGGACGCGGCCCGAGCGGCGGGCGGCGATGGTGCCGGAGGAGCGGCGGGACGGCCCGCCGGGCGCCGGCGAGGGGAGCACCGGGCTGCAGGCGGCGGCCGACGGCGTCCGCAAGGTGGGCGCGTCCGGGGTGCGGGTGCGGGGTGCGGGGCCGGGTCTGCGGCGGCGTGGCCCCCGGGTCCCGGCGCCAGGCAAGGGGGACCCCCACCAGGAGGGCCGCCCCCCACAGGGCCAGCGGGGCCAACTGTTGGGGAAACTGAGGCCCGCGGGCCCGGCGAGCGCTGGCGGCAGGTGCTGGGCTCCGGTCGCTCGGTCGCTCGGTCGGTCGCTCGGTCGGTCGCTCGGTCGGTCGGTCGCTCGGTCGGTCGGTCGGTCGGTCCGGACAGCCCGTGGCCGCCCCCCCCCCACTCGGGGCGCCTTTGTTTCCCCCTCCGGCCCCCGCTTCGTCCCGGGGTTCCCCCCCCCCCGGCCCCCCGGTTCGCCGTGGGCCGCGGCCTCGCAGGCCCAGGAAGCGGCTGGAGCTTCGCGAGCCCGAGGGTGTCCTTCCGTCACTGCCCCGCCCGCCGCCCGCTCCCGGGCCAGGGTGCTCCGTTCAGCTTTGGGGTGCCCGGGCCGGGCCTTCCAGGGGGGCGAAGCGGGGGTGTCTGGGGGGTCAGGGGCCCCAGGTTTCCAGCCCCGGGAGGCTGAGCGGACCCCAGAAAGGGACAGGCTCTCCCTGCTCTCCCCGGCTCCCCGGGGGTGCCCGGTGCAGCTAGGCGTGGGGAGCAGCACCCTGGGCGGTGGCCCCAAGAGTGGGCACTGCCCTCGGTGACCCCACTTCCCGCCGGGCGCTGGGTGGAATGTCACCCGGGGGGGGAGGCTGCTCACACGCGTGTCCCCGAGGGCGCTCTGCCCCCAGGCACCCTGGGGAGGGGTGACACTTGCCCGCTCCCTTCCTCTCCCGCCTGCGGGTGGGGCGCTGGGTGGCAGGCGGGGGGACCGCGGCCCTGGGTGGCCCTCCGCGCGCCCCCACACACTGCCCTTCTGTGGCCCTAGAGCAGCGGTTCTCAACCTGTGGGTCGCGGCCACTTTGGGGGTCGAACCCCCATTCACAGGGGTCACCTAAGACTATTGGAAAACACCTGTTTCCCAGGGTCTTAGGAACCCACACACCGCTCCTCGGTGTCGCAAAGGGTAGCCATGGAGTTTGCTGTTGTCCTGGGAAGACTGTGGCCCATGCTGCACCACGATTCAAGACAAAAAATTTCACTTATTTGTCATTAGAAATAAATACTTCACAATATACAATTATGCACAGCGGTGCCTCGAGATAGGAGTTTAATTCGTTCCATCACCTTGAGACGGGGGAAACTATGAGACGCTCGGGTCGCGGTAAACGGGTGGGTCGTGTGCAGCGGCCGATCCGCGCGATGACTCCTATCTCAACTGTTGCTCGTATTTCAAAGCAAAAATCGCTCGCTCACTCGACAGCTCGGATCTCAAAAATCTCGTGTGTTAGGGCACTCGGGTCTCGAGGTGCCACTGCATTGTTTTTGGGATGAATCCCTCTGCTTTCATGATGTTCCATTGGTAACAACGGAAATGCATCCTGCCTGTCAGATATTGACATGACAGTTCATCACAGGAGCAGGATGACAGCGATGAAGCAGCCACGGACGTAATTGTATGGTTGGGGGTCACCGCCCCAGGAGGCGCTGCATTAAAGGGCCGCGGCCTGAGGAAGGGTGAGAACCGCTGCTCTAGCGGCTGTTGCTCCCTGGGAGGTCTCAGCGGCCCCCGGCGGCCGGGCTGCAGGAAGGCTGGTCCCTGAACCCGTGACCGGACGGGCCACCCGCCAGGTCCCTGGAAGCCAGGCCAGCGTGGGTGTGTCTCTGCTCACGAGGACCGAGAGCGAGGGTCAGTGGGGACGCCCCAGCACCAGCTAAGGGCCCAGTTAGCAGGAGCTCTGGGAGGGGGCCCGTCTGAAGGCACCAGGGGCCACCAGAGCCCGGCTGAGCCTCAGAGAGGGTGCGGGGTGGGGGTGGGGGGAGGTCACCCCGCTGGCCTGAGGGGCCTGGTCTGTGCTCCGTCGGTTTGCAGCCACCGTGTCCCGGCAGCAGTGTCGGGGGAATGGCAGAGGTGGAGGGTGGATGCTGGGGTGTCCAGGTGAGACCAAGGGAAGGAGGGGGTCCCTGAGGCTGTGGGGGGCGGGGGGAGGCTGGGCATCGCAGGCAAAGCCCGGGCTCCGAGGGGGGAGCTGGTCTGCCCGCCAGGAGGGCCTCTCCCTGGGAGCAGCGGGGCAGACGCTGCGCAGGGCGGGCCTCTGTGTGTCCAGCCTGGCCTGTGCTGGCTGAACTGTCCTCCAGCTGTCCCGTCGCCTCCCCCCTCCCCCGCTGTTTCCTCCCGGCTGTGGGCGCAGCCCTGCGGTGTCCGGGCCGCGGCAGGGGGTGTGCGGGTCGCTTCTCCGTTCTGCACCCCCTCCACCCACTGGGCTCCGCAGGGGAGCGCTGGTCGCCTGGCACCTGCGCCCCTTCCCATGGCGGACCCCTCACCCCAGGATCCAGCTGCATCAGGGAGGGCGACAGGCCTGAGCAGTCTCTCCGTCCGTCCCTCTGTCCGTCTGTCCAGCAGCAGTGAGGTCAGCCGGTTGCTTTGTCTCACGCTGCCCCCCCGGGCTCCAGCCACTGGCCTGGCGGGAGCGTTAGGCTCCCGGTCGTGAGGGGTGCCCCAGAGCTCAGAGTGGGCCCGGCTCGAAGGCTGGGGTCCCCCCCTCCCGGCACGTCCCTCTGGGAGCCCCGGACACAGACTAAAGGACCGTGTGGGTGAGGACAGTCCCGCTGACCCGCAGCCTCTGCCCGGCACAGGACGCCCCAGGCAGACGGCCATGGTCGTGCACCCAATGGCGGGCGCCTGCTGGGGCTCCCAGTCGGAGCTTCACGAGGAGCGGGAGGCAGCCTGGGCTCTGCCCCCTCCACCCCCCGGGCCTCCGCACGGAGGGGCGCAGTGGGCACTGCGGGCCAGCAGGAAGGCACTCAGCCAGCGGAGCGGAGGGAGGAGAGCGCCTTGTTCTCCCGTGCCATCCTGAGACCAGGCACCCCCCACCCCCCGCCGATGAGGCCCCAGGACCCCGCCAGGGGAGTCCCCGCCACCACTGCTCTTCCTCCCCGAGTTCTGGGAGTGACCGCCCCCTCTGCCCAGCCCCCTGTCCTTCGTGCCTCAGGAGAGTGGCTCCTCCTACAAGAAGCCCCCCTGATGGCTGGAGTCTGGACACAGGGGGCGTAGGCCCGGGAGGCCGTAAGGTCCGGAGGCAGTGCGCCCGGCGCCTTCGCTGTGGGAGGGGAGAGCCGTTTTTCGGGGCGCTCTTCGAGCGCTGGGCCAGCTGGAGCCCAGGAGGTCTGACCGTGCCTGGGTGAAGGGGGGCGCCAAGAACCAGCCACCTCCGGGGGAGGGAGAAGGCAGACGGCGGCGGCCCAGGCAGCTGCAGGAGGAGGTCCCCCTCTGGCCCCTGCACCACCTCCCACGCGGGTCCGGGGTGGAGTGAGGCCCGGGTGGGCATCGACCGGGAAGGCGGTTCTGAGTTCTTCCCGACCCCCTGGCTGGGGCTGACCCCACGGAGGTCCCTTCGGGCGGGAGGGGGCGTGGGGGCCACGCCGTCACCTCACCGGAGCCCGCCGTCCCTGCGTTAAGCCGCCCGCTCTCCACCTGCGGCCCCGAACGCGGGCGGGCGCGCTGGCACCATTGCCCGAGGCGGCCGCGGGCAGTCCGGAGGCCTGGCTGGCTGCCGGTGAGCGAGCCGCCGGGCCTGTGGTTTGGGCGCCTGCCAAAGGGCCCCTACGAGTCAGAGCTGGAGCGGAGCCAGCAGCGCCTCCAGGCCTCGGTCCCCGGCCCCGGCCCCTCCCGGCTCCCGGCGCTAGGCTGACCGTGTGAGGGGGCTGCAGTGAAAAGCCAGGAGGAGGCCTGCTGGGCGTTGGCTGCCCCGCCCCGGGCTCCCAGAGGGGGCGGGCACTCAGGCTGGCGAGACCACAGGCCCCGTCACGCTGCTGCCGGGCCCACCGTTCGGCCCCCGCCTCCCTCCGAGCATCACCCTCTGAGCCCAGGCAGGAGACCCCGGGCCCGGGCTCGGGGTGCTGAGCGGTGGCCTCCGTGCAGGGCGGTGACCCCCCGGCGCAGACCCAGCGAGGCCGCCTGCAGAGCCGCAGGGCCCGGGTGCACCAGCAGATCAGCAAGGAGCTCCGGATGAGGGCGGGCGCCGAGAACCTGTACAGGTGGGCACGGCCCCGGCCTCGGCCTTGGGCCCCGCGGGCAGAAGGCAGGGCATGCCCCGAGCCGAGTCTGCTCTCCTGGCCCATCCCTGCCCCCAGCCTGGCCTGCCAGGCACCCCGGCCCCTCTGTGGGCACCCAGAGGCAGCGTGGAGGTCTGACCCGCCCACCCGGGGACGTGGGTGCCGAGTGTCTGAGGTGGGCGTGGCCTGTGCCTGGGGGAGGCAGGGGAGGCTGTGGGACAGTGGGACCTGCTCGCGGGGGCCCGAATGGGCACAAGCCTCGGTGACTCGGGAAAGGGGGTCCTCTCGTGGCCCTGGACCCCCGGCTGCCCCAGGAGGGGTCTCTGGAGCGGGGGCTGGCGAGGCGGCAGCGGGCCCCGGCCTGCGACCCACCCACAGGGCGGGCCTTCACCCCAGCCCGGCCTCCCCAGAGCCACCAGCAACACCCGCGTCCGGGAGACGGTGGCCCTGGAGCTGGGCTACGTCAACTCCAGCCTGCAGCTGCTGAAGGAGGAGCTGGAGGAGCTGGACTGCGGCGGGGACACGGACGGCCCCGGGAGGTGCGAGGGCACGTGGGGGGTGTGTGTGTGCAGGCGTGTGTGTACGTGGGAGGTGGGAGGCACGTGAGCCGGGGAGCACCTGTGTGGTGTGTGCACGTGTGTGTGTACAGGTGTGTGTGTATGTGCTGTGTGTGTGACTATTTTCTCTTTTCCGTGGCTAGAGAGCGGGTCCAGTTCCTGAGTAGAGGGGCTGGGGGGTGAGAAATGAAAGAGACAGACACAGAGACAGAAGGAAAAGCTGGGGCCGGGTGGGCGCTGCCCCCTCTGATGGAGAGACAGTGACCCAGAGCCGATGCAGCGTGTCTTATTTTAGACCCCAAATAGCAGGAAGTTTCACCAAAAGGTCCAGACAAGAGGAGATTATTTGCATTCTTTTTTCAAAAAAATAGATTTTATTGATATTTTACAGAGAGTTAGAAACATTGATGAGAGAGGGACATTGATCAGCTGCCTCCTGCACACCCCACACTGGGGATGTGC
Organism: Lasiurus cinereus; assembly: GCA_011751065.1. Classification (NCBI taxonomy): domain Eukaryota; kingdom Metazoa; phylum Chordata; class Mammalia; order Chiroptera; family Vespertilionidae; genus Lasiurus; species Lasiurus cinereus. Next base: position 1,942,900 of record JAAGEH010000033.1, read on the forward strand.
CTGCAACCAAAGTACATGCCCCCGACCGGGATTGAACCCAGGACCCTTCAGTCCGCAGGCCCACTCTCTATCCACTGAGCCACACCAGTGTGGGCTGTTTGCATTCTTGGGTAGGCCCTGAGCATTCCTGGTGCTCGGCTGGATTTAGATATCAAAACCCACTTCCCCACACCACAGGCTGAAGTGGTCAAGCTGACCACACGCTTGCCCTTTTGGCAAGGTGTGTTCCCAGGGCGTGGCTTTGCCGAGGTCACTGGGTTCAGCTGACAATAATTAAGGAATGCCCATGTGCCTTCCGGAGGGGGCTCTCTACGGCGTGGGAGGCACGTGCCTGGAGGCGGCCCTGCGTGGTGTGTGTGTGGGGGGGTGTGCAAGGAGGCCTCTCGGAGTCGGGGGGTGGGATGGGGTGTGGTGTGCAGTGGGGGGGTGAGGGACAGGCGGGCCAGCCTCAGGTCGGCACGCACCGTTCTGGTTCCAGTGGAGGCATCGCTGTCCCCCTGATCCCCCTGGGGCTGAAGGAGACCCAGGAGCTGGACTGGTCGGCAGCCCTGAAGGTGAGTGCGGCCTGCGGGCCGGGCCGGGGGTCATGGAGGCTGCCTGGTCCGGCCGTCTCATTGGAGGGACAGGAGGCAGGCCTGGGGATGCCCCTCTCCCAGCTCGGGGTTCTGACAGGGAGGCTTTGGAGAAGAGCCGTCCTCTGCCCGGAGCCCAGGGTGGCCCCAAGGTCCCCAGCTCTCGCTGGGAGGGTCCCACTGCCAGAGCCGGTGGTGAGAACCCACTGGTCCCCGGCCTCGTGGGGGCTCCAGCTGGCCACTGCCCGGCAGACCCGTGTCCCCACCCGTGGCCTGCGGCTCTGCCACCCTGGGTTAGCACGGTAACTGGAGCAGAAACGGCGCAGGGTCTCTGGGCTCGGCCGCCGTGAGGGGTGGCCAGAGGTGAGGACCCGGGCGGCCCTGCTCCCCCATTGGGTCTCCCCCACGTGGGGCCGGGATATCCCAGGGAAGGCCAGCGCCCCCCAACACCCCCAGGAGCTGATCTCTGAGCACTTTGGAGAAGATGGCACCACCTACGAGGCGGAGATCAGGGAGCTGGCTGACCTGCGGCAGGTAGGGGGGCCCTGCCCACCCCGCCCGCACCCAGATTACCTCTGGGGGCTCATTGTGGGCTAACCCCAGGGGCAGTGAGGACGCCTCACTGTGGGCTCCCACGCCTGCCAGCGCCCTGCACCCGGGCACGCAGCCTTCAGGGAGGGGCTGCCCGGCCTGTCCCCGCCCCCGGGGCCCTGCCTGTCCCTCCCGGGGACGAATGTGAGGCCACGCCAGCCAGGGAAGGACATGTGCCCAGTGTGACCCCGGCCGCTCCAGACCCAGCCGCTGCCTGGGCTGTGGAGGCCGCGGAGGCGCCCGGGGTGGGTGGGGGGCGCGGGGCGGGGCCAGCGGGAGGGTCAGCATCTCCCTCCCGCAGGCCGTGCGGACGCCCAGCCGGAGCGAGGCCGGCCTGCAGCTGCTCATGTCCTACTACAACCAGCTCTGCCTGCTGGACGCCCGCTTCGTCGGCCCGGCCCGGGGCCTGGGGCTGCTCTTCCACTGGTAGGGCCTGGGGGAGGGGGGTCCGGGGCCTCCCTCCCCCCGTCTGCACCCCCTTTTCTGAATCCTCCGGGTTCTGGCCTCAGAACCCCACCCACCCTGGCCCGACCCTGCAGGTATGACTCGCTCACGGGGGTCCCGGCCCAGCAGCGGTCTCTGGCCTTCGAGAAGGCCAGCGTGCTCTTCAACATCGGGGCGCTGCACACCCAGATCGGGGCGCGCCAGGACCGCACCTGCCCCGGGGGCGCCAGCTGTGCGGCCGAGGCCTTCCAGAGGGCCGCAGGTGAGGGCGGGGGCCGGCCCTTCTTGGGGCCAGAGCTGGGGGTGGTGGGGAGGAGGAACCCCCTGGGTGGGGCGCTCGGGGCGGGGGGGGGGAGGGGGTGCAGGCCGCCCTGCCCCGCGCTGTGAGCCCCGCCCCCGCAGGCGCCTTCAGCCTCCTGCGCGAGAAGTTCTCGCACGCGCCCAGCCCGGACATGAGCCCCGCCTCGCTCTGCGTGCTGCAGCAGCTCATGACGGCCCAGGCCCAGGAGTGCCTCTTCGAGGGGCTCTCGCTCCCCGCCCCCGCCGCCCCCCACGACTGCCGGGCCCAGCTGCGCCTGGCACAGGAGGCCGCCCAGGTGAGGGCGGGCACTCCTGTCCCAAGCGAGACCCAAACAAGCACGTGGTGGGTCCCCCACCTCCATCCCCGGGCCTGGCCCAGTGGCAGGGGCCTAGAATGAGGCCTGGGCCGTGGGCATTGGCTGCGTCTCCTATTGGTCCCTGGGGGCCTGGTGGGGACCCCGGGTCCTGAGTCAGGCTCTGGGACGGCCCCGACCAGGGCAGGAACTGGGGGCGCAGACCCAAGCTGGGTCCTGTGTGGGCCAGGCCCGGGGAGGGTGGGGGTGGGGGGTCTGGCTGGGCTGGGCCGGACCATCCTGCCCTGGGCCCTGGCAGGTGGCGGCCGAGTATGAGCAGGTGCGCCGGGCCATGGCGCAGCCGCCCGTCCGAGACTACGTGCCCTTCGCCTGGACCACGCTGGTGATCGTCAAGGCCGAGCACTTCCGCGCCCTGGCGCACTTCCACGCGGCCACGGCCCTGTGCGGCGGCCCCGGTGAGGGCCCACCCGGCGCTAAGTGCGGGGGTGGCCGTGCGTGCGGGGGGAGGCCGTGCGTGCAGGGGAGGCCGTTTGCGCGGGGGCCATGCTGGGGGGTGTGAGGGGGAGACCGTGCGTGCCGGGGCGGCCGCGCTCATGGCCCTCTGTGACCCCAGCGGCCGAGGCGGAGCTCCCGGTGCGGGAGCAGGTCTTCCCGGAGCCCCCGGACGGCCCGGAGCTCCAGTGCCCCGCCCTGGCCCTGCCGCAGGAGCCCGAGGAGCGCAGGAAGCTGGGTGAGGCGGCTGCGGGAGGGCAGCGCCCTGCGGGGGGCGGGGGCATGACCCCTGGGGGCCACCCACCCTACCCTGCCCTTCACAGGTCACTCCTGGCCGCCGGGTACCCCAAAGTTGGCGGCTGGGTTAGTCGGCCTGCCTCCTGGATGCCCCACCCCCTCACCCCCCACTGGTGGGTGATGCCCGGGGCAGGAGGGGGTACACGTGGGCGGCTTTTCCGGGCTCAGCATTCACCCGGCGGCTCCCCTGTCCCATAAGGGCGGGGGGACGGAGGGCTGGGGCGCAGGGGGCGGTGTGACGTGCGACGTGCGCTGTCCCGCCCCGAGCAGGCAAGGCCCACCTGCGGCGCGCCATCCTGGGGCAGGAGGCGGCGCTGAGGCTGCACGCCGTGGGCCGCGCCCTGCGTCGCGTGGACCCGCTGCAGGCGGTGCTGGCCCAGGCCCTGCGGCGCTCGCTGGCCCGCTACTCGGAGCTGGACCTGGAGGACGACTTCTTCGAGGCCCCCGAGGCCCCCGACATCCCGCGTGAGCAGCGCCGTGGGGGGGGTGTGGGGGGGCGTGGGGGGCAGGGCCCTGCAGCTGCTGGAGGAGGTGTCACCCCCCAACTCCAGAGCCGGAAGCAGGGCCAGAGGGCACCCCCACTGCCGTCCCTGCTCTGTTAGCCTCCCCCACACCCCTGGGAGACAGTCGCCCCCCCCCAGGCCTGCCAGCGCCTCCTGCGGTACCTGAGTGGGAACCACCGGGCTCCTCCCACCAGGGGGGGGTCAGCCAGGCCCCGGGTGGCAGAGAGGGACGCTTGTCGCCCACTGTGCGTGGCTGAGCCGCATCCAGCCGTGTTCCCGGGGCCGGGGAACCGTGGGCTTAGAACCTGACCTCTCCCCCTTCACCTTTGCCCTTTCAGCCAAGACGCACCAGAGGCCCGAGGTCAGGGCCCCCAGCTTCTCGCAGGTGAAGGTGGCTGACATTTTCCACCGGCTGGTGAGCCTCGCCTTCCCGCCTTCCCTGCCCACCCCCACCCCCACCCCGCGAGGCCCCGTGGTTTCTGCCCCAGGATTGCAGCCGGGGTGGGGTGCTACGGGCCAGGCCTCTGACCTGGGGGTGCCCGCAGGGGCCCCTGTCCGTGTTCTCAGCCAAGAACCGCTGGCGGCTGGTGGGGCCCGTGCACCTGACCCGAGGGGAGGGCGGCTTTGGCTTCACGCTGCGCGGAGACTCGCCCGTGCTCATCGCCGCGGTGATCCCCGGGGGCCAGGCCGCGGTGAGGCTGGGGAGGAGGACGCTGGGGCTGGAGGGCCGCGGTGTGCGGGGAGGAGGACGCCCCGGGGTGTGCAGGGACGGGGCCCCGACTGTCCTGGTGATCCCCGGGGGCCAGGGAGGAGGACCCGGGGCTGGGGGGCCGCGGTGTGCGGGGAGGAGGACACCCCGGGGTGTGCGGGAATGGGAACCGGACTGTCCTGGTGATCCCCGGGGGCCAGGCCACGGTGTGCGGGGAGGAGGACGCCCGGGGTGTGCGGGGACGGGGACCAGACTGTCCCGCCCGCAGGCAGCCGGCCTCCGGGAGGGCGACTACATCGTGTGCGTGGACGGGCAGCCGTGCCGGTGGTGGAAGCACGCGGAGGTGGTGGCCCGGCTGAAGGGCGTGGGCGCGGAGGGCGTGAGCCTGCAGGTGGCCACGCTGGTGCCCGGCGCCGAGCCGCCCAGCACGGTGAGCCCGCCTCCCGGGGTCCCCAGCCCGCCCCCCCTCCTCCACCGTCCCGCCCGGCGGCTGACCGCTGTGCTTCTCCCTCAGGGGGACCGCCGGCCCGCCCTGCGGGGGCTGCTGAGGAGCCAGGAGCGCGGCTGGGAGTCGGCGCCCCCAAGAGCCAGCCCCAGGCCCCTGCTCGGCTGGAGCCGCAAGGCCAAGAGGGGCAAGACGGCGGGGCGGCCGGCCCCTGCCCCCCAACCCTGAGCCGCTCCCTCACTGCTGGGTGTCCGAGGCAGCCTGAGGGGGGCTCCCCACCGCTGGCTGGGAGCAGGGACCCCGCCGTGCCCGCCCCCGCCCCCAAGGACCTTCACGCAGGTCTGCTGCCCGCCCAGTGCCCACTGCCATTAAAGACGTGTCAGATGAGGCGTGTCAGCCCGTGTGGGGACCAGGCCCTGCACCCCACTCACCCCGGAAGGGCCCCTCCCCCTCCCCAAGGCCTGGCTGAAGGAGCCACCCCCAAGGGGACAGGGGTGTCAGCAGTGGGTCACTCCCCCGTGGGGGTCTCCCAGAGCCCTCAGCTGGCCTCTCTCCCTCCTGCCCCCACCACACCCCACCCTCCACAGCCCCCCTCAGGGCTGGTCCACCCTGAGCCACGCTGTGCCTGCCCCAGGACACCTGCCAGCACCCTCCTCGGCCTGCCGGGCACCCACAGCCAAGGCCCGGCCCTGCCCCTCCCTGGCCTCCAGGTCTCCCTCTTGCCCTGTCCCGGGGTGGCCTCAGCACGACACCCCGGCAACACCGGCTCCGTCCCCTCTGTGTGCACAGAACAGGGGCCCCTCATCCGGACACGCTCCCCCGTTGTCAGGGCCTGGGCCTCCTACAGCCCCTCCTGCTGCCCAGTGTCCCCCGCTTACTCCCCTGCCAGCTGCCCTGGCCCCGCGCTGAGGCCCTGCCTGGGCTGCTGGCCCCCTGGGAACTGCCCTGAGGCTGCTCACCTCGGGCTCAGGCCCGGCACCCAGGGGTGCCCCCGCCTGCCGCGCCCCTCAGCTCTGTGCTCCCCCTCCCGTGGCACCGGCTGGGCTCTCCAGACCCAGTCCTCCGTGTCCCCAAGCTGTGCACACGGGAGACAGCCCAGAGGCCGCGCCCTGACCCGACGGAGGGAGACCGGGACCCCGTTCACTGGTTGGAGGCTCAGCCCTGAGCTGTGGGCCGGGCTTCCGTGGCACTTAGAGGCGAGGGGCTCAGGGCCTCGGTCCGGGAGGAGAGGGCAGCGGGTGGCTGGCAGAGGATGGAGGGGGTGCCCTCAGTCAGCAAAAGGCTGCCCGTTCGACCCCCAGGGCACAGCCCTAGGCCGGGGTTTGATCCATGTTCCTCCCACTGATGTTCCCCTCTTTCTCTCTAAAAGTCAATTAAAAAAAACCACAAAACCGGGGGGAGGGGAGAGGGCTGTGTGGGAGGAGGAGGGGCGCTGGCCCCGGTGCCAACCACCGGCCGATGGGGCTGGGGGCCGGCTGGTCGGGGGCCCTGTGGCCACCAGGGGGCGGCCGCGGCGCGCTCTGCGGATCGGGATTCCTCCGGGGGCGCGGCGGGCGGCGGAGGAGCCCCTGCGGGCCGGGCCCTCCCCCTCCCCGCTCCTCGCTGCGGGTGCCCACGCCGGAGCGGCCGGTGCCGCCTGCGCCCCGCCCCGCCCGCCCGCCTTGGCGCCGGGTCAGGGTCCCCGTGGGGGAGGGGGGGCGGCCGGGGTGCAGGTGTGCGCCTCCCGCAAACCGCCGAGGCCGCCCGCAGGGACTCGTTTGGCGAAGGAAACGGGGCGCCAGGGAGGCCGTCACCTGCCGACCGGGGCGGCCCTCCGCCCGCAGCGCTCGCTGCGCCCCGGCCGCCAGCCCAACCCCTGCCCTCCCCGCCCCCTCCGCCCCCCCAACCCTGCCCGCGCCCCCGGGACCAGGCCGGGAGGGGAGGGCGGCCGCCTGCGCTGTGCGCCCGGGGGGGCGGGGCCCGTCCCACTGCCCTGGGCGTCGGCCCCGCACCGGCCCCGCCCGGCCTGGCTCCCGCCCCCGCCCCCCGCTGGCGCCTCTCACCTCCCGGCCGCGTCCCGTGCGCCCCGGCGTCTCCGCGGGGCAGGGCGCACGGGCTCCCCCGCCAGCTCCGTGCGGAGCGGGGGGCGGGGTCCGCGGAGAGGCCCCCAACACCCCCACCCCCGCCGCCGGCCTTTCTGCTTCGCCGACAGGAGCCGGGGGGAGCGCCCCGTTTCGCTGGCTCAGCAGCCGGCCTGGCGCGGGGGGCGGGCGGGGGCGGGGAGGGGCGCACCTGGAGGGGACCCCCAGCCTCCCCCTGCGCCCTCCCCCTCCCGGTTCCCTCTCCTCCCGCTCCCACCCCCCTGACCCCATCTCCTCCCCTGCGGCCCGCCCGGTCCCTCCAGCCTCCCTGCCCCGGGCCGACCCCCCACCGGAGAGGGCCCTGGGGACCCACGGCCGGTCTGAGGGGCTGGAGCGCCCCAAAGCTGCACACAGCCCCCCGAGGGCCAGCCAGGGGGACCCCCAGGCCCTGGGGACCCAGAGGCGGGGCGCCCAGGAGGGAGCGGGGGGCCAGGCCGGGGCAGCCAGACCCGGTGGAGCTAGGGTGAGGCCCCAGAGTGGGGTTCAATGGGGGCCCCAGAGGCTCGGCCACGGGGGACGGGTGGCCGTGTCCTTGTTTGGAAAAAGGGTCTTTAGTCCAGCCACGTGGCTCAGCGGTTGAGGGTTTGATTCCCGTCGGGGCACGTGCCGGGTTGGGGCTGGGTCCCCAGCGGGGGGCCTGCAGGAGGCAGCTGATCAGTGATCCTCTGTCATCACTGCTGTTTCTCTCTCTCGTCCCCTCTGAAATCAATAACAATCTTTCATAAAAAAAGAAAACGGGTTTTTATACGTGTGACTAAGAACCGGGGTGAGCCGAGACCGGTGTGGCTCGGTGGATAGAGCATGGGCCTGCGGACTGAAGGGTCCCGGGTTCGATTCCGGTCAAGGGCATGGACCTTGGTGGCGGGCACATCCCCAGTGGGGGGGCGTGCAGGAGGCGGCTGATCGATGTCTCTCTCTCTCATTGATGTTGCTAACTCTCTGTCCCTCTCCCTTCCTCTCTGTGAAAAATCAATAAATTAAAAAAAAAAAAGAATCAGGGTGAGGTCCCCGCAGGCCCTGAACCCACCCGCACCCGTCATGGCAGAGACGGGACAGGAAGGGGCTTGGGAAGGGGAGGGGGGCTGGAGCCAAGCACCCTGGGACGTCCCCAGACTTCACCTCAGGCTGGAGCAGTGGGGGCTCAGCCCCATGGGAAGGCCGCCCACCCCCAGGTGCCAGGGCACGTGGCCGCCCACCCCCAGGTGCCAGGGCACGTGGCGGGGCTGCCCGGATTTCGGGGTGGTCTGGCCCGAGGCTGACCCCACCTGTCCCTCTGCCCCATCCCCCACCCCAGAGCCTCCGGTGGCATCGTCCAGGGAGTGCTGGCGGGGGGCAGTCTGGAGACTCCAAGAAAAGTCAGGGGGGCTCTCAAGGAGAAATGCCTGGGACGGGACAGAGGGCTGAGCCTTGTCCAGGGAGCAGAGGCCGAGCTGGGGGTGGGGGCCGAGGGAGAGGAGAGGAGGAGCTGGGGGAGGGGGAGGGAGGAGGCAAAGAAGGGAGTCAGTGCGTCCCCACCTGCCCCCCAGACCATGCCTTCTGAGGGGTGAGGGGTGAGGCTGGAGCTGGGCTCGCACTGGGCCTGAGACTCTGGAGGTGGAGGTGGGCGTGGGGCCCGGGGGTCAGGGCCCTGCTGGTCTGGGGCCGGAGCTGGGGGTGGAGCAGCGGGCAGTGGGGTCCCCCAGCCTCAGCCTCAGCTCCCCCCGCTCTCCAGCTGCCTCTGCCGGAGGCCGGGCTGTGTTCCCAGGGGCCCAGCGGTGGCCCCCGGCGAGGCCTGGCCTAAGGGGCGTTTACCTGCAGAGAGGACCCCACAGCTCCCCTCCTGCCCCCCCCCAGCCCCGTGGGTGAGCCAGACGTGCATTAAGGCGGAGTGACTTATCGAGCTGCCAGGGGGAGCGTTTTAAGACAGAATTATGGGGAGAGGAAAGGATTTTTACCAAATTAATGAAAAATCAATCTGGCTTCAAAAATCCATTAGCCTTCATAATGCACCGGCTGCCGGCCAGCGGCGGCTCCTCGGCCTGTCAGAGCCCCAGCCCCCCCCCCCCCCCCCAACCATACCAGAGGTTACAACAGAGACACCCCCAGCCCCCCCCCCCCCGCCCCCCCCCCGCCCCCAGTCTCCCCTTCCCACCCACAGCCCCTAGCCCTGAGGCTCCCCACCCCCAGGCCAGGGCCAGTGGACAGTGAGGCAGGTGAAGCTGGGCAGAGGTGGGACCACTGGTGGTGTGTGGGGCCGCGGGGACAGAAGGGCTGGTGTCGGGGGGCGCAGTGCCACAGGGATGGCAGCGTGGAGGCGGGAGGACCCGGGGTGAGAGGGAGGCCGTGGTCACAGTCGCTGAGGGGACAGTGTGGAGAGCCCGGCCTGGAGCAGGGGCTGGGCGGGGGCGCACCCAGGAGGGGGCTTGTGGCAGGTGCCGTGGGGCCTGGAGAAGTGGGGGGCCTGCAGGCCCGGCCCCAGCTCACCCCCACCCACCGGGACCTGCTGCAGGAGGCTGCGTGGGGAGCCCTGGCCTGTGAGTGGGGGGGACATTCGCTCCCCAACCCTGGGTCCTAGGCCAGCAGGATGGCCCTCAGGGGCTGGGGGCTGGCTCCAGCTGCCCACCCTCGCCCCGCCCTCTGCCCTCGAAGCCAGGCTGTCCCCCGTGGCCGTGGCTGCGCAGATCAAATCCCACTTCATTAGTGGCGGCCGGGCCGGGGCAGGGTGAGGTGGCCGGCGCCCAGGCCAGCTGTGGCTCTCGGGGTGGCCGGCTCCAGAGGCACCCGGAGCCACAGAGCCTTCCGTTTCCAGTCATCGATGGGGAGGGCGAGACGCCGCTCACCCAGGCCTCAGCGGGGGCAGCACCGGCCTGAGGCTGGCCCTGCCTGAGGGGTGAGGGGCCCCGGGCAGGCCCAGCCCTCTCCTCGGACCTCCACTCGGCCTCCCAGCCTTTGCCCGGCTCCCCGTTCCCCCTCTGGCCTGGTCTCCATGTCGGGTCCCAGGAGGCCACTCCTCCCTGCCCTGGGTCCCCCTCCGTCTGGTGCCTCTGGGAGCCCCTGTCTCTGCCTGGTGCCCGTCCTCCCCTCGCCCTCAGAAAGAAGCTGGCAGCGTGCTCACCAGGTGCAGAGGTCACAGCCCCTGCCCGAAGGGTGGGTCCCTGCCTGCAGGAGAGGGTGCCAGGGTGTCCTGGGCCCCTGCCAGGCCCCAGGGTGGGGGGGAGGGCTGTGCCAGGGCAGCGTCAGGGACCCCGGTCCTCAGGACGGGCAGAGCAGAGCCTGCTGGGAGCTCACCAGCCTGCGGTGCTGGGCGGGCATCCTCCCCCGCCCCACCCCACCCCCCAGGCCCGGCCAGGCCGGTGTCCGTCCGGCCGATCAATGCCGGGCGCAGCCTGAGCCCCGGGCGGATCTGCTGACCCAGCCGCCGCCCTCCTCTCCTTCCTGTCAATAGCGGAGCCTCCTCTGTGCTTCCTCCGCCCCCCGGGGAGCAGCGGGGAGCCCCCACGCAGGGATGACCGCCGAGGCAGGGCCCTGCGCCTGGCCAGACTGCCCCCCTGACCCCAAGAGGAGGGGATGGAGCCACCCCATGCCTCTCCCCTCCCCTGCCTCCCGTCCACGTCCCTGGAATGAGCAGGGGGTCCAGTCTGACCCTGAAGCCTGAGCTGCTGCTGCTGCTGCTGCCTGGCAGTGAGGAGGGTGATGGCCGGGGCAGAGGGCAGAGGGCAGGGGACAGGGCCACAGGGTGGGCAGCCTCGGTCAGCACCAGCCGCACACCCTCCCCTCTGCCCAGGGCTCTCACTCCACTCCTCCCGGGGTTTTCAGGCCAGGCTCACAGGGGGTGGGGGGGCTGGGGGGGGCTGGGACAGGGGCCCTCCCTGCCCCCTCCTTGCCCCTCCTCCTGCCTGACCTGACCCCCCAGGGGGCACCTCAGGCACCAAGTCTGGCCCCAAGGCCCGACCACGGCACCATCACCTCGTGGCATCGAGCTCCGCGGACCAGGTCAACGTGTCGGAGCAAAGCCCGCAGGTCGACGCGCTGGGGCTGGTTCACTGACCGCCTCCCCCACCCCCTCCAAATGCTTGGTCTCTGCTCAAAGGGAGCCCCAACCTCAGGTGTTCATGCAGTAAATGCGCCCCCCTACTGGGCTGGGCAGGGGCAGACGGTGAGGGAGTGCTCAGGGACCCGCATGGCCTCTGGAGCCGAGCACAGGCCCGATCGCTCAGGGAGGGGCACTAGAAAGGGTTTTGAAGGATGACTAGGAGTTCTCCATGTGGACCGAAAACGTTCAAACAGCCTGGTCATGGGGCTCAGGAGCTGAGTATCAACCTGTGGACCAGGAGGTCAGGGTTCCATTCCCAGTCGGGCACAGGCCCGGGTTGCGGGCTCCATCCCCAGTGTGGGGCGTGCAGGAGGCAGCTGATCCAGGATTCTCTCTCCTCATGATGTTTCTGTCTCTCCTTCTCCCTTCCTCTCTGACATCAATAAAAAATAAAAATATATATATATTTAAAAAGAAGCTGGAAATGCTGGTGCGGAGAGGGTGGGGCTGGCAGGCCAGGGCCGCGCTCCGAGGGGCACCGTGGGGTGTCGGGTGCAAGGGCCGCTGGGAGGGGAGCCCAGACAGGTCCCATACCTGCCCGGGTCACACTGCATCTGGGCGGGGCTGGGGGAGACGCTCCCTCCAGGCCTTTGTGGGGGTTTGACTGGGAGCCCCCAGGCCAGAGCCCCGACTTGTGCGCTGGCCTCAGGACTGCACCCCGACCCTCGGGCGGCCGAGATGGGATACGGTGAGCATTTCCAATCCTCATCTCGAGGCCCGACCTCGGCCGCCACCAGCTGGGAGGGGAGGGCCCCGGGCAGAGTCCAAACTCGGAGCGTCCAACCAACAACCCCCGTCTGCGAGACCACAGCGCCGACCCCACACCCACCGAGAGCCGGCTTCCCGGACGGCCCAGAGGCTCCAGGCGGCTCCTTCCCATCCCTGCGCTGGTTCTACACACAGATCCTGTCCTAACCCTAACCCTAACCCCTAACCTCTAACCCTAACCCCTAACCCTAACCCTTAACCCTAACCCTAGCCCTAACCCCTAACCCTAGCCCTAGCCCTAACCCTAGCCCTAGCCCTAGCCCTAACCCCTAGCTCAGCGGTTCTCAACCTGTGGGTCTCTACCCTTTTGGGGGGCGCACGGCCCTTTCACAGGGGTCGCCTAAGACCAGCGGAAAACACCTATTTCCCATGGTCTTAGGAACCAACACACTGCTCCTCGGGGCGGCAACGTGTAGCCATGTAGTTGACTGTTGTCCTAGGAAGACGGTTGCCCATGCTACACCACGATTCAAGACAACATTCCATTTATTTGTCATGAGAAATAAATATTTCACAATATGTAATTACAGATTGTTTTTGTGATTCATCCCTATGCTTTATGTTCAATTTGTAACAACGAAAATACATCCTGCCTATCAGATATTTACATGACAGTTCATCACAGTAGCAAAATGACAGCGATGAAGCAGCAGCGGAAATAATTTTATGGGTGGGGGTCACCACCCCATGAGAAGCTGTCTTAAAGGGTCGCGGCCTGAGGAAGGTTGAGAACCACTGCCCTAGCCCTAACCCCTAACCCTAGCTCCAACCCTACCCCTAACTCTACCCTAACCTAACCCTAGCCCTATTCTATCCTAACCCTAACCCTAAACCTACTCTAACTCTAGCCCTAGCCCTAACCCTAATCCTGCTTTGGGGGTGGGGTACCTGTCACTCAGAAGGCACAGTTTCAGTGAGGCCTGGATCCCGCCCTGTCCCCCCGCCCCTCTGTCCCTGCACCCCACCCGTGCCTGTCCTCCTGGGACAGGGGTAGGTAGGAAGGCTATGTGGGGCACTCTCAGTCCAGCCTCCGAGGATTGGGGGGCGGGGAGCATAGGCTGTGGGCCTGAGTGTTTGGACTCGGGACAGTCGGAGTCCATGGTGACATCGGGGGACATCAGCCCCGTCTCCGCGTGCCCTTCCCCAAAGAGCACCCCCCACCCCACAGCTCCCCACGTGTCTGCCGCCCCCCGGGCACCCCTTCCTTCCTGTGGAGGAGCCTTCTGCTCAGGGGGACCCCGCGGGGCTTGTGCCTCTGCCGCTGGCCAGCAGCTCGACCAGGAGGGTCAGCCCCCCTGCCTTGCACCCCTCAACTGCCCCCACCCCAAACCACAGCCGAGCTGGCCGCCAGGGTCAGAGGTTCCGCCAGGCTGGTCCCATGGGGCGGGTGACGGACGGTTGGCGGGAGGGAGGGGGAGGAAGGGGGGCCGGAACCCGGGACCCAGGGGTGCCGTTGAGGGCGGCGGCGGGAGCGGTAAGTACAGTCCAGCAGTAATGGACGTCCGGGCGGCCGGGACGTCTAATGGTCCCCGGGGCCCGGGTCAGGGTGCTGAGCTCAGCATCCGCGCAGCCGGTGGCCAGCCTCCCTCAGCGCCCTCCCCCTCCCCTCCCCGCCTGAACCTCCACAGAACTAGGGGGGGACACAGCGTTGTCCTGTGGGTCCCAGACCCCGTGCTGACCCCTTCCTGCTGCCGGAACGGCCCTGCGCCCGGCCCTGCGGGGAAGGGGGTGGGGGGGGCAGGGACGGATCGGAAGCTCCGGGCACCCCCACCCTGTTCGCCCATTAGAAGCGACAGCTGCTTCCTGACTGCCCAGCTGGGGGCGGGGCCTCAGCCCCACATGCCTGTCCATCAAGGACCCCACGGGGCTTGTGCCTCTGCAGCTGGTCAGCAGGAGGGTCAGGAGCACGGCCACCACCCCTTGCACCCCTCAGCTGCCTTCACCCCAAACCACAGCTGAGCTGGCCGCCAGGATCTGAGTGGGGGCCTCTGAGTATAGCCCCCCACACTGTGGGTCCCTCACCCGCCCCAGAGAACAGTATGACCAGGAAGACGCTGTGGAAGACAGGGAGCAGCCCCCTAGCTGGAGCGGGTTCCTGGGGAGCAGGCGGGGCGGGTCTGCCCTCTGGGGGGCTGAGGTGGACCCTCGGGTGCTGGGCCGGTGCACTCATCCCCGGGCCGAGGTACACAGCAGCCGTGTGACCCCAGGCTGGGACAGGTGCAGCCTCGGCCTCACTGGCCTGAGCATGGGGTGTCGGCCTGGAGTGGGGGGGGGGGCTGCAGGAAATCTGGCAACTTCCCGACTCTCAGAGGCCTGGGCGGGGCCTGGGGCTGCGGGGCCTTGTAGGGCTCCCCTGGGGTGCCTCCAGCCAGGGAACCGGGGCCATGGAGGGAGGTGCTCAGGCCGCTCCGGCAAAAGCAGCCACTGTCCACCCCAGGGAACAGTTCCGGGGTACCCTCCCCCCCGTGGAGAAGCAGCTGGGGCCTGCCCCCCGCGTCCACGCCCTGCCTGCTCCCGCGGATCCTGGTCACGGCTCCCTCCTGCCGAGGCAACGGTCAGACGGTCAGATGGTCAGACAGTCAGACACTCACCAGTGTGGCCGGGGTTGGGGTTCAGGGTGAGCTCCAGGCGAGCAGGGGGCACTCAGAAATCTTGCTGCTGAGCCCGGGCAGGTTGGCTCAGTGGACAGAGCACCGTCTGGTGGATGGAAGGGTCGGGGTTAGGTTCTGGTCAAGGGCATGCATCTCGGTTACAGGCTCCATCCCGGGCCCAGTCGGGGCTCCTGCAGGAGGCGGCTGACCCCTGAGTCTCTCCCCATCCCCTCCGCTCTCTCTAAAGACCCATGGGGGCCCCTGCCCGTCCTTTCCACCCCTGCCCATCCCCTGCCCGTCCCCTGCCCGCCTCCTGCCCATATTTCAGCCTCCCACGTGCCCCGGCCGCCCGCTGCCCGGATTAATTGGGGGAGGAGGATGTTTATATTAGCGGCTCGTTTTATCGGCTTCGGCTTGCCGGGTCAATGGCCAGATTTATGGCCGCGCAGGGAGGGGCCTCATCGAGCCGAGGGACCCCGAAGCCGAAGCCGGGGTGGGGGAGCTGTCGATAGGCGGCTGCCGACCTTGGCTGCCCCCCTCTGCTGAGGGCGGGTCTCCAAGGACAGGAGGGGGTGGGTGGGGTCTCTCACCCTGCACTCACCACCCCAGGACCCTTGTCGGGCTACACCCTCCCTCGCCACAGGGGGGCACTGCCCCAGGCGGGGGTCTGACTTGGGGGGGATATCAGCCCACAGGCTCCCCCGGTTCCTCCCCCAGGATGGGGGAGCAGTGACAGGGACCCCAGGAATCACTGTGATTCTTTAAGAGGCGGTCAGTGCGATAGGAGGAGAGTGTGGGGGTCTCAGGGCCCCTCGGAGCGGGCCCTACCCCCACTGGGCAGGAGAGGGCAGGGGGACGGGTAAAGGGGGGTGCAGAGGCCTGAGCCCCAGCTGCTTCCTCTCGCCTCCTGGGGGATGTGGTGCCCACACTGTCCCCTGAGCAAAGAGGAGGCTGCGGAGATAGAGGAGGATGCAGGTCCAGGGACGCCTGAGCCACCAATAGCCAGGGCCAGGCTGGGGCCCCTCCTCCTCTCTCCTCCCTCCTCCCCTTTCCTTCCTCCTCCCTCCTCCCTCCTCCCATTCCCGTGGGGCAGTGGTTCTCAACCTTCCTAAGGCCGGGACCCTTTAAGACAGCTCCTCATGGGGTGGTGACCCCCAACCATACAATGATTTCCGTTGCTACTTCATCACTGTCATTCTGCTCCTGTGATGAACTGTCATGTAAATATCTGATAGGCAGGATGTATTTTCATTGTTATAAATGGAACATCATTAAAGCATAGGGATTAATCACAAAAACAATATGTAATTATATATTGTGAAATATTTAATTCTAATGACAAATAAATGAGATGTTGTCTTGAATCATGGTGCAGCATGGGTAACAGTCTTCCTAGGACAACAGTGAACGACATGGCTACACGTTGCGACACCGAGGAGCGGTGTGTGGGTTCCTCAGACCATGGGAAATAGGTGTTTTCCGCTGGTCTTAGGCGACCCCTGTGAAAAGGTCGTTCAACCCCCAAAGGGGTCGAGACCCACAGGTTGAGAACCGCTGCTGTGGGGCCTGTGGGCACCAGCAGGTGCCAATGTCCTGGGGCAGGGGCTGGGCTGCAGAGCTGGGGAGGCCTCGGGCCCAGGGCAGAGGGCAGGGTGGGGGCACGGTGTCTTTTGAAGGGAGATCACGGCGGGTGGGAGGGTGAGGGCTGGTGGGGGGCCGGAGGCTGCCTCACTGGCTACACCTTGGGGCCCACCCCCTCCCCAGCCCCCTCTAAGCCGTCCCCTCCCCCTCAGGTAGGACCCGAGCCTGGTGGGCAGAGGCCAGGGGGCTGGTCCCTGTTCTAGGGGACGCGTTTGACTCGGAGCCTCGGAGAGCAGGGCCCAGAGGTGGGGGGGGGCGGGGAACAGGGGCCAGGGACAGAGACTGGGAGACAGAGGGAGACGGGGAGAGACAGAGAGGGAGATTCAGAGACAGGAGAGGAGAGGGAGGGCCGAGCCCAGCCTCACCTGCCTGAGGGGAGAAGGGTGGAGCCCCAGCTTCTCAGAGACCCCTCCCTCCCTCCCTAGGGGGCGGACAGGGCCCCCTCTGCTGTTCCCGTGGACAGAGAGAGGAATGTGTGAAATTATCACTTTACACGTGTGTTCTCACTGACGTCAGAGGAAGGGAGAGGGAGAGACGCCCACGGGGAGAGACCCAGGGACCAGCGCCCTCCGGCCAGCCCCCCGCTGGGGCCACGCGCTGGCTGCCCTCCCGCCGGCCGTGGGGAGCCCGGCGGTGCCGGACGGTGTGGCCGACGCTCCCCCGCCCGTGGGCAAAGGCCAAGGAGCCAGGCAGGGGGGGGGGGGGGGGGGGGGGGGCCGGGGTGGGAGGGCGGTGTTTCCTCCTCTAGAAGCAGCCACACCAGCTTCCCAGGCCCCCCTGCCCGCAGTGAGGAGTCCAGGGGCGGCCCGGCCCGCACCCGGCCCACCAGCCTCACCAGCCCCCGGCCCACCAGCACCACCAACACCACCAGCCCCCGGCCCGCCAGCCCCACCAACACCACC
>JAAGEH010000033.1:1976037-2008846 GCA_011751065.1 Lasiurus cinereus
TGGAGGGGGCAGGGCTGGAGGGGGCAGGGCTGGAGGGGGCAGGGCTGCAGCGGGAGAGCCCGGTGAGCCTGCAGCACCCGCAGTGCCCAAACACAAGGCGGCCGTTTGCCTAACGTGGAAGGGACAGCGATGGACGGAACCTGCAGAGTCCACACGGATGCAAACCCAACCGAGCAAGCGCCCCAGAAGCCACGGACGGGACGACAGCTTCGCACGCAGAGGGCAAACACAGCAGCTGAAACTAGCGGGTGGAGTGGCTTCCGGAGTCTCCTGTGCCACACGCACACGCACACGCACGAAGCAGAAGGCTGACCTCACACTGAGTGACCGGGGAGAGGGCACCCCCACTGGGCGTGGGTCAGCAGGCCCCATGCCCGGTGTGCCCAGCCCAGCGAGGCCAGTCCAGCCCAAACTATTCACCAGAGAAGGAGCGCGCCCCTTTTACAAGCCCGGCTCCAGGAAGCAAGGTTAACACTTCCACTCGATCCAGTGGAATATTATAAACTCTCTGGGGCCCGTTGGGGCTGGCGCTCCGGGCGGGAGGTGCCCACTCAGCACTTCTCGTATTATTTAGAGAATCACGTTAACCCTCCCGGGCCCGGCTCGCGCCCGCCGGCCTGCTCAGCGCTTTCCCATCTATAATTGCGAGCCGCTATCCATCATGTGGGCCAGGCAGCGCCCGCACCGAAAGGGGCTCCGTAAGCACTTCCTCTGCAGCAGCAGGACTAACACCGCCCTGATCTTCCTAGGAACGGGGATGCTTCACCCCCCTGCCCACGCCCACCCCACCGCCTCCCTCAAGGTGCCCTGTCCACTCCGGTCCAGACCCATCTCGGCCTGGTGGCAGGAGGGCCAGCCTGCGCTGCCCGTGCCCCTCGCCCACGCCCAGCCTCCGCTTCCTCAGAGCCCAGCCGGACGGCAGGCCCGAGGCTGGGTGGGTGAGCAGCTGCCTCTGGGCGTCAGGGACGGGGAGACCCCTCCGGGCCCGTAGTTCAGCAGCCCCACCCTCAGGCCACGTGGGGACAGGCGGGGAGGGGCACCGCCTCACTGACCGAGGCACAGGGGCTGCCGGCGCCAGCTGCAGGCTCACCTTGGCGCCCAGCGGGCAGTAGCCTTTGAGGAAGTCGGTGCAGACCTCGGCCTTCCGAGACACGTAGACGTGGCTGTAGGGACAGTCGCTGTTGCTGCAAATCCCCTTCAGGAAGTAGGAGCACACGGGCATCTGTGGTGGAGGGCGGCAGTGAGGGCCGAGGCCTGCAGCTCCTGCACCCCACTTCTCAGGCAGACACCCCGACTCTCGGGTCCTGCCAGGTGCCCCACAGCCCGGCAGGAGCCGCACAGACTGGCTGGAGGCCCCACAGGTACCGGCCCGGAGGAGGGGACACAGAGCCGGCCCACGGCAGGGCCAGCAGGGGCCAGGGCGCCCTTGGGCAGCAGGCGGGCAGGCCCTGCGAGGGGTGAGGGGCCGAGATGGGGCCTCCGGAGCCACCCCAGTGGGACCCGCCAGTCCCAGGCTGGGGCCGCACAGGCAGGCTTTCCGGTGACCTGAGGAGGGACGCCCCGTGTCCTGGGCCGGAGACCTGGCCCCTCCTGGGCAAGGGTGGACAGTGGGCTCGGCGGGCAGGGAGCCGCCTGGAGCAGCCCCAGCCAGAACCCTGGCACAGGAAGATGCACAGCCCCCTCCTTCCCTCTGGGGAAACTGAGGCCTGAGAGCCAGCGGGAGTCTCTGACCCCACCCTGACCTCTGCAGCTGTCCCTTCTCCAGCGAGTCCTCTCTGGGACCCCAGCCGCCCTGCTGTCCTGCGGGAGCCACACAGGGGCCTGCGGGTCTCCCCGTCTGAGTACTCTGCGGGGGCAGCACCCCAGCCCCACTGGCTCCCCGCTTTGATGGGGAAGGCGGGAGGGGGCCGAGGAGGGAGAGCAGAGAAACAAAGGCGGTTTCCGTGCGTGCGGATTTGTTTCTAATTGTCTTTTAACTGCAGCACAGAGGGGAGAGGGCTGGGGGGGGGGGGGTGCTGCCACAATCCCCTTAATGTGGCTTTTGATCTAGAGCCCAAATTAGCTCTAATGAAAAGGATAATGAAGCCAGCTCCACGCCAAGCAGAGCCCCGCCTCGCTGTCAGCACGGCCGTTATCCAGAGGAAACTGCCTTCTCCTTTCAATTAACCTTGTTTGCACCCACGGCGTCCACCCCAACAACAGAAACATTAGCTCAGGGCTGGCGTGGCCACGTCAGACAGCGGGGGCGCCGGCGCTGGAGCTAATGAACCCGACACTCGACGTGCGGCTCCCGATCGCTCAGCGGAGCCGGGGCGCCATTAGGGAAAACGCTGATTCTCCCGAGCTCCTCAAGGGGAAAAGCTGTTGCCGCAGCAGCGCTGGCCGCCCCCCCCCCCCCCCCGCCGGCCCTGCCCCCGCCTGAGCTCCCGCACCCGCTGGGACTCACGCCGCCCGGCTCTGCCCCCTCGGGGAGCCTGCGGAGGGGTCCCCTTGCCTCACTCAACCCAGAGGCCTTCTGCCCCCGTTCCTCAGCACCCTGTGCCCAGGGCTGCCCCGTGCCCACTGCAGGCCTGCCCCCCAGAGAGGGCCGTGGGCACTGGCAGGAAGCACGGCACGGACGGGGCCCGCCCCCAGCTGCGCACCTTCTCCTTGGAGACCTGGTGGGAGAAGGGGCAGCTGCCGTCCGTCTTCTTGCACGTGCCGCGGAGGAACCTGCGGGACGGAAGGACAGACGGAGGGAAGAGGTTGAGGCGGGGAGACGGGGGGACGGAGGGACCCCGGACCCGCCCCGCCCAGAGGCCGGCTCACCGGGTGCACACGGCCACCTTCTCGGGGTCGTGGATGTAGGGGCAGTGCTCGCCGCGGTTGCACCGGCCGAAGCGGTTGTAGTACATGCAGTACTCCTGCCCCGCCCGGCGCCGCCGCTGCCGGGCCTGCCGCACGATGGCCAGGCTGCGCTGCACCGCCCGGCTGCGGACAGGGGAGAGGGTGAGACGACAGAGGGGACGGACCCCCCCAACCCGACCCCAACCCCGACCCCGACCCCGACCCCAACCCCGATCCCAACCCGGTACATACCTGGCCAGGGAGCGGCTGCAGCTGCCAGGAGGGTCTAGCCGGCCTGTGGGGAGAGGCAGGTCAGGCCACCCCACCCTGGGCTCCGCCCGTCCACAGCTGGCATGGCCCTGGCTCTCCACCCAGCTCAGGCCCTGCGCCCGCCCCTGCTTCGGCACAGGGACACGGCTCCCCCAGGGCCATCCTGGTTGCTGGCCCCCTGCCCCGCTGCCTGGGGCAGAGCCCAGGGCATGAGACCAAGCGGCTCTGGACATGCCTGGCTTCCCATGAACCAGTGGCCTCGTGCATTACAGAGAGAGAGGCACAGAGCTGGTGGCCATGGAGCCGGACGCCCCCCCCACCCCCGCAGGCTCTGGGGAGCGGCCCACCCGTGAGGGCCCCGAAGGCAGGCCTGGCTCCCAAAGGACAGCTGCTCCCAAAGTGGATGTTGGGGGGGCGGGGGGGGGCTCGCCCTGTAGGGGGTCCTGTGAACAGAGCCCCGCCTGCCGGGACATCAGGTCCCCTCCCAGGGGCAGGGCGGGAGCCTCCGAGGCCACCAGTCCCTTTCCGCACCGGATCCCGGTCCCCGGCAGCTGCTGACAGGATCGGGCGGGGAGTGACACCACGGGAAGCCGGGGCTGAGGGACGACCAGGCACCTGCTGCAGGGGCTGTCCCTGCGCGTCGGGCTTGGCGGCCCTGGAGCCCGGAGGCCCGCGGGTGCCCTCCTGGGTGACCTTCCCACGGCCCGCCTCTGAGCTCCCGAGCTCCAACCACCAGGCCGGCTGTGAGTGCCACTCGCCTGTGCAAACCCGGGTCCCTGCGCCTCTTCCCACCCCTCTCCCCCCGCAGGACTCTGGCCCTCTGCCTGCTGGAGTGACACCCTGCCAGTGCCTGCCCTCCGCACCCTTCCGCACATCCGTCTCCCCAATCTAAAAGGGGGTCTGGGCCCTGGCCACTGTGGCTCAATCCGGAGGTTGCTGGTCTGGGTCCCAGGCAGGCACACGGCCCGATCCGGGGATCCTCGTCTCTCTCACATCCATGTCTCTCCCTCCCCCTCCTGTCTAAAACCAACAAAGACGTTTACAGATAAAACATAAAGGGGTGTCTCCAAGGCTGAACGGGAGGGCCCCACAGGAGGAAGCGAAGCAGGGCCCCACAGGAGGAAGCGAAGCGCTCTGCGGGCACCAGGCTGGTGGGGTGCGGGAGGCGGGCAGGGGCGGGGCACAGAGGGGCTCAGGCAGCCCAGGCCCCCGGGAGCCCGTTCCCAGGCTGGGGCACCACCGAGGGCGGCAGGCGGCCGGCCCAGAGGCACGTGGAGTGGGCGCTGCCAGCGGGCGCGGACGGTGCCGGCCGCTCGGCCGTCGTCCAGGCCGCACTGACGCCACGGCACCGCCTGCTCCTGCCGGGGTGCACCGTCATGTGACCGCGCCCAGGCGGGCCGGGCCGGCTCCCGGGCGCTCACGCCCTCCCCTCCGCGCTCTGAGAGATGCAGTGTGGGGCGGGGCGCTCTGCCAGGCACAGAGGCATCTCTCAAAAGCTCCGGGTGCTAAAAATGCACATCGAGTAGCTGGTGTGAGGGGGCCGGGCGCGAGAGGTGCTGAAAAGTTCAGCTGAAACCGCCACCTGGAGCGGAGGCGCTGAGCCTTCGAGAGAACTCGCGCTTCCCAGGATCTTCCCAAAATAGACGCGGCAGCCACAGCCCCGCCCCCTGCCGGGCCCTGCCGGGCCCTGGGTCAGAGGGCGCCCTGGGCGCAGTGCTCCTGGGAGAAGACGGACACCCTGGCCTGGCTCTGGGGACAGGGGAGCCAGGGAGTGGCCTCTGGGAGGGAGGGAGGCAGAGGGTGGGGTGCGGGACGCAGTCAGGCTCTCTGTAACCTCAAAGCAGCTATCGTGTGGCCGGCATGTCACAGGTCACAGGTCACAGGTCATGGGTGAGAGGCCTGCAGACTGAGACCTGCCCAGCAGGAGCCTGTCCACGCTGCCCTGCTCTGGGGCTGGGCCCAGCCGGCAGCCCCGGGCGAGACGGTGGCCCTGGCAGGGGACGGAGCCTCCGCCCCACCACAAGGACCCACAGCTCTGGAGCCCGTCAGAGCCACACCCGGTGCTCCCAGGTCTCAGGCCGGGGCAGGTGGGAGGGGTCCTGGGGCTGGGCCTGTGGAGGGCGGGCCTTGGCCCAGGAAGGAAGTGCCTGGCCCCAGGGTTGGGGGGTCTGTCCCAGGAAGACAGGCTCCGAGCTCTGCACCCCCAGAAAGCCACGGTGGCAGGAGAGGCGAGGGGGGCCAGGAAGCTGCGCCTTCCACTGCGGCCAGAGCTCTCGCACACAAGGAGGAGTTTTTGCCAGTGAGCGCGGTCCGCGCACAGCGCCAGCGGGAGCCGCCGCCCCTGCCAGGGAGAGCCGCCTCCCGGAGCCGGGGCAGGTGCGCAGTGAGGAGCCCCGAGCCCTGAGTGGGGAGGACTGAGCCCCAGGCCTGGTCAGCAGGGGGCAGAGTAGCCTGCAGGGGGTAATGGGAGGGCCTCCTGGAACAGTGGCCCCCACCCCTGAGGCTGGGGCAGGGAGAGGTGGGGGGCCGATTGGGGAGCGAGCAGTGTGGCCGCCCGCTGAGAGGAGTGACACTCTGTCCCGGTAGTGCCTGACTGGTGGGGGGAGCCCCCCACGGTGCCCCGGCACTGGCCGCTCCCACGGGCTCTGCCGGCCTCCCCGGGTGGCAGCTGGGGCCTCCCTAGGGCTGGACGCAGGGCCCAGCGCATCTCTGTGGGAGGCGTGCTGACCGCCTCTTCCTCCCTGGCCGCCAGGCCCTCTCCTGCACGGAGACAGGGATAAGGAACGGCAGGCGGGGCTGGCCAGTGTGGCTCTGGCTGGAGTGTGGGCTCACGCACCCAAGGGTCTCGAGTCCGATCCCCCCCGGGCAAGGGCGTGCGCGTCTGGCCAGGGAGGAGTCCCTGTGGCACCAGACCTCTGGGCTGACGGGTGGGCATGTGGCCCAGGAGATGCCACTGGAGGGCATCCTGTCTGCAGGTGGCAAGCTCGTCCAGCCGTGAGGTGAGGACGACGCAGGCGCAGAGCCAGGTCCTGCCGGCCAGCACGGCATGAGGGTCAGGGGACAAGAGCAGTGCCACCGAGGCCCCAGGGAGATGGACCAGCGGGTTCAACACCGGGGCCGCCCTGACATCCCTCTGGGGCTCGGGCACCTCCCCCTTCTCCTGGGCGCTGCGGCCGGGCCTCGGGGCGCTGCCACCCCACCCGCCTGCAGGCCTGAGAGAAGGTAACGGGACTGAAAGGAAAGTGTTTTCCAAGTTGATCTGTACAGAGCGAGCCCAGAGCAGCCCTCCTGCTCGGCCTGTTTCCGGGGAGGCGGTGCCACTGAGACTCCAGAGCCTCGGGCCCCGTGCCCCCTCGCCAGCCTGTTCACGCCGGCTCGTGCCTGTGTCCGGGAGCAGCACGGGCCGCAGGGACCGCTCAGCCCCGCGAGCCCCGCCTGTACCTCGACTGTCTGAGGGGCCGTCCCTGGGGCCGAGGCTGCAGGGCCCCCTCAGTGCCCGGCCTGCCCCCTCGCCAACGTCGGGGCAGCGAGGAGGTGCTGTGGCAGGGAGGAGTGGCGATGCTGCTGGGGTTTGGGGAGCGCCCACTTGGGAGGGCTCGGAACCTCGGGGAGTGAGGGCGGGGCTGGCCTCGGGGAGCCTCACCTGTACGCAGGAGGGGCCTGCAGGCGCCCTCAGCACTGGGCCGGCCGGGCGTCTTGGCGAGCTTGTTGGCCGTCACCCTGTAGAGCACCCCTCCGATGCAGCGGTAGTCTCTGTCCCGCCAGCGCGGGGAGCCGAGCGGCACTCGCCCGCCCCCGCGGGCAGGACGCAGGCGATTTAGCACCAGGGACCTGCAGACACAGGGAGAGACCAGTCAGTGAGCCCAGACCCCAGGCGGGAGGCTTCTGTTGCACAGGAGGTGTGGAGCCCACCCACCCACCCACCAGGCTCTGAGCCCTGAGGGGTGACGGGGAGGGGACGCCCGGCAGACACCAGCCCTGACCCGGCAGTGCCATTGGCCACAGGTCCCGGAGCAGCTGCCACCAGGATGGGGGGACGGGCATCCGGGGGACCAGCCAGCCTCCTGACTCCAGAGGCACAGGGCTCACCCCTCAGGACAAATCCCAACAGTAATTTACTTATGCAAATGGAGCTTAATTCCGGACCAGCTATGACCACTGAGCGCCCTGCGGCCCTGCCACCTGGCAAAGGAGCGTGCCTGTCACGGGGACACCGCCCCTCCCCTAGAGCCCCCCCACATGGCCCAGCAGGAAGCCAGGGAGGTGGAGGTGAGAGTGTGGCTCAAGCCCTGCTGTAGCCCCACAACTTGCACATGGACCCCAGCCCACGGGGGCAGCAGGAAGCCCTTTCCTAGCCACCAGAGCCAGGGAGGGCGCCCCTCAACGAGGATGTGGTGAGTGTGGGGGTCAGGCAGGCCTGGGGGCGTCCAAGCACCCAGGCACCCACAGAGACGCACCCAGAACTGAGGTGCTGGGTCAGTAGCCCATGTAGGCTGCGCCCCTCTCCGTCTGCAAGCCGGGGGGTTCTCGCCCCAAAGGCCCCGGGAGAGGCGGCACCGGGCCGAAGCTGCGGAGTAAGTACCAGCTCCCGCAGAGGCACGGGAGGCTGCCCGCCTGGAGCACTTAACCCAGTTTCCCTTAATTAAACCCAAGTCCCAGCCCTGACAGTGCCTGTGCGGGACCAGCCCCACCCAGGGGGGCAAGGAGGGCCCAGGCCGCCCGCTGCCCACAAAGGCCTGGATGAGCGGGGAGCGGGGGGCGGGGGCGCCCTCAGAGCCAGCCCTGAGGCTCTCCTGAGAGCTCGGGCCGGGCCAAGGGGTGAGGAGAGGGCAGGGCTGGTAGGGGAGGGTCTTCTCCCGCACCAGCCCCTACACGCAGACCCGCCAACGCTGGGGCCCGAGGGGGCTCTGCCTCTTCCGCAGGCACTGGCCCTGTTCTCAGGGCAGCGGGGTCTGGGCCCTACGGCCCTGCGGGTGTCAGTCAGGAGGCTGCCCGGGGAGGGGCACCCCGGCCCTTGCAGAGAGCTGACCGGGCCTGGGGGAGAGCCCACCTGCCGGTGCCCTGACCACCTGTGTCCTTCCTCACCGCTGGTCCCCGGCTCGGGGCTGGGCTGGCAGGCGGGGGGGGGGGGGGGCGGGGGAGCCTCTGGCTCCGGGTGTCACCGCCGCAGTAACTGGTTCCCTGACGGCAGGACAGGCTCCGGGAAGGAGCCGTGCGCGGAGAGGGGTAAAATTAATGAGATAATAGCGGGGCCAAGGACCTGGCGGGCGCTCCTGCCCTCGCCCAGGGCCCGGTAATTCCTTTTCTACAACAGCGGCCTCCGCGCTGAAGGCTTCTTCTCCCTCCGGCCGGTGGGCCCACGCCGCCAGGAAATTTCATTAACGCTGGGAAATAGGAAAGGTATTAAGCGTGGATAATGAAGGCCGGGGAGGGAGCTGGGCCTTAAGACGGTCCTCTTTCTCGCCTTTGTAATAGGAGGCATGAACTTCCCCTTCAAATCCATTTCTAATCCATTTGAAATACTACAGCAAATTATCTTTCCTTCAGCCCGAAAGCGGCCAGCCAATTTACTCCGAATAGAAGTGACAATGCCCCAGGATTTATCACCATAACCTTGACTACACCCGGGTGAGGGCTGGGCGCCCCTCACCCCGGGGCGGGGGCAGAGGACGGTGGGGAGATAACATTTTAAGTGGAAGTCGGCAGTAATGGGGAGCAGGACGCACCACAAAAGCAGGTCTGAAAGGAGGAGCTCCCACGGGCCTCGCGTGGGGAGCAGCAGGGATGTTCCCGGCCGAGGCCGTCGCTGGCCCAGGGCTGCCCACGTGAGCACAGGGACGGGACGGGCCAGGCCGTGCGGGGGGCGGGGTGGGAGAGACTGGGGCGGAGACCCCGGGGAAGGCGCCGGGGTCCGGGCAAGAGCGGAGGCTGCGCGGAGAAGCCAGGGACCCAGGCAGGTGTGCAGGCTCACCTCGGCAGACGCCGCGAGGGCACTCTGCCCCCCGCCCTGGACACCAGGCTCTGCTCCTTCAACCGAGCTCCTCGAGGCCTCTCTGGGCTCGGCACACCAGCAGCCTGGCACCCTCCATGGGACCAGAGAGGGCGGGGCCTCCCCTGGGGACAGGGCCAAGGGGGCCAAAGACCCCGCCCCAGGCCAGAGGTGCTGCTTCGCCACCAGGAGCCCCTGGACACGGGTGTGGTGGCGGGGGAGGGGGGCTGAGGCCGGGCCGCACACAGGGCATCGGGGGCAGAGGGGCGGTTGCTGGCAGGGGCTCGGCCTGGTTCCCGGGTGGAATGTGACCTCCGACCCGCCTTGGCCGGGGCAGGGGCCGTGAGTGGCCAGGCGGCAGGGGCGGCAGGCTGGCGGGGGCAGGGAAAACAAGCGGGAAGCAGTTTCCGGAAATGGAGCGCTCGCCCGGCGCAGGGATGCGCTGTCAGCAGAAGCGGAGGCCGCTCTGCACAGCAAATCCCAAGTAGGTCAGGCAGCGCCACCGTGACGGCTCCCGCTTAGCTGCTTCCCCAAAACGCTGACGCCCCCGCCCCTCCGCGGCCCGCGCGGGGCCAGTGCGGCTTGTGCCCACCTGCCTGGCAGAGAGGTGGCTGGAGCTCAGCGAGCCCGCACCCTCCGAGACACCCCTCCAGGCCAGCGCCGCTCAGCCTCCCCTCGGAAGGCCCCCTGCATGGCGGGTGGGCTGCAGGCGGTGCTGACGCAAGGTTCTGGGTTCTGGGGGGGAGGCAGAGTCCCCCGTGCACAGGGCTGCAGCATGGGAGATGAGGGGACCGCCTGGCTCTCTGGGCTGCCTCCCGCCCGTTCCCGCCACCTGGGGACAGAGGCAGGCCCTCTGCTGGCCCTGAGGCCGGGCCACCTGGCGCTGTGTGACCGTGGGGGCTGGACCTGCAGCTCACCCCGAGGCTCCCCAGGTGCCGCTCCTTCCTGAGGAGGCCCCCCTCTCCCAGGTGATGAGCAGAGGTGACTCCGGCGACCCGGATGCGCTGTGTCCATCACGCGCTCCGTCACGAGGGCTGGGCGCTCTTGTGCTCACAGCACTCGATTGGTGCTCCGATCGATGGAGGCATTACCCGCTCTCCCTGTACGAGCCCCATAAACAAGACGGAGAGCAAAGTTCTCCATGAAACGGCGCTTTAAACATCCATTCCCGCCGAAGATATCGGTGTTTGTGTGCCAGCTGCAGAAACCAGGATTACTGGGCCTTAATGGTCCACGGGGCGGTGCAAGAGTTCAGCTGGAGGGGCAGAGGGCCGGGGCCCAAGGCTGGGGCAGGCCCTCGCCGGGTGCCTGGTGTCACCCTCCGCCTGTGCCCTTCCTCTGCTCCCTCGCCCCCGACTGTCTCCATCACCCCCCTCTCCCTCTGCCTCTGTCCCCACCCATCTGGCCCTGCACTCACCATCCCTGCCCTGAGGGGAGCTCTGGAGGCTGCCCACCCCCTGGGCTCCTCGGGGCGAGCCATGGAAGGAAGGTTCCAGGGAAGACCCCGAGGCCCAGCCCCAGCTGCTCACTGCTCCTGGGAGACAGTCCCCATGGGACTCGGTGCCAGAGGCCCGCCCTGCCCTGTACCTGCCCCCCCACAACAGCGTAGCCTGAGGAGGCCCACGGGGCCTGTCCCCAGACCCTCCCTCCGGGGCCCGGCCTGAAACTCGGGACACTTCGTCAGGTTGGACCCACCTGCCAGCCCTCGGCCTGCACCCTCGTCCAGGCAGCAGCCCCCACTCTCCATCCAATGCCTGGTGCAGGCTTTGACCTCACCACCAGGCCGCGGGGCCGGCGCACAGACGTGAGCATGGCGGCACGCCCCGAGAGCCAGATGCCTGCAGCAGGGCTCGGCTGCTGGGACAGGTCCTCTCACCTCGGGGCCCTCGCTGGGCCTCTGTCCTCACCTCTGGGTCCTCGGAGGGGCCACCTGGCCTGAGCCACTGGCACAAGCCCTTCCTTGCTGGGCTCCAGGTAAAGGGCCCCGCTACCTGCACCCCCTTTTTCCAGCTTCCTCGGGCCGTGCCCCTCCCCCTCCGCCCCCTGGCCGGGTTCCAGCCCCAGCCACGGCCACCATCTGCTCTGCCCCTGCCCCTCCGGCTGGAGTGCCCCGCCCCCGCCTTCCCCGTGGCCCGAGGACAGTCACCCCTGTGAGCGTCACCGGCAGCCCGGCTGAGGGGCAGGGAGGGCAGCCCTGGCCAGGGCGTGGGCTTCATCTCGCACGTGTCCCCAAAACATTCCCAGTGGGTTACAGTTTTACATGTGAAACGGAAGCCACAGCACCAGAAAAAATACAACTGAACTCACGTCATCTTGAGGGGCCTCTGTTCTAAGCAGACCAAGTACTGTCTTAAAGAATGACAGACGTAGGTCCACCGAAAAGAAAAATCCTGTTAAAACCCTCAGACAAACCGAAGCTGAAGAAGAAGTCGGGTAAAGGGTGACACCTGCAAACAGGCAAGGAACGTGCGGCAGGCCAGCGAGCGGGAGCAGGACGACGCCGGCACCTGGCGGACCGCGACGCCCAGAGGGACCGGGGAGCCGCCCCAGCTGCCCAGAAGCTCCAGACTGGGGCCACACGAAGGGCCAGAGACCACAGCCAACGCCCCAGCCCATTCTGGAGGGGCGGGCCCACCGGAGGAAACCCCAAAAGCGATGACCAGTGCTTCCAACAGCCTGATGGGACCCACAGGGTGTTTACGTGGCGCCCACCTAACAGACAGCCTCGCTCCTCCTCCAAGAAGTCTCCCGGGCTGCGGCCGGGAGGCCCAGGCCCCCTGGGGGAGTGGCCCAGCCGGCAGGCCCACCCCAGCAGGCACCGAGCGGTGAGGCTGGCGGTGCAAGGTGCCCAATTCTTCAGGGAGCCTCCAGGGCCAAGCAGGGCGGAGCAGGCTGCCCTGGCGCCTGCCTGCGACCTCCCAATGCCCCTCGGACTGGGCAGGGTTGGGACAGGTGGGCGGGGCCTCGGGCGGGAGGATGGGGAGGGGCTGAAAGCGCGCCCCGCCCTCGCCCCGCCCCCACACCAGCAGCGCGCAGAGGGGACACGAGGCCGACCATCATTTATGCCCCGGCCGGTGCTTTATGGCCTTTTTAATTCGGCTCCTGCTACTATTAATGCAGTTAACGCTGAGATTATATCTATTTTCTGGCGTCGGGCTGTGATTTATTCACGCATCTTTCCGGTGGAGGCTCCCACGCTGTTAAATCAAGGGCCTTGCCAATTAAGTGCTGACTGGGGAAGTGGACGCGGCCCTGCAGACATCTCGCCGCAAATTACACCGCGGGGCGCTCGGGGCGTGGGCGGCAGCGGGGACCTTGCTGACTGCGGGGAAAGTCAGGAACATAAACCCTGCACCTGCCGCGGGCTCGGCTCCCCGCCCCCCCAGGCTCAGCAGGAGGCGGGCCAGTCCCACTGGCCGGAGGAAGGGCAGGCAGGGGTCATGGCCTGGCCCACGCCGGGTATCTGCAGCTGCAGAGGGGACCCGGAGCCCCCTCTCGGAGGACGGCCACAGGCAGGGTGAGGGGCCGGTACAGAAGGAAGGGGTCGTGGGCGGGAGGGGGAGGGGCGGCCCTAGAGCCACGCAGAGGACAGACACCGCCCAGGGCTCTGACTCCTTGGGGCCTCGGGGCGGGGCACCCTCAGTGACACGGGCGAGGCAGTGGGCAGGCGCCTGAGGCCGCCAGGGCCGAGAGCCCTCGCGGTGGGAGCCCTCTGGCCGGGATCCCAGGCCCCTGGGCAACGCCCCCCCACCCCCACCCCCCGCAGAGGCCCCGGCCGCCCTGAGAGGGGAAAGGAGTTTGGGCAGATCCGCTGGAAGCTGAATGGACGTCCCCACGACACGCACGCACCGGGACGCTGCCCTCGCCTCCAGACCAGGGAGGAGGAGCTCATGGTGCCGTGTGGAGCGACCGGGAGACGGGGACGGCACGTGACCTCTGCTGGTCCTTTCCAGGGCACACGAGGCCACGGTGCTGGCACGGCGTGGCCAGGCCGGTTCCGCGAGGGCCGCCCTGCGTGTCCCGCGGGGCAGCCTGAGGGGCCTCCGCGGCTCTTGTGGTCGGAACAAGCTGCTCCGGGCACACCACCGGGCACAGCCACCGGCCCACCCGCCCGCCCCAGGGCTGCCCCCCCAAAACCACAGGGGGGTGCCGGGCCGAGGCCCCCCATCCCCTCTCACTCCCGCGCGGAGCACGGGCAGGTGACGGCGGTGAGGCCGCCGCAGACAGAGAAATAAATAAATGCCGGCGCTTTGAACCGGCTTCCAAATGGAGAGTGCGTCCCGGCTGTCAGGGCCCCGCAGGCAGCCCGCTCCTCGCGCGGGAGGCGGCGCGGCCCATCCATTAGGGTGATGGAGGCAGAGGCTGCGCGCACGCTGCCCTAATGAGCAGCCGAAGGGATCGGTAAGCATAATCTCACAGGCAGTAATATTTTATATAATCGCCGAGCAGTTTAAATTGAAAACCCCCAACTGAATCAATATTTACTGCGTTGAAACGAAATGAATAGTAATAAGTCACTAAGTTCCCTGTCCTGTTCCATAAAATAAAAAATTATAAAAATGAGCGCGGCACGAGGCCATCACATTAGCTTTTACAGCAGTTGGGGAGCCGTACCCGCCGGTCCCACAAAACAGGGTCTCAGAACCCGGCCCGGAGACCTGCCTCAGCACCGCTGGGGTCACCCCCCCACACACACCTCTCCCCGAAGCTCAAACCCAGCTGCCACCCGCCCTGTCCCCTCGGGTCACCTCCTGCTCCAACTTCCCTCCTGTTCCCTCGCCTTCCGCCCACGCGAGGGGACAGGCGGAGACCTGGACAGTGCTCTGGCCACCTCCCTGCGGGCGGAAGCAAGCGTGCTCTGACCAGGCCGGGGAGGGGCTGGCGAGGGACTAAGGTACCCTGGGCTGGGGCAGACTGCCCTCTGGCTCCAGCCCCCAGGTCCCCAGGACCCGGCCTGCAGCATTCTGGGACGACACGGGCAGAGACCAGGAAGTGGGAACCCGGGAGAGGGTCCCTGATGGTGCTGAGCCCGGGCGCATCCACCGCCGACTCCTGGCCAGGAAACAAGGCCTGGCCCCGCAGGAGGCCGACTGGGCAGGGAGAGGGAGGGCACCGGCCTCCCCACGCTAAGCTCGCGCCTGCCAGGAACTACACAGCCGCCAGCGTGAAGCTGAGCAAAGGCCGGAGGTCCGTCACCGTCACTGGGGAGAGATGGGCAGCCACTGCAACAGCGCAGGTCACCGGGACGCAAATTAACCGGACGCGCCGCCACTGCACGTGGAGGAGGACACCGCAGAGCCGGCAGCTCCACGGGAAGCCACACACGCGGCCGGCAGGCTTGCATCCGTCCCCGGCAACCACAGCGGCGGCCTGGTCCACCCTCACTCACGCGGAAGCAGAGGACTGACACGTACAGGCCAGGCTCTGCGGAGGGGCTGGGGCACGGGAGGGAAGGCGGGGGACAGCGGGCCCTGGGCCACAGCGTCGTGAACAGACACCTACACCACGCGGACTGGCCAGTGACGCCGGGGAGGGCGGGGCTGGGCCCACACACCGCCCACAAACACCGGGCAGCGACGGTGCCACGCGTCAGGCTCACACGCTGCACAGAGGGCCCAGCCCTTCCACCCCCAGAGACACCGCACAAAGCCCGGCCTCTGCTCCCGGAGCGGCAGGTCACGAAGGCGGAGGAGGGCTGGGGCTGCAGGGGCGAGACCGTGACCGTGACCGTGACCCCGAGCCCTGGGCAGCACTCCCTATCGGGACCACACTCAGTGCTGGTCAAGGGGCCCCAAGTCTCCACTTTCTCCGAAATCGTGCACCCACACAGAGGGGTGTGAGGAGCAGCAGGGACCAGGTATACCCGGCCGGTGACCCGGTGAAGTGCAAACGTGTATCAAAACAGTCACCCCAAAAAGTTAAACGCACCAACTATCAGGAGAGGGACAGGCCTGCGCAGAGTCCCAGGGTGCACGACCGTCCTCCTTCTCCCCTCCTCCCCCCCCCCCAGCAGCCCTGGCTCTGCCTTGCTGTCTGGGAAGCACTTCCTGCCCACAATGCACTACACAGTGGGAGGGGCAGCCTGGGGTCCCCTCAGGCCACCAGCCATAGAGCAGGTCTGCCTCGGCAGGGCCTGGGCAGCCGGGTGCCCCCAGAGCAGGCGGGGGGCCAGGGTCCCCTGTGAGGTGCTGGCACTGGCACGGTGGCTTCCGGCAGGCTCCAGGCTGGGCCGGCCCCTGCACTGACCCTGCTCTGCCTCCCGCAGCTTCTGGTCTCCTCCAGCCACGCCCCGGCCAGCCCGAGGGGCCTCGTGCACACACCCCCAGGGCAGGTGGGGGGCGGAGGGAGCCAGCCCACGGCCGGATCACGACAGGTCTGGGCCCGAGCAGGACACCCCCTGCTGTGGACGGACTGGTGTCCCCCAAACTCCTGTCCAGGCGTGATGGAATCTGGAGGGGGGCCTTGGAGGTGGCGCGGGGTGGGGGAGGGGTGAGAGCGGCCCGTGAAGGATGGGGGTCCTCACGGGAGGGGCTCAGCGAGGACGTGGCCGTGCAGCCAGGAGAGGACTGACGGACGCCCTGACCCGAGGCTCCAGCCTCCGCAGCTGAGAGACGAACGCACCAGGAAGCCACCGTCTGGGTCTGTGATGGCGCCCAGCGGCCCCCACACTGCGAGCCACCGAACCCCACGCTGGTGGGGCAGCGCCCGGCCTGGCTGGCCGCCAGAGGAGGCCGTGTGTCTGTGGGGAGGGGCGGGGCGGGGGCGGGAACCTGCCGGTCCCTGGGCCGAGTTCCTCCTTAATGAGACGTCACTTTGGAGCCGCATTTCAGAGCCTTCAAACGGCAGCCCAGACCCGTCAGCCGCCCGGAGAGCCCCGAGATTCACGGCACAGACACACGGTGAAACAAGATGAAGCGGGCGCCGGCGACGGCGCGCGTGACAGCGCCATTTGTAGCCCGAGGAGGCGGCGGCGTCTGCGCGGCGTGTTTATTTCGCACTTTCACATCAAATGCGTTTGGAAAGAAAAAAGCGACAGGCGGTTTAGGGATATAAGTCACACTTCAGCCTCCGTGCAGATTAATGAACCCGCTGGAAGCCAGCGAGGACGAGGCAAACCCACAAATCTCGCAGCGAAAGCATGCCACCCTCGCTCAGGAGCCTCAGCCCTGGTGCCCTCTGCTGCTTCCCCCCACCCCCCCGCCCCAGGCCTGGCAGACCCCAAGCTCCAGGGCAGCTCAGGCAGCAGTGGTCTGGAGTCCTTGGGGCTGGCCAGCTCCGGTGGTCCTGGGTCCAGGACGTCGGTTGCCCGGAAGCTCGAACCTGCAGTTGCATCGGGCAGCCGTAAAGGGTAGGGGTCAAGGATCGGCCACTGTCAGTCGGCTGCAGAGCCTCCCTCTGGTAAAGCCGAAGGCAGCGGGTAGGTGGGCATCAGACTGGCCACTGGCCCCGAGGAGCCGAGCCTGGCGCGCCCCTGACAGAGGCTGGGCAGCTGGCGAGCAGCCACCGTGCTGAGCAGGCAGCTCAGCCAGGACCCAGGTGACCTTGGTGAAGGAGGCCCAGCCCCTGGCAGCACTCAGCCCTTGGCACCCGCACCACCACCCTGCGGGGCTCAGCGGTGTCCCGGGTCCCCGCTGACGGGCAGACAGGCCCGGGAGGCAGTCAGGGCGAAGAGAGGCCCACTGAGTGCAGCCCCACACGCACCCTGAAGTGACACCCGTGCCTCCTCCCACAGGGGCGGGTCTGAGGCCTGAGAGCCACGCCAGGGCTGCAGGAGCCAGGCCATCCAGACAGCCAGGCAACTGGGCAGAAGCTTGGGGGGAAGCAGCTGGGCCTCCTCGGGGCCCACGCCACCCACGTGACCCGGTGCGCCCCACACACCTGCCCGCTCGGCACGCAGCCTCCTCGGCCGGGCTGCTCTCCACCCTCGGGGCTTGGAGCTCTGAGGAGCAGGGCAGCACTGCCGGGGTGCCTGAGGCCAGCGCCCTCCCCTGTAACCTTCACCCCCGGGGCTGGCCTCCTCACCCAGCGACACCCCCATCAGGCCCCAGCTGGACCAAAGCCTGACCCTTCCCGGTGCCAGAGGCTGGGAGGAGAGGCCCACGGGGCACCCCAAGAACGGGGCCTGGCCAGAGGGGGACCGGGGCACGTATGGCGGGAGGAGAGGCGGGAGTACGAAGCAATAAATCTGAACCTCGTTCACGACAATCTCTTGTTAAGTAAATTAATTTAAGTTAATTCAGCTCGATCCTGACTCCCGATCACAGTGATTTAGTGAGGGGGAAATTGCATTAGGAAAAGGCCACGCTCACCAGACAGAAGAACGGAAGAAAATTAGACCCACTTAGCACTGTGAATTAATATGGAAATAGCAGGTGTAAATTCAACCTTATCGAGAGAGGGAAAATTATCTTCATAAATTTGTAGAAATAGCCCCCAAGCTGCTTATAAATCTATTTAAAACAAAAATGTTACAAAAAGTGCAGTAAAATTAACTTAAAATATACTTCCAGCTCCGGCGCCCAGAGCAGCAGGCACGGGGCCACGTTCCCTGTGGCCTGGCAGGGCGGGAGAAGGCCGTGGCCACCGGGGCCCAGGGCAGGCTGCGTGCCCACATCTGTGGAGGCCGCAGGGGCACCCTCTGCCCACAGCCCGAGCCAGGCAGCTCAAAGGGAGCCGACACCACATGCAGCCGAGGCCTCCCTCCCGCCCTCAGCAGCCAGTCTACATTCAATAAGATGGCCACGGGTCCCACAGGGCTGCTCAGGGCCTAGCTCTCACCACCAGTGCCTCCGGAGGGCACCGTAGCCCCAGTGCCAGCTGATGGCTCGCCGGTGCGGGAGGCATGAGCACGTGTGCGGGCGTGTCTCAGGCACTGGGCACACAGGTGGCCATGCATCTGGGGCAGAAACTGCTGAACAGACTGGAGACCAGCGGCGAGCCTGGTGCCCTCGGCCCTGAGCCCCCAGCCCGGCCCCAGGCCCGGAGCCCAAGCAGGGCCTCCTACCTGGACAGGGAGAGCCGCCGAGTCCGCCAGGAAGGCAGGGACAGGGGGAAGGGGACCGAGTTGAAAGGCGACACTGGGGTCTTCTTAACGATGCGGTATCGAGTCTTGATCACTTTGCTGGTGGCCGGGGCCGGCAGGGCGTTGAGGTTGGAGGCTGCAGAGAAAACCCAGAAGGCGGTCAGGGAGGCCGGCGGGGACATGGCAGCCCGACCCCCAGGCTGGGCACATCCCCAGCCCGCAGCCTGGGCTCCAGGAGGCTGGGCACAGGCCTAAGCCTTGGGGCAGCCCCCAGGATGCTGTGGGAGGGAGGGAGGTGGGGAAGAGACGGGTGCCCTCCACAGCACCACCCATGTCCCCACGCCCGGGCTGCACCCAGGGTCCCTCAGGAGGGTCCCAGAGGCCGGGGATGCCAGTGGCACACACCAGGTGACCACGTACACCTGGCTTCCTTCCTCTGAGACTCACGCAACTGCAGGGCCCTGCTTTGCCTGCGTCCCTTCCACCTGATGCTGGCGATGTCCCCACAGCTTCAAGGAGCACGTCTGGGTGCCCGGCGGACTCAGCTGCCGCTGCACTGCCCAGGTCACTAAGCTAATGCCCAGCTGTCCTGAGGGCCGGCGCCCCACCCCGCCTGCCTGCACAGCACCTCAGCTTCTGCTCCCAGGGGCTCCCGGCAAGACCCCAGCACAGGGCTCCTCAGGGCTCTAGCCCCAGAGACGCCCACACCGGGCAGCCCACCGGTGGAGAGAGGTGGGCAGAGACGGGGGCACTGTGCCAGGCGCGGCTCCCGGAAGGCAGGCACACAGGGACCTGGCCGGCCACTCGGGAGCAGGCAGCCCCGCCTCCGCCCGCCACCCGCAGGCAGCACTCCCCCCCGCCCCCCCCAGGCCGGCGGAGGGCCTGTGTAGATAATCGTGTTATTTAGATAGGATGTTGGTTTAATTCCCTTCATTACAGGCTCCCAGGGCTGTAATTTTTTTCTCCGCATGATGTATCCCCGTGGCACGTTTCGCTCACATCAAACCCTGCGCGCCGTTATTGCCGACGAGGCCGGGGCGCGTTATCAGGCCCGCACACACAGCCCTCCGCCCCGCCGCGCAGAGGTCACTTCTAATGACTAATCGATCTCATTAGCTTTCCTAATTAAAAACTTTACTACCGCAATGGAAGACAAACCACAAAAACTGCTGGCATCATATCTGAATGGAGTATGAGCCCATCCATCAGCAGCCCTCGCTCCGCAAGCAGCGGCGCCAGGCTCCCTGGTTCCCACGCTCCAGCCCTGGGCGCGGTGGGGAGCCTGCAGGGCACCGAGAAGCCTCCCAGCACGGGCAGGGCAGCCCCTGGGCCGCAGACAGGCAGGCGGGCGGGCAGGCTGGCAGGCGGCAGAGACAGGCGGTCTGGCTTGGCCCCCCAGCACGCACTGCCCTCTCACCAGCCCTGGGGTGGCAAAGCAGGGTGGCAGGGTCCCCGGGCCCAGCACACTGGGCAGAGCCCGTCAAAGGGAGGTCCCCGCTCTCGCTGTTCCCGCGGAGCGGGAGTTGAGAGGGAGTTCAGGTTGTTATGGAACTTGAAGGGAAATAACGGGGGGAAAGGAATGACTGATGCCACAATTCTTCAATGAGCGAGAAGATGAATCCAGAGCTGCCGGCCGTGCAAAGCGCGGCCTGTGGCCACTGCTCAGGAGAGAGAAGGCTGCTCCCAAACCAGCAGAGTGGGGGGTCGGGGGGTGCCACAAGTGAGTCTCCCCGCATCCATCCGTCGCTCCCCAATGCCGATGGGAGCCGGGCATGGAGAGCCCATCGGACGCCCTAGAACTAGAAGACAAGCCACGCGCCTAGAGGGGTGCCAGGCTGGTCCCCATGGGGGAAGGGACAATGCGGTGTGGCCTCCATCCAGTGCGATCCCACCTTCTCCAGTTACTGCCACCCGCTCTGCATCAACAGCCACCCTGACGCGGGCTCCGTGTCTGCCCTGCCCCACCGCCCCCGCCACAGGCAGCTTGAAAGGCAGCGTCCGGGCTCAGCCTGTCTGAAGCCACACTGAGTGCCGCCCCGTCGTAAACCATGCTCCTCCCCACTCACTCACGCCCGGG
Organism: Lasiurus cinereus; assembly: GCA_011751065.1. Classification (NCBI taxonomy): domain Eukaryota; kingdom Metazoa; phylum Chordata; class Mammalia; order Chiroptera; family Vespertilionidae; genus Lasiurus; species Lasiurus cinereus. The sequence goes on from JAAGEH010000033.1 coordinate 1,996,222, forward strand.
CCTGAGGTGGCTATCGTCAGCCCCGCGGACACGGCAGCCCAGGGAGCAGGGCCCACCTGGCCCTGGGTCAGAGCCTCCCCATGGCCAAGCCGCACTCCTGGGGAAGGTGCAGAAACAGGAACAGGCAGGCACACACCCAAGCCGTGTGCAGAGCCGGACTGGCGGGCCTCAGGCCCAGGGTGGAGCCGAAGCAAAGCCACACCAGGAGGACCCTGAGCCCAGGACCCAGAGCCCAGGACCCAGATCCTAGGACCCAGGACCCAGAGCCCAGGAGCCAGGACCCAGGACCCAGGAGCCCAGGGGTCAGGACCCAGGAGCCCAGGGGTCAGGGCCTCAGTGCCTGGTGCAGGCTGGGATTTGGCCCTGAAACCCTGCTCAACTCCAGCTGCCTTCTCGGGGCTGCCCGTCCATCAGGGCATTCCTGAAAGCTGTCTGTCAATGATCCCTGTGGTCCTGGAGATGGGTGAAGCCAGGGCTACATTTGGGGGTAACAAGGACCATTTGCAGGAAGCAGCAGGAGGAAGGCCGAGGGTGCTCCGTGCTGCAGGTGGGGTCCCCGGAGCACTCTCAGTGTCCCGCCTCTCCGAGAGGAAGCAGGTCCAGAGCCCCCGGTGCCCTCACTGCTGGCCCCGGGCTGCCCCGATGAGCCGGCACCGTCTCTGCAGCCGTGCTGGTTGCTCCTCAGGACACACGTGCAGATGTGCATGCGTGCGCACACACACACATATGTGATCATTCCCCTGGGACCTGGCTGTCAGCCCCGGGCCTCAGGGCTCACCCAGCACCCCACCACCTGCACTCCAGGCCCTCCAGTTCTGGGCTCAGCCAGGCTGGATGGTCCAGATGCAGGGCTTGGACCCAGATGTCACCCACCCATGTTGCTGGGAGTGAGCCCCGGAAGGGGATCTGGTCCGGGACCTGGCAGAGGCACTCATGGCCCAGTTTCTACGGAGCTGGTGAGGAGCTACATGGACCTGCACCTGCCCTCTCAGCTTAGGGTGGGCAGCAGGGTCCTGCCAGGGGCTGACAGGCAACCTGCCACCACTCTCCCTGGGGCTGGACCGTCCCTCTGCCTGACCCCAGCCCCACCTTGTGGGAAAGCTTCAGCCAAGGGCCTGGGCAGGAGGGCAGGGTGCTCTCTCACTGCCAGCCAGCCAGCCGCTGCCAGTGCCGGGCAGGGAGCCGGGGTTGTGGGATCCTGGGGGCAGCTGGCTTGGGGGAGGGGGTGGGAGGAAGGGAGGACACAGAGGCTGGCTCAGGCGACTCTGGCAGCTCTGGCGGAGCATCCCCACTGGGATACGTGGGAGCTCTGTCCCTCCCTCTCCTCCGCACAGACTACAGTGCCTGCCGCACGGCCCAGCGGGCAGGGCACAGCTGGGAGATCTCCGGAGCCCAGGGGAGGAGAGGGATTGCCGCCAGGCCAGAAGCATGCTCCGGGCGGGGGCTCCACTCCCACGGACCCAGCCTGGCCAGCAAGGAGGCCCTGGCACGCCCCAGACTGCTGGGCACCCCTGGCAGACCTCGCCTGCCCCCGCAGAGAGGGGTCCTGCTGCCTCTGCCAGCCCTCAGTGCCCTGCTCCTGGCCCAGCCCAGCGTGGCCCTCTGCCCCGTCCGGCCAGAGCAGAGCCCGGCTGACAGCAGGGCCCGCCCGCCGGGACAGCCACTCCTGTGCGTCCGTTCCCAGAACGCCGCAAAGGCCGCCAAGGTAGGCGGCGTGGGCGCCCCACCCCCGCACGAACGCGACGGGAGCTGCCAGGGACCGCGCTCTAACAAGCTTCAGACGGGATGACTGGAATCGCAGGCATGAATTTTTATGAGTCTAATAAATCACTCCGTTTTCCTGAGCTCGCCGCTGGCTCCGGCACTTCAAGTGCGGAAAAGCGCTGCTGCAGTCAGAGCCGCGGGCCTGGGCCCGGGGCTGCCCCGCGAGGGGCACCCGGCTCCCGAGGGCAGGGGGACACACGGCTTCGTCGGGGAGGGGGGTGAACCCAGGGCCCTGCCGGAGCCCCAGCGCCTCCTGGGGAGGATGAGGCAGCGGCAGGACAGCACGGCCCATGTGCGCCTCCTCCCGCCCGACACCGGGTGGTGCTCAGCACCGCCTTCCTGCAGCCCAGTCGTCCTGACAACACTTACCGACGATCAAGTCACAGCGGCAGCCGACAGGCCACGCGTCACCTGAGCCGCCAGCACGGCAGGCCGCGGCGGCAGGCGGCTCGCGATGACAAACAGCGTGTCAGCGCCGTCCCACTCCACCTGGTGCTTAATGACAGCGCTGTCAGCCCGGGACGCAGGCGCCGCCGCGGCCTGTCAGCCCGTTAGAGGGAGATTGAGACCCTCTCCTACCCGACTCACGCGGCACGAGCCCCGTCCTGCGGCGGCCGAGCCGGAGCCGTGGGCTGCAGGCGCACATCCCCGACCCCGCTCTCCCCGCCTGCGAGGACCTGGGTCTGCTCCCTGACAGTCGCTGTAGGTTGTGGGGTGCATTCCCCTCCTCTTCCCCATCACTCTGTGGGAGCAGGGAGCCCCAGCACACCCCAGGCTCAGGAGGCGTACCCCAAAAACAGGTGACAGTTGGCGGGAAGCCGGGCGTGCCCCTAGCCATGCCCTCCCGCTCCCAAAGGCAGGGCCCGGTGCCACGCAGGCAGCTCGGGCCCGAGCCTCGGTCACAGGCCGTGAGCAGGGTCTGCACACATGGCCGGTGGCCCCCGCCCAGCGGATGCAGGCAGCGTGGCCGTGCTCTGTTAGCCCTGGGACCCCAGCGCTGGAGCAGCTGGGACGGGGTCCTGGTGTGTGTCCTGCAGCGGCCCTGGCCAGTCACTCAGTCCGCCCCCACAGCCCTCCCCGCTCCATAGGCCTCGGGCCAGCAGGCGCCCGCCTCACGCAGCCCCCACCCGCCTTCGGGGTCAGGGCTGCCGCCGCTCTCACAGGGGCTGTGGGCGGGCACCGTGTCGCTGCCTCATCCCTCGGATTCAGGAAGGACAATGCAGGAGCTGCAGGAGCCGGCACAGCTCGGAGGTCACCGAGGAGGCAGAGCCTGCAGCCACAAGGGCGGCGTGCGAGGCAGCATCCTGGCACAGGGCTGGCCCAGAGCGGCCCACCCCCGGCTGACACAGGAGGCACAGCCCTGACAGACCCCAACACGCAGCCAACACGGAGGGCCAGGCCGCTGCCTCGGGGAGCCCAGGACTTGCTGGTGGCCAACGGGACCCAGCAGCTCTGCCACGCCCAGGCGCCGGCTCCCGCCCGAGGCTGAGGAGGGGGGCAGGCGGGAGGATGCAGCCTAAGCAGGGCTCCTGGGGTTTTCCCAGGTGCTGGCCAGCCCTGCCCTCTCCCCACCCGCGGCACCTGTGGAGGATGGCCACTCGCACCCTCCTGGCTGCCGCCTCACAGGCTTCGCCCCCACCTGTCCCTTTCGTGCCGATGCCGTGTTCAGCAGCACTGGCAGGGACCTGGGGCCTGGCACAGCCCAGGAGGAACCCAGCAAGCCACACACGGTGCACAGGCCCACACGTACGGCTGCTGCCATACAGGGAGGCCCAGGGCCGCAGCTCAGCCCCCTCAGGAAGAGGGTGGCCTGGGCACAGGGTCTGGCCCAGCCGTCACTCAGCCAGCAGCGTGGCTCTCGGTCCCCCGCCCCCCAGAGCCCAGAGCCCAGCAGCAGCACATGGCAGACAGTGCTGGGTCCCGCGGCCTCCAGGCCGGTCGAGGGAGGGTACAGAGTGCAGCCAGGGGCTGGGGTTCTAGGAGGCCTGGCACCTGTGGGAGGTGGGGCAGGAGTGAGCGCCTGCCTGGCTCAGTCACACTCAGTGGGCACCTCCCCGACCTCGGAACTCGCTGTGCGCCCTGCACCCAGGTTCCTCCGCTCTGGGCCTCAGGAAGCCCTGCCTAGCCTGGCCCCTCCTCCCTGCCGCCCGGCCAGCTGGCCAGTCCCTCTGTCTTCTCTCTGCCACCCAGAGTCGCCCTTTCTGTCCCCAGGCTGGCCACTGCCCACGTGCCCGCACAGTTCCCCGGGGCAGGTGACATCCGATGACGGCCAGCGCACCGGGGCGGGGAGGGCACAGAGGAGCGGGGGGCAGAGAGAGGTGTCCTGCGGGCGGCGAGCTGCCTCCTCCCACAGCCCTGCTGCCAGCCCTGCGCTGGGCAGGGACACCGAGGGCACGGGCCCATCCCTAGGGGACCAAGACCCACCTCCACGTGGAGGTCTGGCCACACCCAGCCCTGCCCTGGGGAGGCGAGGGCTGGGCCCAGGAGAGCCAGGGGGACAGGCTGCAGGGAGAGCCCGAGGGCTGAGGCAGAGGGCAGAACTGGTGGGCAAGGAACCCCCTACTCGGCGTGACACCCTGGGCACGCCACCCCGTTATTAGACACGAGGAACAGGCCGAGCCACCCACCCCCACCTAGGACCCAGCCGCTAGGAGGGTGCCCCCTAGGAGGGCCCTGGTGCAAGCTCCAGGCTCCCTGAGAACCCACCCCTGCTTCCCGAGCTCCGCAGAGGCCGCAGCTGCCGAGGCTCTGAGCCTGGGGGGCGTCGCTCGGCTCCGGGCACACAGGCGATCCTGCCGCTCACTCGGGAGCGATAATTAGCACGGCCGCCCCGGAACGTAAAACCCAGCCTCCTGCGGGCCTGGCGGACCTGGCAGTTTATGCAAAACTCAGGACTGCCGCTCCCTCCCGAGCCCCTACCTCAGACCGACTTACCGGCTCTGCCCTTGCGGTGCGGCCGTAGGAACGGAACCCAGACACGCAGGGCGGGCAAGCGTGAGGGGCCGCAGACCCCCAGGTCACACAGCACCCGGGCCAACCCCTGGCCGGCCACAGCCATGGGGAGGGGCCAGGCCATGCCAGCCCCAGCCTGCAGGCTCGGGCCGGGCTGCCAGCACCCAGAGAAACCCTGGGAGAGAGGACGGACAGCCCCGAGCCCGGCCCTGGCCCTGCTGGGCTCCTCTGCTCCCACCGGGCAGAGCCAGTAGCCCCCCGCCCCTGGCCCACCCAGCAGCCTGGCCACTCTAAAGACCACCCCACAGCACCCTGGGAACGCACCGTGGGTGAGACAATGCCTCCTTTCTTGGGCACCCAGGGCACCAGGGCACGGCTGGCTCCACCACTGACCTCCTGAAGCCGAGGCCAGTGCAGGCCACACAGGGCTGCTCCCCAGTGAGTGCGGCTGCAGCGCCTCGCCAGTACCCCACACAGCCTGAGAGGGAGGGGCTGTGAGGGAGGGGCTGGTCAGAGGGAGGAAGCTCTGAGAGAGTGGGGCTCTGAGAGGGGAAGGGCTAGTCAGAGATGTATACGGGCCCTTCCTGTCCACACAGCCCTGCCCACAGTGGTGCGCAGCTGGCCCGCTGTCTGTGCAGTCTGGGGCTTCCCGGGCAGGGGCCGGGGGAGGGTGGCCATGGCCAGATGTCCTGTCTGGGCAGGTGGGCAGTGGGCCTCTGAGCGCGATGACACCCCGCCCACCCTGGCTTCACCTTGGCCTCCCAGCACAGGCCGCCCATTGGCCGCCAGAGCCGCCTGCCCTGTCACCAGGAAGCCCTCTCACCGCCAGCCCCACGGGGCGGCAGGCGCACAGCTCTGCTCTGGAGCCAGGCCCAGGGCTCAGGTGCAGCCGGGGCCGTCAGGTGCCCGAGGGACAGCGCTAGGCCCAGCGAGACCCGGGGAGGAGGCGGCGCCTGGGAGCTGGCCTGCACCGCTGGGCGCTGCACGGAGGCGGCCCACCTGGGGCTGAGGCCGCGAGCGCCCAGCGGGGCACTAATTGCCGCAATCACCCGGGCGGGCGGGCGGGCGGTCACCTGGAAACCACTGCTGAGGTCCGCGAGCGGCTCTCCGCTCCCGCCTCCTCCAGCCCCACAGGCCCCTGGGCGGCCGGCTGGCCATCAGCAAAGCACTCGGGCCCTCCGCAGGCACCCTCTCCCGTCCCCCCGCGGCCGGTGGACAGACAGCCCAGGGGAAAGGGAGAGAGGACGACTGACTGCAGCCATAGATGGAGACCGAGGCCCCCTGCTCCCCCAGCCCGTGGCGGCCCAAGCCCCCCCCCCTCCCATCAAAGACTGACTGAGCCCTCGGAGCCCACCGAGCCAGGCCCCGGGAGGGCGGGGAGCGGGGAGGGCAGCGAGAGGCGGAGGGAACCTTCGCCGCCCCGGCCCCAGCCTGCTGAACAATGCAGTTTTGAATTCAATTAAAGTGATTATCTGTTGTGCCAAATAAATTGTGTACAGCATACATCCTCCAGCACGCTACACCTCCGGGCTCATTATTCCCTAACTGTTTCCTCCTGTTTATGCGCTCTCAAATTAAATTGCTGATAATATGCGCCAAAATAAAAAACGAGCACACCTTGTCCCGGGAAAATTGATTCTCCCTCTCCCTGAACCGGCGATTGCCAGGTTTTATACACTCCGCTCCTGGTGATCATTAGTAATTCAATTTTCTTTTTATTAGCCCCTTATCTGCTGAGCAATATAGTGGCAGCGCTGACCTCTTTCGCGCGGGTAAATGTTTAAAATCTCTTCCCTGATTAATGTTGCCAGTTAAGAAAAAGAGGAGCAATGGCCCGGCTCTCAGCCATCACGATGAGTAAAGCGTAATGTTGATGGTGATGGAATCTCTAATGCCGGGGAATTGACTGAACGCGGCAATTACACCGCCACGGCAGCTCCAGGGAGCCGGGACGGCCTTCTCCGGCCGCAGCCTCTCGGTTATTTAAAACAATCCAATTTGCGAGGATAATTATGTATTCGTGTTTTATCTGCCACTTGAAACGAACAGGGGAGTTTCGATGCTGGCCCCGCATTAGCAGGTTATTGCTGCAAATTACTTGATATCTGCTTTCTTTCACATAAATAGGGAATTAGGCAATCAATTACCAGAAAAAAAGACGGACCGGGGATAAGAGGGGCAGGTGCGCCCTCTGCTGGCACCTGGCCGCACGGCAGGCGGCGGGCTGGGGCTGGGCTTCCCTCACCGGCACCACCTGGTGCCACCAAGCCCACACTGGCCACGGGAAGGGCAGGTGGGCGGCCAGCCCGGAGCCCGACCTCACGTCCCTTCGGGGCCCACGCCGTCCTTGGTGGCCGCTCCCCCAGGCCCTGAGCTCTGAGGCACGGTCCCGCCGGCCTGCCCAAGCCTCAGCTGGCCGGCACAGCACAGCCGAGAGGAGGCTAGCCTCCACCGCTCAGCGGCAAAGTCCCAAGTCCAGTGTCCAGCCCCAGCCCTGCTGCTTCCGTATTTCACAGGCATCAACCTGGCCGCAGCGGTCGGCAAACTCATTGGCCCACAGAGCCAAACATCAACAGCACAACGACTGAAACTCCTTCTGAGAGCCACATTTTTCAACTTAAACTTCTTCTCGCGCCACTTCTTCAAAACAGACTGGCCCAGGCCGTCGTCTTTTGTGGAAGAGCCACACTCAAGGGGCCAAAGAGCTGCCTGTGGCTCCCGAGCCGCAGTTTGCGGGCCACTGGCCTGGGGAGTCCCACCACACACTCCCTGCTGCTCCAAGGGGAGGGAAAGGGGACCCCCAGGACCAGGTGCGCCCAGGGGAGCCCTGGCCCTCCAGGACGGCATCCAGGGACCCCTGCCTCCCCCGTGCCCAGACCTCCACCACGAGCCCCGCCCGTGCCAGCAGCCCCCCCCCCCATGTGCTGCCAGCACCTCACAGCCGGCCCCTAACCACCAGTGACTCACAGAGGGACAACAGACAGACGGGGGGCCTGGGGGAGCCCCCGCCTCCTCCTTCAGAAGAGCTGGGTGGCACCCTCTCATCCACCTCCCACTCCTTCCACCAAAAGGAACGCAGCTGGGCCGGCCTTCGCCGAGCCCCTCCCGGGCCCCTGCTGCCTCCTACCTTCCCTGATGGGGAGGTGGGCGCGCCCGGGGGGCAGGCAGCACAGCCGGTGCCGGGTGACCTGCATCAGGCTCTTGGGGGGGGTCTTCTTCGGGACAGGGCCGCTTCTCCCCCGCAGGACCTGCCTCCTCCTCAGGTTGAACTGGCTCTTAGCGGTGGCAGCTGGCGGGGGGCTGCTCTTCTTATCCCCAGGAAGGCTGCGGAGACAAAGCCGGCAGCTCGCAACAGCCCCCCCGCAGAGGACGACCCCTGCCCCAGCCCACTGGGATACAGCCCCATGGAATCGGCCCCAGAGGCGGCCGATGGAGCCCACGCGCTCCCACTCAGCAGCACCGGGCCTGCAGGCTCCCAGCCACAGCAGGAGGATCCCAGGGCTGATCCCTGAGCCCGGCAGGTGGGGAGCAGAGCAGAGTGGCCTGACCCCACCAAGTCTGTCTCCTCCCCTCCATAGGCCAAGAGCCCCCAGCGGAGCTGGGCTGGGGGCAGAGGACAGCATCCCCAGAAAGGGCTAATCCCACAGCTCCCTCCTGTCCATCCTGACACAGAGGCCGCCACCACCCAGAAAAAAATGGGGTCATCCAGAAGGGACAGCAGGACAAAGGCCACGGTCAGGCAGTGGGAAGGACCTCAGAGGATGGGCATGCACCACGTCTGAGGGCAGAGGGAGGCCCTCTGGCCACCTGACCAGGCCACATGCCGTCTCTGAGCCTCCTCACAACCCACCAGGTGGAGCTGGGAGGAGGCACGTAGCCACCGTGGGCAGCTCGCCCTACAGACACACTACAGCCCGCGCTTGTCTAGCCAGCACCAGGCCAGGCAGACTCCTGCCCACAGATCCCGTGCCCGGAATGGAAGATGTCCAGCAGCCTCACCGAACAGGGCGGGCGGGCTTGCTGGCACCAGCCTCCACCTGCCCTGCCTGGCTGGGGCCTGAGGCAAGCCCTGCCCCTGCTGAGCCCGCCCTCTGCCGTAGCCCGGCCTCATCCCTGCCAACAAAGTGTCCCTCTCACTCAGGCTCCACCAGAAACCAGGAGGGGTGAGTGATGCTTCCCCTCCCTGCCCCCCGGCGCTGAGTCACCAGGAGGGCTGTGCCAGGCCCGGCCCACTGCCCACAGAGACAGCACTGCCCACGGCGGCCGGGACACCTACGTGGTGCTCCCCCGCCTCTTGATGATCTTGGTGCGGCTCTTCACTTTGTAAGCCGAGAGCCCGGGCGTCTCACTGAGGAGGGGCTTCAGGCCGCTGGGCCCCACGGCTGGCCTGTGCCCCGGCGGGGACCCGGAAGGGACCGGAGAGAGCGGGAAGGCATGGTCCTTGCTGCTGGCCTCCGGCGGCCAGCGGAAGGAGCAGGAGGAGGCCGAGGGGCTGGCGGCCTTCCACTTGTACTTGCTGCGCAGAGTCCCCGCGGGGCAGCCGGCCGGCTTCCTGGGCTTGGCCTCGGGGTCGGCTCGGGGCTGCGGCTTCTCGGCCCGCTCCCCGGCGGCAGCACACACGTTCTCGGCGGCCGCCCGGGGGCTGAGGGCCCTGCGGGGGGCGCGGGGGCTCTTGGTGGACGTGGCCACCCACTTGTAGTTGTTCTTCCGGAACTTGCTGGCTCGACAGGACACCAGCAGGGAGGCCTCTGGGGCTGGCCTGGGGCCGGAGGCTGGTCTGGCGGGGGGGCCGCAGGGCGCCGGCTGATCCGGGTGCCCGGCGTCGGCTCTCCTGTCTGCAAGGAGCTGGGCCGCGCAGCTGGCCGCCGGGCGAGAGCTCACCTTCACGGCCAGGGCCATGCCGCCGCCGCCGGCACCACGTGGGGGCCCGTGGGGCGGCAGGAGGCGGGCCTTGACGGAGATGGCGCTCTCGCTGACGGTCCGCCGGGACTCAGAGGGGCTGTCGCTCAAGCTGCTCACGGACCTCACCACCCGGGGCTTGCCCGCCTCCTTCTGGCAGACCAGCTGGCAGTCCTCGGAGCTGTGGGCCCCCCTGGCCCTCCCCGGCTTCGAGGGCGGGCGCTGCCCGTTGGAGGGCTCGCCCTCCCCTCCCCGCGGCCGGCGGTCGCTGCTCCACGGAGGGTCCTCGGGTTCTTTCGGGGAGCCCCGGGGGGCCCCGGCGGCCCCGGCCCCGCTAGGCTGGGACGGAGGCTTGATCTTGATGACCATGCTCTGGTCGGCACTGAGCTGGACCTGCCGCTCCAGGACATACTGCTGGGGGGTGGGGTCCCGGCTGCCCCCGGCCCCGAGGGCGGGCTGCCCGGCACAGTCCCCGGGGGCGTCTAAGGAGTCGCTGGGCGAGTCCAAGGAGTCGCCAGGGGGGTCCAAGGGCCCCGGGGGCCGGTTCACCAGGGAGTACTTCTTGCGCCACGCGGGCCCCTGGCTTGTGGAGAAGCCCCTGCGGCTGGGGCGAGGGTAGCGCGCGCCGAAGGCCCTGCTGCTGCTGCTGTTGTAGACGGGCGGCTGCCAGCGGGAAGCGGCGGAGGGGCCTGGGCCAGGGGCATTGCCGTGGAGGTTCTTGTAGTCATCGATCAGACCTAGGGGACAGAGCGCAGGCTGACTCCGAGCAGAGCCAGCGACAGCCCCCAGGAGGGGCGACACACCCCTTAAGCCCCCACCTCTCTCCGGAGCCCCTCCTTGGCGGACAAGACACCCCATAGAGCCCCCACCTCTCTCCTGAGCCCCTCCTTGGCGGACAAGACACCCCATAAAGCCCCACCTCTCTCCTGAGCCCCACCTTGGCGAACAAGAAACCCTATAAAGCCCCCACCTCTCTCCTCAGCCCCTCCTTGGGGAGGAGGGAGACCCACGGACAGTTCAGCCTGAACCCCTTGGGCCGGTCTTCCCCACGAACCTTTTTCCTCTCTCAGATCCGCTCCAGTCCCGTTTCTGGGGGCCCATCCCGACCCTGCACCCCCTGTGGCATCATCACCTTCCCTATTGGCTGGGAATATTATTCTGGGTGCCCAGTCCTTGGAAGCCCTGGCTGGTGTGGCTCAGTGGATAGAGCGTCTGCCCATGGCCTGAAGCAGTGGTTCTCAACCTGTGGGTCATGACCCATTTGGGGGTGGAATGACCCTTTGACTGGGGTCGCCTAAGACCATCAGAAAACACAGATGTTTACATCACGATTCATTAACAATAGCAAAATTACAGTTCTGAAGTAGCAACGAAAATAATTTTATGAGTGGGGGTCACCACAACATGAGGGATGGTATGAAAGGGCCTCGGCATGAGGAAGGTTGAGAACCACTGGCCTGAAGGGTCCCGGGTTCAATTCCAGCCAAGGGCACAGGATCGGGGTGGTGGGCTCCATCCCCAGTGGAGGGGGCGTGCAGGAGAGGCAGCCGATCCACGATTCTCTCTCATCACTGATGTCTCAATCTCTTTCCCTCTCTCCCTTCCTCTCTGAAATCAATATAAAAAATTTTTTTTAATTTTATTTTTCAAAAAGAAGGAGCAGTGTCAGTCAATAAGGAAAAGACCAGCCAGACCTAGACTGCCATGCCTTGGCAAGGAGCCGGCCAGCCACAGAGGCCCCCCTCTGGCTGCCCACTGGTGGGAGAGGGGTTTGGGGGCTGGACCCTTAACAGCCTCCCTGCCTGCCACACAGGACCGTGGGGCAGAAGAGGACGGACAGCGCCCGGGCACTCAACACCCGACAAGCATGTCACACTGGCCGAGACCGGTGTGGCTCAGTGGATAGAGCGTCAGCCTGCAGACTGAAGGGTCCCGGGTTCGATTCCGGGTGGGGGGTATGTGCCTTGCTGGCGGGCACGTCTCCAGTGGGGGGCGTGCAGGAGGCGGCTGATCGGTGTCTCTCTCTCATCCATGTTTCTGACTTTCTCTCTCCCTTCCTCTCTGTAAAAAATCAGCCAAAAACGGTGTGGCTCAGCGGATAGAGGTCCCAGGTTCGATTCCGGTCGGGGGCATGTATGCACATCTCCAGTGTGGGGCGTGCAGGAGGCGGCAGATAGATGTCTCTCTCTCATCGATGTTTCTATCCCTCTCCCTTCCTCTCTAAAAAAAGCAATAAAATATATATATTTTTTTAAATCAATAAAATATATTTTTAAAAGAATAAAAATAAAAAAATCAATAAATTTTTTTAAAAATTTAAGCCGAGACCGGTTTGGCTCAGTGGATTAGAGCGTCGGCCTGTGGACTGAGGGGTCCCGGGTTCGATTTCGGTCAAGGACATGTACCTCGGTTGTGAGCACATCCCCAGTGGGGGGGCGCGTGCAGGAGGCGGCTGATCCATGTCTCTCTCTCATTAATGTTTCTGGCTCTCTGTCCCTCTCCCTTCCTCTCTGTAAAAAAATCAATAAAATATATATTTAAAAAAAAAAAATTTAAGCCGAGACCGGTGTGGCTCAGTGGATAGAGCATCAGCCTGCGGACTGAGGGGTCCCAGGTTCGATTCCGGTCGGGGGCCTGTACCTTGCTGGCGGGCACCTCCCCAGCGTGGGGCGTGCAGGAGGCGGCTGATCAATCTCTCTCTCTCTCATCCATGTTTCTGCCTTTCTATCCCTCTCCCTTCCTCTCTCTGTAAAAAAGCAATAAAATGTATTTGTTTTAAAATCAATAAAATATATTTTTTAAAAAAATAAAAATAAAAAATCAATAAAATATATATTTTTTAAAAAAACAATAAAAAAAAAAGAATGCCACACCCCGTCCTCCGCTCGGGACGGGAGGCCTGAGCCGCGGGGAGAAGCCGGGGCAGGGGGCTGAGCACCGCACGGCCTTTTCCCACGGAGAGGCTCCCCCCCCCCCCCCCCCCCCCCCCCCCCCCCCCCCCCCCCGGCCC
>JAAGEH010000033.1:2008946-2020050 GCA_011751065.1 Lasiurus cinereus
GGGGGGCCCGCCTCCCGCCGCCGGTTCCTAAGCGACCGCCCCGCCGCCCCCGCCTCCGCGCCCGAGAGGCTCGCGTTGTCCGTCTGACGAGCCCCGGGGCGGGGGCGGACCCCGCAGGCCCGGAGGCCCTGGCGCCCCGCACCCCCCGCCCCGGCCCGGCCCGACCCGGTGATGGAGGCCGCGGGGCGGGCGGACAGCGCGTCCCCCCTCCTCCGGGAGGTGAAGCGAAGAGACAGAGGGACGCGCGACCCTCGCCCGGGGCCCGGCTCACCCTGCAGGAGGCGGATCTGCTGCCGTAACAGCTCCTTTTCCTCCATCTCCCGAGTCCGCGACGCCCGGCCAGGCCCCCGCGACGTCATCGCCGCGCGACCGTTTCCCTGGGGGCGGGGCGCGGCGGGGTGGGCGGGGCGCGGCGGGGTGGGCGGGGCGCGGCGCGGCGCGAGAGGCTCCGAGGCTGCGCGCGGCTGCCAGGCCCCGCCTCCTCCGGGGCTCCGGCGGGGGGGCGGGGCTGGGGGAGGGCGGAGAGAGGGGGAAGCACCGTCGCCCTGGCAACGCCCTGCAGGCCACGCATGCGCAGAGCGAAGGAGAGGGAGCCTTCACAGCTGGGCCCGGGAGAGAAGGTGGGGGGTGGAGAGGCGGGGGTGCGGCCGTGGGGGTCACCGCCTCCGCCTGCGCCCATCTCTGTGCTTCCCCCCCCGCCTTTGCCAGCCCAGCCTGCACCCCTTTGAGAATGCCTCCCGCCGGGCTCTCAGTGGAGGGGGTAAAGGGCAGGTGGGTGGCAGGTGGGGGCCGCTCCGCACGGGTGCCCCCCTCGCCTGTATCCTGCACGGAAAGGGGGGGAGCAGGAAGTGGTTGGGAGAGAACTGCCCTCGAGGCCACACACACACACACCCCCCGCAGGTCCTGCACCCCCCAGCATCTCACCCCGCATCGACCCGCACTGCCAAGCGTAACTCGGCCCCGCAGAGATCCTCCTGGGAGAAATGCTGTCGGGGTTCAGAGCGCCCACCTCTGCACCTGGAGGTCAGGGTTCATGTGCCGGGGGTTGCAGGCTGGGTCCCCGGCTGGATCCCCCAGGGGACCGGGCAGGAGGCAGCCAACCCATGAGGCTCTTATGCAGCGGTTCTCAACCTGGGGGTCGCGACCCCTTTGGGGGTCGAAGGACCCTTCCACAGGGGTCGCCTAAGACCCTCGGAAAATGCAGATATTGACATCACGATGCATCACAGGAGCAACATGTCATGGTTGGGGGTCACCACCCCATGAGGCGCTGTATGCAAGGGTCACGGCCTTAGGAAGGTTGAGAACTACTGCTCTTATGGATGTTTCTCTCTGTGTCTCCCTTCCCCATCCATTCTGAAATCTATAAAAATATTTTTTTTAAAAAAAAAGAAAAAGGCCGAAACCGGTGTGACTCAGTGGATAGAGCGTCGGCTTGCGGACTGAAGGGTCACGGGTTCGATTCCGGTCGGGGGCATGTACCTTGGTGGCGGGCACATCCCCAATGGGGGGTGTGCAGGAGGCAGCTGATGGATGTCTCTCTCTCATTGATGTTTCTAGCTCTCTATCCCTCTCCCTTCCTCTCTGTAAGAAATCAATAAAATATATTTTAAAAAAAGAAAATGTTGCCAAAACCGGTGTGGCTCAGTGGATAGAGCGTCGGCCTGCGGACTGAAGGGTCCCAGGTTCGATTCCGGTCCAGGGCATGCACCTGGGTGGCGGGCACATCCCCAGTGGGGGTTGTGCAGGAGGCGGCTGATGGATGTCTCTCTCTCATCGATGCTTCTGACTCTCCCTTTCCCTTCCTCTCTGTAAAAAATCAATAAAATATATTTTAAAAAAAGAAAAAGAAAATGTTGCCAAAACCAGTGTGGCTCAGTGGATAGAGCGTCGGCTTTCGGACTGAAAGGTCCCAGGTTCGATTCCGGTCGGGGGCATGGACCTTGCTTACGGGCACAACTCCACTGTGGGGCGTGCAGGAGGCGGCTGGTCGATGTCTCATCGATGTTTCCGACTTTCTCTCTCTCTCCCTTCCTCTCTGAGAAAAATCAATAAAATATATTTTAAAAAATAATAAAATGGTAAAATGGCATGTCCACGAGGCTCTCAGGACCACGACGGAGGGTGGTGTGAGTGGCACCGGACCGCGTCTTCCCGTGCCCTCCTCTGGGCGAAGCGTGGGCACCCCAGCCGGGGTCCCAGCAACACATCCTCCCGCCGGGCAGAGCCCGAGGCTCCCGCAGCTGAAGCAGCAGGACAAGGGCTGCCTCCCCTGCCCGGGCCCAGCGTGCCCCACCGCTAGCGTCCGGGGGAGGCTGGGGAGCCGGGCAGGATGAGTAACCCCGCGGTTACGCGCCGGGCATGGCGCACGGGGCAGGGAGGCCAGGTCGCAAGCCGGGATCCGGGGCAGGAGGGATGAAGGGAGGAGGCGGGCACAGGGGAATTCCGGAGGGAGGGGCTGCCCAGCCTGCATTCCCGGCCCGGGAGGGGGCGGCCCCCCCCCTGGCTGCTCCCCCAGGCTCGTGAGGCCCCGCTGGAATCCGAGGCCCGCAGCTCCGCCCGCCCCAGTCCCTGCGGGACGGGACCTCCCCGCCTCGCTAGCCTCCAAGTCCGGGTCCAGGGAGGGGGGTGGTTTGAAGCATAAGGGGTTTGGGGAGCCGGCTGCCCCCCCGGGGATCTGAATGCCCTGCCCTGCCCTGCCCTCCCAGGTCACAGCCCGCCAGGCCCCTTTCCCCACGCGTCTGGCGGGTCACCAGCTCCTTACAGGGCCAGCGGCTGTGGCTTCCTCTCCCCTCGAGCCGGCTGGGAGCGGTGGCCCCTCCTGCGCCCGCACACCCCGAAGCCCCCCCCCTGCCCCCAGCCTCCCAGTCCCGCACCCCACCCAGGTCAGGTGGCCCGACCTTGCCCTGGGCGACCCACTACCTCCCATGACACTGGAGATCCAGCCTGCCACCCAGGCTTGTGCTGGGACAGGGAATTGAACCCGGGACCTCCTGGTTCATAGGTCGACGCTTAACCACTGAGCCACGCCAGCCAAGAAGCCGTTTCCTCTGAATCGGCCTTTGCAGTCACGGCGGCTGCACCAGGCCCGCACAGGAAGTCACCTTCTGGCTCCTAGTGACCGCGTGCCCACCCTCACGGTGGGCACCGGGCACAGGGGGGAGCGTGCCACGCTTTCCCCTGTGAGTGTGGGCCAGCAGCCCCGGGTAGACACCCCCTTGTCTGTCCTCCTGGCTTAGGGAAGAGGGGGCGAGGTGTGGAGCAAGAGGAGGAGGGGTGCGGGCCGCTCGCTGCCTTGCACGGACAGGATTCGCACGTGACCCATGACCCAGGGCAGCGAGGGTGTGCCCGCCTCGTTAGAGAACTCAAGCGCCCCGTCATTCCCCCGTCAGACTGCACAATTCCGTGGGCGTGAGCGTCCTCAGGGTTGAGCAACCCTCCCCACCAGTGGCTAGAAGAACATTTGCATCACCCCAAAGAAGCCGCACCCTGACCAGCTGTTACCTCTCTCCTTCCCCAACCCTGGGGCACCCCCAGGACTTGCTGGGTGGATGGCTTCTCCTGCTGTCTTTGGAGCTGGCTTCTCTCCCTGAGGATGGTGGTGTGTTTTTTTTGGTGTTTTTTTGTTTGTTTGTTTTTTTGGTGTTTTTTGTTTTGTTTTAATGTATTTTTTTTTTATTTCAGAGAAGAAGGGAGTCGGGGGGAGAGAGAGAGAGAGAGAGGGACATTCATGTTAAGAGAGAATCATGGATCGGCTTCCTCCTGCACGCCCCACCCTGGGGATGGAGCCCGCCACCCAGGGCCTGTGTCCTTAACTGAAATCGAACCTGGGCCGAAACCGGTGTGGCTCAGTAGAGAGAGCATCGGCCTGCGGACTGAAGGGCCCCGGGTTTGATTCTGGTCAGGGGGCATGGACCTTGGTGGCGGGCACATCCCCAGTAGGGGGACGTGCAGGAGGCGGCTGATCCATGTCTCTCTCTCATCGATGTTTCTGACTCTCTGTCCCTCTCCCTTCCTCTCTGTATAAAAAAAAAATCAATAAAATATATATATAAAAAATATATAGAAATCGAACCTGGGACCCTTCCGTCCGCAGGCCGACGCTCTGTCCGCTGAGCCACAGCGGCCGGGCCCCGGGCCGGGGCGAGGATGGTGTTTCGAGTTCCCTGTGCTCTCCAGGCACCAGAACGTCACTCCTTGCCAGGGTGTGCTGGCTGGCGGGCGGGGTATCTGCGTTCCAGCTGCTGTCAACACTCGCGTGCAGGCCAAGCTGACAGCTGACGTGATGGGTTCACCTCCAGGCTACACCCCCGCACCCCCAGAGGCACTGGCTGGGGTTGGGGCAGGGCGCGCTGTCTTCCTGGCGGCTGAACCACCAGAGGCACGTCCCCGCCACCAGTTCCTGCTCCCTCCCCAGCTCCCACGAACAGCCCCGGTTGCCTTGTGAGTGCCCCTCGCCGGCTGGCCGTCCCGATGTGCTGGCTGGTCCGGTGAACTTTATTTGGGAGACATGTCTGCTGGGCACCTCCACCTGCCCCAGCGATTTGGAAAGAACCTGCCGCCGCTGCCGGGAAGTTCGCCTGGAGGGGCGAGGCCCCTGGTCATTTCCGGCAGCGGCGGGCGGTCCCAGCCGCCTCTCCAGGTTTCGCTTTTGGGTCGAGAGCCCTCGGCGGCGGCCGAGGCTGGCAGCAGAGCGCTGCTCGGGCAGCCCCAGAGCACGGCCCGCGCCACCCCGGCCCCGGCGACGACCTCGGCGACCTCAGCGACCTCCCTTCCTGTGCCCGGCACCAGGGCACCAAGGTCAAGGTCACGGTGAGCCACGCCCCCTGGCACCCGGGGAGCCCCTGCTAGCTCACACTGGATCGGGGAGTGTGGGGCCCTTGGGGTGATGACCTGGTCCCAGCCCCCTCTAAGGACGTCCCCCCCAATCTCAGGGCTCCTGGGAAGTGGCCCCTCACCGGCCAGATGGCGGGGGGCCCCTAGGTCTGTCTTGGTCGGTCTCTAAGCCCTGGAGCCTCAGCCTCAGCCAGCGGCTCCGGAGGCTCTGGACACAGAAGGAGCCAGCCTCTGGCCCCTGAGCCGCATCTGGGAGGCAGGGACTCTGTTTCTCCCTCTCCCCCTTCCCCACCCCTGGAACGCCTCAGCTGGGGAGGCAGTGGCTGCGGCAGACAGACAGAGCATCTTCCGGCCTGGGGTCACCCCAAGGCCCCTGCCTCGCCCTGCCCTCTACCCAGGGTGGCCCGAAGCCACGTGGGGCGGTCAGCGCGATGCAGGCCTGGCTGTGTGACCCCGAAGCTGACCGCTCCCCCATCACTGGCCGTCCAGCCTTTCCTGGGCGTCCCACGGCGGGATGTGGGAGATGGTCCCCCGACCCAGGGGCTCCCCTCTCCTTGGAGGGGTGGCGGGGACGGCAGGGAGGACCCGGTCCCTCTCTGTGATGGGCCCTGCCAGTCAGCGCACCCGGGACTGACCGCTCGCACACGGGTGGGCGGCTTCGGACGGAAACCGCGCCCGACCCCGACGGACGGCCCCCTCTCCTCTCACCGGCCGGGCCTCCGCAGAGCATGGCGTCCGCCTTCGAGCGGGTGGTGAAGAGCGTGGTGCAGGAGCTGGACCAGCGCGGGGAGCTGGTGCCCGTGGGCAGCCTGCGGAACTCCAGCAGCTTCCAGCCCTACTGCCTGCTGAGCCGGAGGCCCCCCAGCTTCTGGAGGTCCCGCTACCGGGGCACCAACCTGTTCCTCAGGGACATCCTGGAGCCCGGTGACGCCGAGCCAGGTACCCACGACGGGCGGGTCACCCCCTACCCTTGCCTGCTGCCCGTCTGGGCCTCCGGCTCTGCCCCCCTAGAAGGCTGCTCCTTTTCAAAGGTCCCGGTGCCCAGGGTGGGGGTGGGGACAGGGGCAGGCGGGAGGGCGGGCAGGGGCCTCAGCTCCTTCTTATTCCAGCCGTCCAGTGCATCGGTCCCTTCCAATTCCAAGACGCCATGGACGGGCAGCTGCAGGGCCGCTTGGAGCTGACGGGGGGCCCCGGGCAGGGCGGGTTCTCGGGCGGGGCCGCCGTGTCCGGCAGCTCCAGCTCCTCCATGAACGTGTGCACGCTGCAGGTAGACCCCAACACCTGGACGGCCATGCTCCGGGAGAGGTGAGCCCACCCCACCCCCCAGACCTGGGGCAGGCGGCGGGGCAGGCCCTGCGGACCCCACCTATCCTGGGGTCACTGGGGAATGGGGGCAGGGGGCCGCAGGCAGGGGCTGCTGGGATTGGCTGAGGGAAAGAGGCTTTGTTCTGCTCCTGGGCCCAGGCCGTGGAGAGGAGGCGGGGCTGCTGGCGGGAGCGGACATGGGGACACGGTGAGGGGGTCACCTCCAAGTGGAGACGGAGCCGAGACCGGCGTGGCTCGGTGGATAGAGCGTCGGCCTGCGGACGGAAAGGTCCCGGGTTCGATTCCGGTCGGGGGGCATGTGCCTTGCTGGCGGGCACATCTCCAGTGGGGGGCGTGCAGGAGGCGGCTGATCGATGTCTCTCTCTCTCATCGATGTTTCTGACTCTCTATCTCTCTCCCTTCCTCTCTGTAAAAAATCAATAAAATACAGTGGTACCTGGAGATACGAGTCTAATTCGTTCCGTCACCTTGAGGCGTGGGAAACTATGAGATGCTCGAGTCGCGGTAAATGGGAGGGTCGTGTGCCGCCGGCCGATCCGCGCGATGACTCCTATCTCAAATGTTGCTCGTATTTCAAAGCAAAAATCGCTCGCTCGACGGCTCGTATCTCAAAAAATCTCGTAGGTTAGGGCACTCGTATCTCGAGGTGCCACTGTATATTTAAAAAAAAAAGTGGGGATGGAAACATGAACTCCAGGGGTAGCGGGGAGAGAGCAGCTGTGAGCCGCCGGGGGAGGGGTGTCCTCGTCCCTCCCTCCCCCCGGCATCCTCACCCCCACCCACAAACGCTGGTGGGAGCGCCTAGGGAGGGGAGTTCAGCCACCCGGACCTGGACACCCCGCCCCCACCCCCCGAAACTCCGGGTCCCCGGCAGCCGCCAGCCTGTCCGTCACTCCTACCGGTGGACCCAGAGGCCAGAGGGTGGGGGGGAGGAAGGCGGGAAGGGGTTGGGGAGCGGGGGTGCACCCTGACCTCCCGGCCACCCCGCTCGGCGCAGGAGCCTGAGGCAGCCGGAGCACAAGGTCCTGCAGCAGCTGCGCAGCCGTGGGGACGACGTGTTCGTGGTGACGGAAGTGCTGCAGACGCAGAAGGAGGTGGAGGTCACCCGCACCCACAGGCATGAGGGCTCGGGCCAGTTTGCGCTGCCCGGCGCCGCGTGCTTTCAGGTGTGGACGTGGGACGTGCCCGGGTCAGGGGGCGGGGGGTGGGGGTGGAGGGCGGGTCCCTGGTGCCAGGCGGATCGGGCCCCAGGACCCAGCAGCTCTGAGCCCAGCTCTGCCCCCAGGGCCAGGGCCAGGGCCACCTGAGCCAGAAGAGGACGGTCACCATCCCGGCCGGCAGCACCCTCGCCTTCCAGGTGGCCCAGCTGGTGATCACCGGGTCGAACTGGGGTGAGCCGGGCTGGTGGGGTGGCTTCCGGGCCCAGAGGGAGGCCCGGGAAGAGCCACACGGCCGCCGGCTGCGGGGGTGCAGGCATCTGGCGGGGCAGCTCTCTGAGTCGGGGTGTGTGGGAGGTGGGGGTGCACGTGAGGGACTGCGAGGGGAGCCCCAGTAGGTAGGAGGGGAAGGCCAGAGCCGCGGCCAACCTGCACCCCACCTCTGCTCCCACCTGGCCGCCAGACATCCTCTTCATCCCCGACAAGAAGAAGAGGACCTTCGAGCCGCCCCCAGGAGGTGAGGCCCAGGGACCCCCCACCAGGCCGGCCCGGGCATGGGACAGGGACCCCCCCAGACCAGCCCTGGGCATGGGACAGGGACCCCCCAGCCTGGCCTGGGCATGGGACAGGGACCCCCCAGCCCACCCTGGGCATGGGACAGGCTCCTGGCCACTGAGGTACCTCCTGCACAGCATGGGGCAGCTGGGAGCCTGCTGAGGGGGCATGTCCACACACACACACACACACACACACACACACACACTCTCACGTCGCCCCTGCCCTGGGCTCCAGTGTTGGGGGGGTCGGGGAGGGGCGTGGAGGGCGCAGGCCGCTCCCTGTGCTGACCGCCTCTCCCTGACCAGACCACCTGCCTCTCAAAGGAGCCAGCAGCCAGCCGTCCTCCGGCTTCTCCATCAGGTCCTTAATTGAGCGCCTCAGGTTACTGTCAGGTCAGTACCCTCCTGCCCAGTCCTGGGGCACCTGGAGGGCTCCCCTTCCTCCTCCTGGAGGGGGGGCGGGCCTCCCCATCCGGAGCAGGGCTCTCGGCCCCGTGGGCGCCCAGGCAGAGCCAGCCCTGTCCCCACAGATGGGCTGGAGGAGGACAGGCGGGCGCCACCGCCGGCGGCCGAGGACTTCCCGGGCCTGCAGGCCGAGGTGAGGGCCTGGGCCCGGGGCCTGGAGAACCTGTCCCGGCCGCTGGGCCAGCAGCTGCTGCGGGGCCTGAGGCAGGTGCTGCGGGACGAGCCGGCCCTGGAAGCGCTGGAGGAGTCGGTGAGGAGCGGCCCCTGGGCTGGGGGCGCCGGGAGGAGTGAGGGGGGGGGGTCTGGCCTGGCTGGTGGCGGGCTCACCCGCCCCTCTGTGCCCGCAGCTGGAGGAGGGCCTGTGCTGCGGGCAGGCGGAGCCCCTGCAGGGTCCCGCGGGGGACGTCCTGGAGTGCCTGGTGCTCCCTTGCCGGAAGCTGGTGGAAGAGCTGGCCCGCCCCATCGCCTACCTGCTGGGAGCCCTGGCTGGTGAGGGGCCTGGGGCTGGGCAGACGGGCAGATGGGCAGATGGGCAGGGGTGTGGGCTCCTCAGCAGGGCCTCCAGGAGCCCCTCTCATCCTGGTGTCTCCCCAGTGCTGAGCGAAACCCAACACGTGCTGCTGGCCGAGGCGCTGGAGGCCAGGGCCCTGTCCGAGCCCTTCCAGCTGGTGAGAGGCCCAGAGGCCGGGGGGGAGCGTGGCTGGGTGGTGGGTGGGTGGGGCCTGGGTACCTCTGGGAGGGGGTGAGGCCAGCCGGGGGGACCTCCAGGGACCACCTCTCCCACCCTGTCCCGGCAGGTGGAGAGCCTGTTGGAGCAGAGCAGCCCGTGGCAGGAGCCCAGGGCCCTGTCCCTGCCACCCGGGCTCCTGGGGAGCGGCTGGGGCCCAGAGGTGCCCGCCTGGCCCCTGCTGGAGGCCTGCGGCCTAGAGCTGCAGGCGGGGACCCCCCAGGCGGGCTGGCGGCCCGAGGCCCAGGGCCAAACGTGTGCGCTCTACGCCTGCCTGGCCCTGCTGCTGAGGCTGAGCCAGCTCTGCTAGCTGCTGACCTGTGCCAGGCAGCTCTGGGCAGGGAGAGCTCCTGGCTGCCCTCTGCCTGCTGCCGCCAGGGAAGATGGAGCCCAGAGCAGCCACGGCTGGCCCCCCACAGGACAGGGAGGGTCAATAAACGTGATACACAAAGGGAAGACGGGTCGTCGCGTTTTTGAGGGGCTCAGACCTGAGAGAGGGGCCGGGGCGGGGACTTGCTCACCCCGGAGAGGGAGGGAGGGGGGACTAAGAGCGGGCACCTGTCCTTGGGCCTCACTCCGGTCACACCGTGGGGCTGAGGACCTGCCCCCTGCTGACCCGGCCCGTTGGGAGGCACCACCCACGGCTGGTGCCCGGGCCCCTCCCCGGGGTGCTGGCTGAGGAGAAGATGGTGGAGGTGGGGAGCAGTCCCACCAGCACAGTTCTCCCCAATGTCTCAGGGGGACTTGAGGACTCACCACTGCAGGCACGGGGCCCAGCCTCAGCCTGAGGGGCCCCACGGGGGCTGGGGTGCGTGGGGTGAGCAGTGCACAGACCCTACACCTCCTGGGGCTGCCTGAGGCCCCCCCCCCCAGGGAGTCAGGGACCCGAGCCAGAGCCGCTGGCCTCTGCGCCTCGTCCAGGTAGGTGTGCTGAGGTCACAGGACCCAGAGCCCTGCTGGTCAGCGCCCGGAGGAGTGGTCACGTGAGGGCAGATGGGAGCTGGTCAGCTTCCTGAGGGCGCACGTCTGCCCTCCTCCCCTCTGTGGGAGGGGCCCCTGACCGGCGTGTACTCTCTGCATGCGGCTTCGGGATTCACCAAAGAGGGGGCCGTGAGTTTGGTGGGACACGAACCCCACACAAACCCAGGGTCCAAGCCCAATGGGGGCACTAACATGAAAACAGAAGACAGCCGAAACCGGTGTGGCTCAGTGGATAGAGCGTCGGCCTGCTGACTGAAAGGTCCCGGGTTCGATTCCGGTCAAGGGCATGGACCTTGGTGGCGGGCACATCCCCAGTGGGGGGCGTGCAGGGGGCAGATGATCGATGTCTCTCTCATTGATGTTTCTTTTTTTTTTTTAGGCTTGGGGTTAGGTTTAAGGTTAGGGTTAGGGATAGGGCTAGGGTTAGGGCGAGGGTTAGGGTTAGGCTAAGATTCTCTTTCCTCGATGTTTCTAACTCTCCCTCTCCTTTCCTCTCTGTAAAAATTCGATAAAATATATATTTTTTTTAAAGAAAGAAAACGGAAGACCATCCTATTTCTAGGACAGGAACCCCTAGAAACCGACCCCCCACCGAGAAGAGGCTGGAGGAGGCCTCCCGGCCCATTTGTCCCTCCAAGACGGGGGAGCCTCCTCTGGGAACCCTCAGAGGCGACTTGAAAGGCAAAAAGCCAGGGGTGAGGTCGGAGCACCCCAGTCTCGGAAAGCAAGGAACGAGCGTTGCAGACGCTGCCTGAGGCCTGGGGAAAAGAGGGCCCTGGGCAGCCCCCCAAGCCCCCCGCCCAGACTCCTGCCCACACTCGGCTTTATCTACACCCCTTTAATCCCCCCTAGCCTGAGCCCCATCTCCGCAAGGCCCAGCCCCCGGCCTTAGACAGACGGACGGCACCCCTTTGTGACACACGTGTTTACTTCAGACGCTGTTCTTGCCGTCGGGGTGGGCCGGCCGGACCCCAGGTCTTCCTGAGGGTCCCAGCCTGGACGGACCGCCCCAGCCCTCCTGCAGGCTGCGTGAGTGGCAGCCCCGCTGAGGCAGC
>JAAGEH010000033.1:2028094-2049735 GCA_011751065.1 Lasiurus cinereus
CCCAAGGCCCTGGGCAAAGAAATGACACGGGACACGTGGGCACAGCGAGCGAGCGACTCGTGTTCACTCCGGCAGCTCCAGGGGCTCACGGGGAGGAGGCCCCGCCGCTCAGCCTCAGCACCAGGGCCCGCAGCTGCTCCGACAGCGCCACCTGCAGGAGGAGAGGAGGCGGCGCTGGGCATTCCTGGGGCGCAGGGTGCACCCGGGAGCCGGGAGCCGCAGGGCTGGGGGCAGCCGCACCCACCTGGTACCCATCGGGCAGCTCCAGCCGCCGGTGGGCAGGGCTGAGCCGGCTCAGGGACCGCTGGGCGAGGGCTCGCGATTCGGCCAGGGAGGGGAGCGGCTCACACAGCTGAGGAGGAGGAGAAGGAGGGGGCTCAGGGGTTAGGGGTCAGGGGTCAGGGCTGGAAGTGGGTGGCGGGCGGGTGGGGCAGTCAGTCACCTGTCCTTCCTGGACCCAGAGCCGCAGCAGGGGCTCCACCTGGGCCGGCCGCACGGTGCAGGATTCGGGGGCCCCTCGAGGCCACACCCTCAGCTCCTGGCCAGCCTGGGGCGCCGGCTCCTCCGCCAGCTGCAGCAGGTCCAGCAGCGGACACCCTGCGATGGGCGTTTTTTTTGGGGGAGGGAGGGGGCACCAAGAATGATGTGGGGTCCTGGGGCGTGGAGGGGAGCCCCCGCAGAGGTGGGGGGGTGGGGGCCTCACCATCGGCGTCCAGGAGCCGGTAGGCGGCCTTGCGCCCCGGCAAGGTCTGCTTCTCGGGGTCCTCAGTCAGCTTCATCCGAGGCTGGCCTCCCACGGACACCAGCTGCAGGGACCGCGTGTTGAGAGAGAGAGAGCCCGACCCGCCTCTCCCACCCACGATGCCCATGGCCTGTCCCCCCAACCCCCCGGGCCCCAGTCCCTGTCTCTGCCTTGTAGACGCAGCCCAGGGAGGGCTGGCGGGGGCAGGTGACCACGCTGGTGCCAATGCCAATGACGTCCACTTCGCTGCCCTGGAAGGGGAGAGGAGGGGGGACTCAGGGCTCAGCCCGCCTCTGCAGGCCCAGGGCCCCCACCCACCCACCCAGCCACCCTCCGCCTGCCTCTTCCGGCCCCGCCCCACCTGCTGGGCCAGCCGGGCCAGCTCCCTCTCGTCAATGTTGTTGCTGACCGCGATGGGGACTGACTCCAGCCAGGGTGCCTGGAACCTGGGATGGGGGGTACTCAGAGGTGCCTCATTCCTCAGGCCTCCCTCCCTCCCTCTCTGCTCAAGCCCCTCTCCCGGGAGAATCTGCCCTCAGCCACCATGTCCCCAGGGAGGTAGGCCCCGACCAGGTCTCCTCCCTGTGGGAAAGGCAGGGGCAGGGAACAGGGGGGCAGGGGGCAGGGGACAGGGAACCTCCCTCTCTCCGCCCCACCCCTCCATCCGCCCCCCTGAGAGGGGGCCCTCTGGGCAGACAGCGCCCGGGACTCACTGGGCCGCGGCGCTCCGGAAGCGCGCCCGCACCTCCCGCGCCTGCTGCAGCAGGTCCCCGCTGTCCAGCCGCACGCCCACCGCCCGGTAGCCCAGCTCCCCCAGGGCCAGGGCCACCGCCAGGAAGTTGGGGAGCCCGCTTCTGTGGCCGGGACACGAGGGAGGTCAGGGTGCTACCGCTTCTGCGCCCTCCCACACCCCCCGCCACTGTGTGGGTGGGGGTGCCAGGCCCCACCTCCTCACGCTGTAGGAGTCCAGCAGGCCCTGGAAGGCCCGGGGGAAGGCCAGGGCGTAGGCCACAAAGGCCGCCCGCTCCCCGGGGTGTGGATCCTGCAGGCCCAGCCCCAGGTGGGCGCACACGCGTTCCAGCCACTCCTGCACACGGGCGGCCAGGTCCACCCGGGGGCCCGGACCAGCAGCCGGAGCCAACATCTAGGGAGGGAGAGGGGATCCGCGCAAGGTGGGGGGGGGACTCAGAGTGCACCCCTGGGGGAGGGTCTGAACAGGGGCGATACCCCCCCCCCCCCCCCGCCTGCCACCCTTTCGAGGCCCCACTGGCCGGGACACGGAGGAGGTCAGGGTGCTACAGCTTCTCCCCGCCACTGTGGGTGGGGGTGCCTGGCCCCACCTCCTCACGGAGGGGGCTGTCTGCCCATAGACCCCCTCAGGGGTGCGGGGTAGGGAGAGGGAGGCTGCCCGGGGCCGGGCGTGGCTTCTGCGCTTGTGCAGAGAGAGGGCTGGACCCTCTGCTCCCGGCAGGCCTGGCCTGGGGGACGGGAGCAGGGGGGCGGGGGTCTGCCCTCGGAGCTCAGGGCGAAGAGAAGGGCACTGACCGGGTCCGGAGGCACCTCGGTGCCGGAGAAGGAGGTGACGAAGGAGTGCGCCAGGGTGCCCACCACGGGCACCCCCCGCAGCTGTCCTGCCAGCACGTTGCTGCTGCCGTCAAAGCCTAGGGCAGGGCGGGCACCGGGCGGGGCAGGGGGACTTCAGAGGAGGGTGGGGGCCTCAGGCTGTGTGTGGGGGGGTCCTCCTCCGCCCACTCCCCTTCCTTCCCCGGCCTCACCGCCCAGGTAGCTGTAGGTGGAGGCCGTGAGACCCCCGTCAGGGCCCTGCGCCCGCCGCAGCCCCAGTTCCAGCAGCCGCTTCTCGGGCCCTGCGATCAGGCGGAGGCGCGCCGCGTTGGTGGCGATGAGGCTGCGGGGAGCGAGCGGGCAGGGGCAGGAGGGGGCCAGGGTGAGAGGGTCAGGAAGGCCCAGAACCCACCCCCCCCCTCCAGGAGGCCCAGCGATGCACCCCTGGAGCTTGGGACACCGGGCGCACGCAGCCACGTCCACCCACTCCACCCCGGACCGGCCTCCCTGAAGTCCAGGGCCTCCGGGGGGTGCACCTCGGGGCCGGGTTTGGGGACTGGGGGGTGGGGTGGGGGAGGGCCCACCTGGCGTAGCTGACCAGGCAGAGGAGGGGCGTCTCCAGCAGCTGCACCACCAGCAGCGGCCCGGACACCTGCAGCAGCGGCACCTGCCCGGGGGGAGGAGGGTGTGTCAGCTGGCGGCCGCCCCGCGCGCCCTCGCCCTCCTCCCCGCCCCGCTCCTCCGCCCGCACTCACGCCGGGGAAGGCCAGGGAGCCCTCGGGCAGGCCCCGCACCGTCACCCCGGAGCAGTCGAGGGCGCGCAGGTGCTCGAAGAAGGCGGGGTCCGTGTCGGCGGGCAGCACCGAGGCCAGGAACTGCACGTCTGCGGGGCGACAAGGGGCGGCGTGGGGACGGGGGAGCGCGCGCGGGCGCGCACGGGCGGAACCGTCTCCGGGCACCGAGGCGCTCGCGGGGGGCGCAGCTCGGGGCTGATCGGGGTCCCCCCGCCACCACCGGGCGGCGTCCGGTCCGGTCTGGGGTTGGGGGGGGGACCCCCGGGGGTGAGATGCTGGGGGGTGGGCGCACGGTACCTGCGTCGCGCAGGCGGAAGGCGCGCAGGAAGCGCACGCAGTCGCGCAGCCCCGCGGCCAGCGCGAAGGCGCCGCCGAACGGGCCGCGGCGGAAGAAGAGCTCGAAGGCGGCGGGGGCGCGCGCCCGGCCCGCGCGCCAGTAGCCCAGCGCCATGGTGACCTGGTACAGGTCCGTGAGCAGCGCCCGCGCCGCCGCGCGCCCCTCGGCCTCCCCGCGCCCCTCGGCCGCCATCGCGCCGCGCGCCCCGGAC
Organism: Lasiurus cinereus; assembly: GCA_011751065.1. Taxonomy (NCBI): domain Eukaryota; kingdom Metazoa; phylum Chordata; class Mammalia; order Chiroptera; family Vespertilionidae; genus Lasiurus; species Lasiurus cinereus. Next base: position 2,031,742 of record JAAGEH010000033.1, read on the forward strand.
TCTGGACTCCGGACGCCCCGCCCCGCCCCGCCGGCGCACGTGACCCCGCTCCTCCCCAATGGCCGGGGCGTGTCCCCTCCTGCCCGGCCCAGCTCTGGGCGTGGACGGGAGGGGCCACAGGCGGTGGCCACCCCGCCCCCTGCGCGCCTGTCCCCGCCCCTGCGAGGAGCCGCCCCGGCCTGCGCAGCGGCAGGTGCTGGCGGTGCAGCTCCTTCCCAGATGTGGCCCGTCCTGTGCGCGGGAAGCAGCCGGCCTGGTGCCCACCCCCGGCGGCACCCCGAGCACAGGGCCCTGTAATACCGGGGCGCCCCAGGCCCCACCACGGGGACAGCTCCCACCAGAGGTGACGGCCCAGACCCTGCTCAGGTACCAAGAGCAGCTCCCACCAGCAGGACGGGCCTGTCCCGGGGGGACCCAGGGGGGCCCAATGGCACTTGTGGGGGCAGAAGGGACAGGGGCGGGGCTCCACAGGGCAGTGTCGCGGGACTTGTCCCAGGCCGAGCTCCGGCAATGGAGCTGCCAGGCAGTGTGTGGGGTGGGGTGTCCTCAGAAGGGCTGAGTGAGGACCAGGATGGAGGCGGGTCTCACACGCTCAGGCCTGGGGCAGGTGCCTGGTCACAGGAGGGCCTCTCCCCGACAGCTGCAGGGGGCACTTTTGCTCCCACAGACAGCTCGGCCGGGAACACAAGGAGGCAGAGGGAGTGGAGGGCTGGGTGCCTCCGGGCCCCAGGAGTGAAGGGCCAGCCTTCCTCCTGGCACCACAGCCTGGACGGGACATGGCACTTGATGGGTGAGTGGACACAGGCCAGAGGTGGAGCAGAGGGCAGGCAGGGCGAGTCACAGCCACAGGAGGGCTGTGCAGAGGCCAAGCAAGGGGTGATGGTCATGGCCCCGGGACCTCTGATGCAGGACAGACAGGACCCCCAGTGGCACCACAGAGGCCAGGGCCCACCAGCGCCTCACTGAACACCCTGCCCACGGGGCCCGACCAGACAGGAGGCAGACAGGGAATTGCAGTCTTTAATGTGGCAGGCCGCCCGGGCTCGGCTCAGATCTTGTTGAAAGCCGCAATGTCGACGCTCTGCACCTGGAGAAAGGAGGGCGGTGGTCACGTGAGGCCATTGCCCAAAGGCCCCCGCCGGGCCCTGGACCTGCCCCCCAACCCCCACCTCCCGAGAGGCTGTCCACTCACGTGCTCCTCGAACTTGGTGATCTCCTCCTCCAGCAGGTCGGTGCCCACCTTGTCGTCCTCCACCACGCACTGGATCTGCAGCTTGCGGATGCCGTAGCCCACGGGCACCAGCTTGGAGCCGCCCCAGGTCAGCCCGTCCAGCTGGACGGAGCGCACGCATGCCTCCAGCTGGGCCATGTCCGTCTCATCATCCCACTGGGGAACGAAGGGAGAGGCTGGGTCAGGGCCCAGACTCCGGGGAGGCCGCACAGCAGCGCCCCATTTCTCGGAGCCCGCGGTTCCTGACCCGGGCGGGGCGAGCCGGCACTCACAGGCTTCACGTCCAGAAGGATGGAGGACTTGGCCACCAGCGCCGGCTTCTTGGCCTTCCTCTCGGCATACTGCCGCAGCCGCTCCTCCCGCAGCCGCACCGCCTCCTTGTCCTCCTCGTCGTCGCTGCCGAACAGATCGATGTCGTCGTCCTCGTCGTCCTCAGCCGCCGCCGCTGCCGCTGCCGCCTTCCTGGTGGGCGGCTGGGCTTGGCGCATGGGCGACACGTGCTGCCAGAGGGAGGGGGCTGAGACGCAGGCCCCGGCTGGCAGGCCTCTCACCCTCGCGTCCCTGGGCTGGCCTTGGCGCCCCTGTAGCAGCGCTGGATGGGGGGAGGGGGGCTCTGGTCTGGGGGCGGCACTCACCTGGGTCTGCGGGGCGGTGGCCCGGTGGCCAGGCGAGCTCTTCTCCAGCACGCTCAGCCGGGCCTCCAGCTTGGCGATGGCCTGCTGCAGGTCCTGCACCACTGGGGGGAGGGGATGCTGTCAGGCCGCAGCAGCTACCCTCCCCCTCCCCCCTGCCCCCCAGCCCGGGGCCTCACCTCCTCGCAGGCTCTGGTTCTCCACTTCCAGGCTGGCGATCCGCGTGAGCAGCTCGCTGTGGTCTCCGCTGGGCCCGCTGGAGGCTCCAGGGCCTGAGCTCTGCAAGGCAGGGGAGGTGAGGGCGTGGCGCCCAGCTCGCTCGCTCCAAGGCCCCACAGCCACTGGGCAGCACAGCCCTGAGCTGGGCAGGCGGCCGACACCGGACGGCAGTGGCCACCCGCCATGCCCCACCAGGAGGCGGCGGCAGCCCTGTGGGAAGCAGGAAGCAGGGGCCCAGGGCAGAAGCTCAGGGCCATGGCGGCCGCTGCCCATGTGGAGGAAGGACAGGACTGACAGTCCCAGGGACAGCTGGCTGGGGCCTCGGGAGAGCTGGGCAGCGTGGCCTGCAGGTGGAAACGGGAGGGAGAGCAGCCGAGGGCCCGTGGGCCAGGGAGGAGCCTGCCCGAGCACAGGGCAGCCCCAGCAGGCAGCACAGGGCCTGGCCTTCCCTGCGCTGGAGGGCGCGGCCCATTCGACCCCCAGTGCTGCCCGGGAGCTCACCCACAGGAAGCCACAGGGCCAGTGTCCCTCCTCCACTGTCCCATCAGGTGAAGACCTTGGCCTGAGGCCCACCCAAGCAGCCAGAGGACAAGCCACTACTCTACACCCCCACCCCACGGATGGGCTCAAGGCCTCCAGGCAGGACAGCCCCCGTTGGACCACCCACACCCGCGTTTTGGCCGCCACCACCAGCCGTGGCCCCCGCCATTCTCTCTGAGACCTCCCATGGCCCAGGTCACACAGGATGGGAGGCAGAGCTCCCGCTCAGGCCCACAAGCCCAGGCCCAGCTCTGCAGGCTCCTCTCCCAGGGGTTAGTGCCGGGACAAGGGCACAGGGTCTTGGCAGCAGGGGGGGCCTCGAGCCCTGCTGGGTGGCAGGTGCGTGGTGGGAAGACAGCAGGTGGATGGTGCCAGCCTGCACGTCACCAGTCCTCTCCATAAGATTATGCCCTGCCCCCGCCAGAATGAACTCACACCCAAAGCTCTGAGCAGAGCCTCTTCGGGGCGACCGTCACACTGAGGGCATTAGGGTGGTCCTAGCCCACTGGCTGGTGTCCTCACAGGACATGCAGAGACGAGGGGATGAGAGACGACGGGAGAAACGGCCATCTGCAGGCCAAAGCGTGCAGCCTTGGAAGGAGCCCGCCCTGCCCACACCTTGATCTTGGACTCCAGCCTTCAGGTTGTGAGAAAATCAAATGACACGAACGCTGTGGTTCGTGGTGCTGAAACCCAAGCACACACAGCGGTCCCCAAAGACCAGGACCCAGCAGCCGGCCACCACAGCCAGGCCTGAGGGTGGGAGGAGGAAGAGCCTCCTGGGTGCAAAGACCTCATGCCACCAGGCTGTGTCTGCCCGTTCATCCCCGGCCGGGTAAGGTAGAAGGCAAGGCAAGGAGGTCCACGCCCAATGCAAGGCCTGCTAGGCAGCTGGCGGCGGCACCACTTCCTAGGGGACACCTGCCCGGCGCTGCCCAGCCTGTGGCCAGGAGCCAGTCCACCCAAACCAGCTGTGCAGGCAGGTGCCCTCACATGGCAAAGGGTCCTTTGTAGACGTGATGAGGTAGGGGAGACAGGAGGTGACCCTGGATTATCCAGGCGGCCCAGCGTCACCCCCTGAGTCCACAGGAGAGAGAGGCAGAGAGGAGAGGTGGTAAGAGCAGGTCATGACCTGGTGGCGAGGAGCCACAGGCCGAGGAGCGGGCAGCTTCCAGAAGCTGGACAAGGCAGAAATGATGCCCTGGAGGCTTCAAAGGAGCACAGCGGTGCGGATGCTTGGCCTTCAGGGCCAGGACACTCCCACGTCCCAGAGAGAGGAAGAGGCCCCAGTCCTCTGGCCAGGAAGGGGGACCAGTAGGTCCACTGCCTCCTGGGGACACACCTCCCAGGGACAGAGGTCGCCGTGGTCCCATCTGGGACCAGGGAGCGAGCTGGGCTGCAGGGCCCCTGCCTGGGCCTCAAACTCAAGATGGGGCTCATTCTGTGCTGTGACCTCCACTCCCTGTGAACCCATCTCTCTGGGGAGGTCCAGGTCCAGGAGGGAAGGCGGCTTCCCTGAGCACAGAGCAGGAGGAGAGCTGAGGGGGAGGGCGGAAGGAGAGAGACTCAGTGGAGCGCCAGCAAGCAGGCGAGCAGCACAGCCAGGAGGCAAAGGAGCGTTGCTGTGGTCTGAGCCCAGGTCCGGCCTGGGCAGCAGCCTCGCCCTGGCTTTGCTTCGAGGGCAAAGCGCGCAGCGGCACTGGGGAGTCATGCGCCGTGGCATGAGGGCGGCGGCAGCGCCAGCCTGGGTGCTCGGCCGCGGTACTCACTCCGGCCAGGGATTTCTGGATGTTCTCTCTGGCTCTCGCAATGTCCCGGAGGATCACGCTTGCGCCGTTCTCCTGCAGACAGTGCAGAAAGAACCAGTCTTTTCTTTCATTAAAAATTTTTATAATTAAAAAAACAAAAACAAAAATAGGAACCCTACGTCCCTCCTGCGGAGAGCGAGGAGTGGTGTGCAGGACGGAAGCTCAGCGGGGCAGCGAGATGCGCGAGGTGCAGACCCCGGCCGCCGAGGCCCCAGGCTTGCGAGCGCTGTGCTCCCAGCGGCCTGCGGACAGCGGGCGCGTGCTGCCTCGTGCCAAGACAGGAGCAGACCCCGCATCCCAGGAGCAGCCGGACCCTCCAGACCCACCTTCAGCACCGGGGCAGAGCCTCCCAACACACGGCCCTCACCTGGCGAGAGGAGCCCGTCACAGGCCCGTTCATCTGCTCGTAGAATTTCCTCTCTGCATCGTCGTATTTGAACTTGTCGAACCAGATCTTCTCGTGCACGAGGAAGTTGGTGGCCATTTTCCTGCTGGAGGAAAAGGAGCGGCTGACGGCCTGGACTGCGCAGCCCCTTCCCGCAGCCCCGATGCCCAAGGTGCAGGTCGCCGCCCGGAGCCGGGAGACAGGCCTCCAGGCCTCCGGCAGAGCGGGGAGGTCCCCTCTCCCCCAGCCACACCACCTGTTCCCACTGCCACGCGGCTCCCTCTGTGCACAGGCCCCGGTCCCAGAGACCGGCGGCTCTCAGTGTGGCCAAGAACTTCTGGGGATCCCCAGGCCCCCCTTTTCCAAGCACACATCAGTGCAAAGCTGGATGCCACTGCCTCCTCCTGAGCAGACACAAGCGATGTCACGTGGACCGAGGCCAGCTGCTCAGCGAGCCTTCTTAAGGGAAATCGGTTCTCCTGGAAATGCCCACTGTTTCCAGCCACACCAGCAGCACCTCCGCTCACGGGGAGGAGCCCACAATAAAACAAAAGCTCTCGGGGTTCCGAGGTCAGAAGTCTGAGAACTACTGCGCGAGACCTGGGCAAGCCACCTGGGGCCGGAGCCACGCCCAGCCCGTCGTCCGCCTGTGCCCAGACTGTCCCCTCTGCTGCTTTCCCCCGGCCCGACGAGGTGGGAGCTGCCCAGGCCCGGGCCCGCAGAGCCTGCTTGCGCCTCCCCCTACCCCCACACCTCACCCCACCGGTTCTGTGCCCAAGAACCCACGTCCTCAAGTGTCCGCTTGCTGACAAGACAAGTGGGCCACCCCATGGAAAGCCAGCTCCATGAACTTGGTTTCGGCCCCATGCCCCCTCCGCCGCGATGGGCCGTGCCCTGTCCTTCCCGAGGCCAGTCCGGTTAACCGGTCAGATCGACCCGTCAGAGGGGCAGAGCAAAGGGACCAGGCTGGCACCCCTTCCCTGGATACCCAGGGTACCTCTGCAAGTCCCACTGGCCCAGCCCCTGCACCACAGGCCCCTAGCGTCCGCCGTCTTTGCCCACCTGCCCGGGAACCCCTTTCCTGGCCAGGCACTGGAAACCACCCCCGCCTCCCGCCCCCCGCCACCTTCCCAGGCCCCTGACCTGCCCTCCCGAGATCCCGGCTGCACTGAGGGGAGCTGTCCTGGAGGCGGGCCCGGGCCACCAGGCCGGAAGTCTGCCCCACCCCCTCACCCGGCGCATCCTTCAGACTCAGGCCAACAGACTGGCCACGAGCGGGTACCAGCAGGCCCAGGAGCCGGGGCCCCCGATGCTCCCGACAAATTCCCGACACCACCCTCCTGCATGGGGCAGACTCGGCCCTGAGCTCTGTGACCCTGTGGGCTGCACTGCCCAACCCACCCCTGCATCCAACTGAGCCGGGTCCAGGGGTCTCAGGAAGAGCTCGCGGGGCGGGGACAGGGAGGGGGTGCACGCGGTCCCAGCCCAGGCACCCCTCCAGCATGTTTCTCCTACTTGGGTCTCAGGCCGGACATGGATGGGCCAGAGCGGGCACTGGGCCGGTGGACTAGAGCCGTGGACTCGAGGCGCCAGGCCAGGCGCAGGGCCTCGGCAGCGTGGTGGCGGCACTCGGCGCTGTCGTAGGTGGGCTTGCTGAGCCAGGGCGCCTCGGCGTCCTTGTGCAGGAAGTACCAGTAGGGCAGGGCGGACGAAGAGAGCCCCCCCTCGGCCCGCCGCAGCTCGGCCCGCCTGCTTCCCGGGGCGTTGCGGGCCCGGCGGTCTCTGCGGGCACGCTTGGCGTTCTCGGCCTGGCCGGCCCGCTCCTGCAGGCGCACCTTCCCGGGGGGGTGCCCGTCAAACAGCGCCTCGTAGAAGCCCCTCTCGGCCGCGTCGTAGCGGGGCTTGTCCAGCCACACCTCCCGCACCAGCGCCTGCAGGCTGCCCAGCAGGGGCTGGCCGTTGGCCGGTGAGCGAGGCTGCTGGGTGAGGGCCAGGGCCAGGGCCGGTGCCCGCGGGGCCCGGTCGGGAGCCCCCTGCCCGCCGCTCCCCTCGGCGGCCAGCAGCAGAGCCTGAGACCATTCCACAAACGCCCGCTCAGCCTGGTCGAAGGCAGACTTGTTCACCCAGATGCCCCAGGTCACATGGTGGCAGGCCACCTGGCTTCCGTGGGTGCAAGGGCCCCGGGGGGCCAGCGCCAGGGGCCGGGCTGCCTGGGCAGCCACGTCTGCCAGCCTCTGCCGGTAGGAGCTCTCCGCCTGGTCGAAAAGCGGCTTCTCCAGCCACACGCGGTCGGCCGAGAGGCCCACCAGGGCCAGGTCTGCCCGGCCCAGCCGGCTCTTGGGGGAGCGCTTCCTCTTCTTCTGCAGGGGCTGCCTCCCCGCGTGGCTCTTCCGGGGACTGCCCCTGCTGCTGTCCGGGGCCTCGGCCTCCTCGGTGTCCTCCTGACCCGGCCCGTTCACGGCGGGCACCTGAGCCGGGAGCTGCCGGGCGGCGGCGGCTCGCGCAGCGGCCTGGTGCTCGTGGAGGCGCGGCTCCGCCTCCCCATGCTTCTGCTTGTCCTCCCACACGGTCTCCAGGGCACAGGCGGCCTTTCCGCTCCTCATCTTCGCGCAGCAGTAAAAGCAAGCACAAGAAGGCAGGTGAGCACGGCGCCCGCTGCCGGCCCCGCCCTCACAGCCTGGCAGGAGGCGCCGGAGGAGCCCGTGATGCTTCCCAAAGGGGCAGGGGCATCAGGCGCCATGCAGGACCCAGGTCAAACCCGCAGGGGCCTCGGTAAAGCGGGCAGTGCCTAACACACACGGTGGGTGGGTGAGGAGTGGGTTCTCTTAGCTGCGAAACTTTTCTGTCCCCGCATGCACCGCTCTCCAAAGGGTCTGGAGGAGACGGTTTCCCAACCTCGGAAACCTTTCCTTAGAACCCGCCCGGCGGGATGCGGGGAGGCAGTGCGCGCCCTCCACCTGACCCCGCCTGAACCCTTCCCAGGAACCTGTCCCCCGAGACAGGAGGCTCCTCCGCGGAACAGTCGCTGCTCGTCTGAAACTAACGGGCGGCCGGTGCCTTTGCCAAGCCGGCCCCGCACCGAGGCCCGGGTTAGAGGAAGCACGGGCGGTCTCGGGGTGGCCCTTTGTGGTTAAGGGGCACCACCGGGGGAGGCAGGTGGGGGCTGGGTCCCCCATCGTCATGGAGGTGACCTTCATGGCAATGACCGCCCCGCCGCCCCCCGCTTCTGTTGCTGGGCGTGGTGGGGGGGGGAAGATGGCTGGCACCCTGGACCAGACCAGACACCGGAGGAAGCCCCCCCTCAGCAAGAACAGAGGGTCTGGGCCCCCGCAGCCCCTGGCGGGGAGCAGCTCGGGTCCAGAAAGCCCTGCGGGCCGTCGGCTGTGAGCTGGTCAGGGGTCCCTGCTCCCTCCGGGCTCCTGGGAGATGGCGGTGACCTCCTCGCCAGCCACAGACTCCCCAGGGCAGAGCGAGGCCTCCTGACCAGCACCAACCGCCAGCCTGCAGGGCTGAGCAGCCCTCCCTCGGACGCCCCTCCTGTCCCTGCATCTATGGTCACTGGTGGGGCCTAAGCTGGCTTCGGCCCAGGGGCCCCAGAGTCAGGCAGCCCCCCGGCCTGGGAGGCTCGGTCTCCAGAGGCCGCCTCTCAGCCGGAGGGCAAACCTCCCCTCCTCCCCAGGGGCCCACGGCCTTCCCCACACTCAGCGAAGCGGGAGCCGGGCTCCGTCACCCCTGGATGGGGACTGGCCCCACAGCTGCTGAGCAGGGCTCGATGGGGGCCTTTACCGGCACGTGCCACAGGCCGCTCGCGAGGTCCGGGGCTGACCCGGCACCGCCCTGCCCGGCTGGCGGCAGCACTTACCAAGGCCAGGCTGGAGGCAGAGGCAGTGGAGGGAGGAGGCGCGGTGCCAGGGGGCCGGGCATTGTGACATCACTCACTGTCCCTGCAGGGGCAGCAGGACGACCAGGCAGGCTCCTGTGCCCTCTGACCTCTCAAGGCCTAGCCCCGAGGGCCCAAGGCCTGCCAGACCCTGCTGGCCTCCACCCCTCCTCGGCCCCCGACCCCGGACCAGGCTGGGCCCAGGGCCCTGTGGCCACAGCTCAGGGCGGGGAAGCCAGCTGTCTAGACGCCCAAACCCGGCACGAGGCTGAGGGGGGCTGGGGGCCCGCGGGAGCCGGCTCTGCCCAGGGAGAAGGCCTGAGGGGTGCGGGGGACGAAGGGGCAGGTGCGGCGCGGCTCCGCTCGGGGACGGCGCGGCGGGAGCGGGTACTTACGTTCACTCTGACCTCCTAGGACAGCATGGAGAGAAAGCAGCAAGGTTAGAGGCGGGCAGGCAGGCGGCCCGGGCGGAGGGCCTTCCGGAGCTGCTGGCCGAGGGGCGGTGGCGGCTTTGCTGGAGGAGCCGAGACGAGCACCACAGACCCCCGCGGACGTCCGGGAGGAGGCGGCTCTGCCCGCTCAGGCCCCGTCCCCGAGCCCCTCCCCTCTGCTCTGCGGGCCCGGGCCGTGGACCTGGAGCCGGGAGGGGAGTCCAGCGCGGCCGCCCCTGCCCCCTGCCCCGGCCGCGGGGGGTGCGGAACAGATGACGGGGCCAGCCGCGAGCTTCAGTCACCGGAGCGCGGTCCCGGCCACAGCCTCCTGCCCCGAGCGCAGGACAGGGCTGTCAACGCACCCCAGATGGGACCCCCCCGCCCCCGCCGGGGCCGCACCCAGGAGCTGAGAGCCAGCCAGCTTTGCAAGGCCCGGCACACACAGGAGACTGCTCCCCGCAGCGCTCGAGCCCCAAGAACCTGCCTCCCTTCCCCAGAGGCGCTCTGCCACCCAGTCCCTGCGGACAGGGACACACCGGGCCCTGTGGGACCCACAACAAGAATGGGACCAAGGGGAGTGGCTGCCCCTCGGAGGGCACAGGTCCCATCCAGCAGGCTCCCCGCAGGAGCCACCCCCAAGGCCCAGCCTCTGAGGGCAGGGTGGCAGGTGGCTCTGGGGAGAGGGCACTCCTGTCAGGAACAGCACCCAGAGCCTGGCCCAGTGTGTGGGGGGGGAGGCAGCAGAGCGCCCCTGGGGTGCTGGGATGGGGCCGAGCGCCCACAGGACGTCCCGGGCCCCTGCCCTGTGGCCAGCTGGACGCCCTAGGCTCTCCTTCCTCGACACCTGGCTCCCGATGGCCTGCGTCCCATGAGGGCCTCCCCCCCGAGTGCCCGAGTGTCCAGGCGGAAAGCCACTGGGACCCTCCCTCCGAGCACAAGCACGCACACTGCACCTCCCAGGAAGGCGCCGGGCTGGGCTGCGGGCAGGAAACGCCGGCCTGAGGCGTCAGGGAAGCTGGCCAGCACTGCCCCATTGTGGTCCTACCCTCCCCCGCCCCCGGCCTCTCCTGTCAAGGAGGCATCGCCCTGCCAGCGGCCACAGTTCTGCAGGCCCAGGGGGCAAGGCGCCCGCACAGCAGGTCCCGGTTAGAGACGACCCCTGGGTGACATTCCGGGCCCACACTCTCGCTGCCCACGTGCAACGGCAGGACCTCGGGGTCCCGGGCCTTCTCGCCTCCGTGGCTCTGCCCCAGGCTGTGCCCCGGTGCTGGGGGAGCCATGACACGGGACTAGTGAGGAAGGTTTCAGGGAGGGAGGCCCCCCAGCCCTGCTGCCAGACTACCCCCCCCCGCCCCGCCTCAGGCAGCCCCCCCCCCCGTCACCCCGCTGCAGTCACACACGGGCGCTTCCAAAGAGCCTCCACCTTCCACGGGAAGCGGGAATGGCAGGCGCAGGTGTGAGGTGCGTGGGTCTGCAGGCAGCTCGGCTTTCTACGGGCCCCGGGCTGGCAGGGCACCAAGGAGCCGTCTGCGGCGTCCGCCCGGCTGGCAGTGTGCCCTTTGCCTCCTCAGGGGGTGCTCCACGGCCCCCATTCCTACTCCGAAGCTTTCTGCCCCGACTCCTGGGTCGCTGGGCCTCCCTCCAAAGTGCCAACCTGTCCACCCCCCGGCCTCGCGCCGTGGCTGCCTGCCACCCCTCCCTGGGCCCCGCCTCCACCACCACAGCTGATGGGAGAGCGTGCTCTAAGCTGACCAGCCAGGCCCTGCCCTTGGGGCAGCTCTAGGATGCACACAAGCTTCCTCCCTTCCACGTACACACCACATGCGCACGCGTGTCCGGTCCTCGGACGTAGCTGGGAGCGAGGAGTGGGAGCAGGACAGGCTCCGAGGTGGCGAGGAGGAGCTGGGGACCCATCTCCGATGCCTGTTCTTTGCATCCAGGTCAAGCTGCCACCCCCACACGTCGCCTTAAAATACCAGCGCGGGGCCAGCGTCTCCTGCCTGCAGCCCCCGCTCTTCCCCCCAAAAAATGCTGACACTAGCACGTGACCCTCTGGACATATTCTTTCTGTGGATCTTTTTTTTTTTTTTCCCAAACCTCACCTGCAAGTAACCATTTGCAAAAACACCGGTCAAGCAAGCCGGCCCACCCACCTAGGCTGAACGTGGCAGCCTCTTGCCCCACCCCCAGGAGCAGCGGTTCTCAACCTGGGGGTCGAACGACCCTTTCACAGGGGTCGCCTAAGACCATCAGAAAACACCTACTTCTGCCGGGACCGGTTTGGCTCAGTGGATAGAGTGTCGGCGATTCCGGTTGGGGGGCATGTACCTTGCTTACAGGCACATCTCCACTGTGGGGCGTGCAGGAGGCGGCTGATCGATGTCTCTCATCGATGTTTCTGACTTTCTTTCTCTCTCCCTTCCTCTCTGTGACAAGTCAATAAAATATATTAAAAAAAGAAAAAGAAAACACCTATTTCCCATGGTCTTAGGAACCAAAACACACCGCTCCTCGCTCCTCGGTGTCGCAAAGGGTAGCCATGTCGTTGACTGTTGTCCTAGGAAGACTGTTGCCCATGCTACACCACGATTCAAGACAAAAAAATTTCATTTACTTGTAATTAGAAATAAATATTTCGCCGAGACCGGTGTGGCTCAGTGGACAGAGCGTTGGCCTGTGGACTGAAAGGTCCGGGTTCGATTCCGGTTGGGGGGGCATGTACCTTGCTTGCGGGCACATCTCCACTGTGGGGTGTGCAGGAGGCGGCTGATCGATGTCTCTCTCTCATCGATGTTTCTGACTTTCTCTCTCTCCCTTCCTCTCTGTAAAAAGCAATAAAATATGTTTTAAAAAAAAGAGAGAAATAAATATTTCACAATACAGTGGCACCTCGAGATACGAGCGCCCTAACATACGAGATTTTTGAGATGCGAGCCGTCGAGCGAGCGATATTTGCTTTGAAATTCGAGCCACAGTTGAGAGAGGGGTCATCGCGCGCGGATCGGCCGGCTGCGCACGACCCACCCGTTTTCCGCGACCCGAGCGTCTCACCGTTTCCCACGCCTCCAGGTGACGGAACGCATGAAACTCGTATCTCGAGGGGCCCCTGTATATAATTACATATTGCTTTTTGGTGATGAATCCCTCTGCTTTTCATGATGCTCCATGTGTAACAACGAAGAAAAACGCATCCTGCCTATCAGATATGGACATGACGGTGCATCACAGCAGCAGAATTGACAGCGATGAAGCAGCCACGGAAATCATGTTACGGGTGGGGGTCCCCACCCCAGGAGGAGCTGCATTAAAGGGCCTGAGGAAGGTGCAGAACCGCTGGGCCAGGAGGAAGGCAGCCCCCGCCCCCCCTGCAAGCCTGCTCCCCGGGGTGGGGGGGTATGTGCGCGCACCAGGGAGCTCGGAGCAGGCACTTCCTGGGGACACAGTGTCCGCAAGGAGGCTCGGGATGAGGACGGGCTCGCCCTGCAGCCAGCCAGCGCTGTCCTGGCTCGGGGAGCCCAAGCCAGGCTGGCACCGCTGCAACCCGCTGCAGACTCCCTCCCTCCCTCCTGGCCCAGCCCGGGCCCCTGTCCACGGCTCCCCCGTCCCGCCCCGCAGGCCGGGACTACCCCGCCCCCCAGCCCCAGGGCGGCCTGCCTTCTGCCCCCCCGCCCGTGCAGCCTCCGTGGGTGCCCAGCCCACGCCGCCCCCACGCCGCCAGCCGGAGAGCCCCTCTCTGTCCTCCTCGAGAAGCGCCTGCAGGTAACGGAAAGCGCCACTTCCGGCGCCCGCCATCGGGTGCGCCTGCGGCCGGACTCTCTCCCCACACCCAGCCCCGACCCCGGTGCGTCTCGGTCGCGCGGTCAGGGCTCGGCCAGCACGTGCTGGACCGCGTCCAGGTCCACGGGCCCGGCCACCCCCCACCCACCCACCCAGCGGGGCCCCGCACCCCCGCCGCGCGCTCCGGGCGGCCACGTGGCCCCGCCGGCCCCGCCCCTCGGCGCCGGGCCCGGGAGCCGCACTTGGCCCCCCGCCCCGGGCCCCTGGCGGCGCGGAGCCGCCCCGGAGCCGCCGGTCCCCCTCGGCCAGGGCCTCCCGGGGGAGGCGCGCGGGCCACGCGGTTACTCACACGCCAGCCAAGGACGCGGCGACCAGAGAGACACGCGCGCGCGCGAGAGAGAGAGCTCGGGGCGCCGAGTGGCCGAGGCCGGAGAGACGACCGCCGGGGCGCGCACCGGAAATGAGCCCGCGGGGGCCGACCACGCCACGCGGGGGAAGCCGGGTCGTGCGCCCGCCCTGCCCCGCCGCCGGCGTCCGCCCCGCCACCCTCCCGCGCGGCTGCAGAGACGGAAGCCGGAGGGAGACGCCCTACGCAGCTTGTCCTGCCCCGGAGGAGCCGCAGCAAACGGCTGGGAAACAGACCTCGGACCACCGGGCGCCCCCCCTCCGCTGCGGGCTCAATGGACTCGTCCCGATGGGGGGGCGGGACTGACCGGCCGGCACGCGCTGCGCCACGCACGGGGGGTCGGGGCGGAGTGGAGTGACGCACGGGGGGCGGGTCCTAAGCACGCTGGGGGCGGGGCGGAGTGGCGCGCCGCAGGAGGGGGGGGTAGGAACGCCGCTGGGGGCGGGGCGGAGTGGAGTGACGCACGGGGGGCGGGACTGACCGGCCGGCACGCGCTGCGCCACGCACAGGGGGGAGGGTCCTAGGCACGCTGGGGGCGGGGCGGAGTGGAGTGCCGCACGGGGGGCGGGTCCTAAGCACGCTGGGGGCGGGGCCAGCTTGCCGGCATCTCCCAGAGCCAGGGAGACAAAAGGGAGGGCCGCCGCCAGCCCCGCCCCTAGCCCCGCCCCCAGCGCCTGCCCCGCCCCGCCCCGCGCAGCCGGCCGGCCAGGCTCCCAGCTCCGGCGCCCCCATCGCCGCCTCCAATGCACCCCGCGGCCCCTCTGTCCCCGGGCGGCCCGCCCCCGGTGCTGGAGGGCGGGGAGGAGGCGGTGCGGGGCCTGGAGACGGCTCTCCGCTGGCTGGAGAGCCAGGACCCCCGGGAGGTGGGGCCCTTGAACCTGGTGCAGCTGCGCGCCCTGATCCCCTGATCGGCGCCGCCCGGAGGCTGGGGGCGTGGGGCCCTCCCCCCACCGGCAGCCCCTGGCCTCGGGGTGTGACCCGCCGGCCGGTCCTCGCGGCCCCAGGCGCCTTTGTCCGGTCGCAGCTGGAAGGAGGGGGCAGGTCTGCCCTCTGCCCTCCCCAGAGTGGCCACCCCCAGGCTGGGGGTGACAGGGACCCCCAGCCCCCCCCCCACAGGCTTGGGGGGCTCTTGGTGAAGGGCTGTCCTGCTCCACCGGTCCCCCGTCTCCTGGAGGAGCTGGAGGAGGTCCCTGCTCCTGCCGCAGAGCTCAGCCAGGACCCCTCCCGTGCACCCTGCTCCCGCACAACGCGGCCCGGTCCGCACAGCACAGCTCACTGGCCACCAGGACCCAGACCCCCTCCTCCCATGACTGGACAAGGAATGGGCTGTCCCGTCTGCCATTCCTGAGCCTCGGTGCTGTGGGTTCCTGTGGCTTCTCAGTGGGGAGGCACAACCCTTGGGTTTATATTTATCACATTGAGGCCATTTTTACAGATACTTGGGGAGGGGGGGAGGTGCCTTGGGACGGAGGCTGCAGGCCCACCTGGCCCTGCGGTTCGAGCTCGCCCTGGGCCCATCCTGGTGCTGCTGGTTCAGTCCCAGCTCCCTGGGCCAAGCTCCGTGTGAAGTCATAGGGCACCTGCCAGAGGCGGCCTGTGGGGGCCCCCGAGTTTGCAGCTAAAGCTGACATGAACCCCAGGTTGTGGCCTCACCCCACAGCCTGCACCTCAGGTGATCTGCTGGGCCCGTGGCCATCTGAGCTGTCAGCTGGTGTGTGAGGACCCGCGCGGGAGGGTCGGGGCTGCTGCATCTCGAATCCCTCGTCCACAGTCTGGAGTGGAGCCTGCCTGCAGCCGGGAGGCGCTGGGGAGGCGCCGGGGACAGCCGTCGGCCTGCATCCGCTCACAATCCCCACCGCATCGCTCTCCACACAGCAGCCGGGATCAGGGCACTGCGAGCCCCCTCCACGGATCGGCAGTGGGCAGGGGAGGTGTGTGCACAGGCGTCTGCTGAGAGCACCCGACCTGTGTGGCTTTTGGGGGGTGAGGCCTGGCTGCAACAGTAGGGGGAGGGGGCTCCCTGCTTGGGGAGTGGCCTGCAGACGTCAGCAGCAGATGAAACACCAGTGAAGTGGGAGGAAGGGGAGTGCCTCAAGCTGGCAGCCACCACCGGGGACCCCAGTCCGTTGGCCCATGTGCAGGTCGGACTTGAGTGAAGAGCCAGGTGGATGCAGGGCCCGGGCAGCATGGCCCTTGGTAAGGGTGCCGTGTCCCCGAGGCGCCGTGGGCAGCCTGCTGAGGGCGGAGTTCAGTTGCTCAGAGGGCCCAGTGGGCTTTATAATAAAGGCTGAGCTTGTCAACCTCACACACATCCCTGTTCCAGTCTCATTTGTGCCGCTCTGACCCAGGGCTTGGGTCTAAACCCCGAACAAGGCCCAGCCACTGTGGCTCAATGGGTGAGCGCTGACCTACGAACCAGGAGGTTAGGGTTTGAGTCCCGGTCAGGAACGTGCCCAGGGGCATGCAGGAGGCAGCTAATCAATGATTCTCAGCACTGATGTTTCTACCTCTCCCCCTTACTCTCTGAAATCAATAAAACAGACATTTAAAAAATAAATGTCTCATAAGCTGAGAGTGGAAGGGTGTAAAACGGGGCCACACGGAGCAAAGAAGAAGCCGCTGCATGCACCAGTCTCTGAAAAGCCATGTTAGCTGGGGGACAAGTGGAGACCTGGCCGCCGGGGACCCGGCTGCGACCCCGCCCCACCAAATCCATGTGTCCTCCAGGTGGGCCGGGCACACCAAGGGCCTTCTTCAGGGTGTGGCTGCAGGGCCCAGCCCACCCTGGGCCCCGGACTGTGAGGCCACGGTGGCTGGGATTTGGCTTTCCGCCTCCTGCTAAACATCGGCCAGGCCACTCTGCGACTGACAGTGACTTTATTCCGCTCCCAGCAGAGAAAGCCCGCCCCTGAAACGGACGCCAGCAGACCCTCTGACGGGCAGGCCCAGGTCAGGCCACAGGCAGGCAGGAACGGGGCGGGAGGAGGCCCGGGGGGAGGGACTGCCCGGGTGGCAGACCAAGTAGGCGGGGGCGGCGGGTGGGGGTGGGCTGCTGCCTAGGGCCCCAGCGCCTTCCCTGAACCTCGCTGGCCGGCGGCAGTGGGAACAGGGGGAAGCCAGGGAGCCCCACCTCTGGGCTTGGCGCGCAGAGCGGCCTCAGTGACCCTGCGGGCAGAGTGCAGCAACCCCCGCAAAGGCCCCGCGGCTCGCTCTGCCCCGTGCCGGCCTGACAGTCTGCGCAGGGACACGGGAGGGCCAGGTCCTGCAGTCAGGCCAGGGGCCCGCAGGACGGGACCGAGGGGGCTCACTAGAGCCCGCGACACCTGCCCTTGCCAGCAGCCCGGGGTCTCCAGGAGGGCCCTGCCAGCTGAAGCCACGTGTGTGGTCCCCACTGGCCAAGGCCCATCCTTCCAACCCTCACGCTGCCCCCCACGAGACCGCCCTCAAGGCCCTCAGCCACCCCACTAACAGGGCAGACTGGCTTCACTGTGCAGATGCCTATGAACCGACCCCCAAGCTGCTCCGTGCCCCGGACTCTGCTCCTGCCTCTGCCAAGCAGCAGGCACGGCCGCTGACCAGCCCCACCGGTGCTCAGGCCTCGGAGCCCGCGGCCGCCAGCTGGTGGCCATCACCCGGAGACCTCTGCCAGGCGATGGATGCGCGGGATCCCTCCGGTCCTGCCCCTCGCGTTTCCCGTGTGGGAGGCAGGGCACAGCCGCGAGGCTCCAGCGGGTCACAGAGAACCTCTCCTCCAGAAGGGGCTGGGAGAGGGCATGGAGCGGGGGCAGGGCTGCTCTGGGGACCCTACTTCCGGTTGAGCTCCCGGGCCCGGCAGGTGGCGGCCTCCACGGCGCTCATGGTGGCCGCCCGCAGCCCGCCCTGCTCCAGGGCGTGGAGCCCGTGGATGGTGGTGCCGCCCGGCGTGCACACTTCCGTCCGCAGCAGGGCCGGGTGCTGCCCCTTCTGCAGCAGCATCTTGGCGGTGCCCTGGGGAGAGGCGACGGGGCAGTGACGGGGCACGGGAGCCCCTCCCCCTCCCCCACGGTGCAGCTCTGCCCCCCCCCCGTCCCCTCTGCTCCGGAGGCCCCGGGCCCCTGTCCCTCACCCCGGGACCACGGTCACTCACCAGCAGGGTCTGGGCGGCCATGCGCTGAGCCAGGCCACTGGGCATGCCCATCTTGACGGCGCCTTCAGCGAGGGCCTCCGAGAACACGCACACCTGCGGGGGTGACGGGATCACAGCTGACGCTCCCCGGGCACAGCCCCGGCGGGAAAACGCTCGGACCCTCGGGAACAGGCACAGGGCACAGGCCACGGGGCAGGGCCTGAGCTGAGGCCCGGCTCCAAGGCCCAGGAGGGCAGTGACTGGGGGAGCCGAGCTCACGGACAGCAGGGAGCACGCCGTCACGTCCTGAGGGTAGGAGCGGCCATGGGCCTTGCCGATGGCTGACTGTGGGGCGGGGGGCAGGGAGGGAGGCTGTAATACTCACGAAGGCCACGCCACTGCCACTGAGGCCCGTGTGGGCGTCCACCTGGGCCTCCGGCACCTCCTCGCACTTCCCGCAGGCCTCCAGCAGCGTCTGCAGCAGCTCCACCTCGCTGCTCCCCGCGTGGCGGCCCCGGGCCAGCACCATGGCCCCCTCCTGCACCACGCACGGCAGGTTGGGGGAGACCCGCAGCACCCG
>JAAGEH010000033.1:2064735-2077094 GCA_011751065.1 Lasiurus cinereus
CGCCCACCGCGCGCGCGCCCCGCCGGAAGGCCGGACCACCGAGAGGCCGCCTAGAGCGCCGACCCGGAAGTCCCGGGGGCGGGGCCCGCGCCGACTTCCGGCCGCGGGGTGCGGGCCGCCTGGCGGGCTTTGTCGCTGGTTCCGGCGGGGCGGGCGTCCCTCCCGGGCTCGCCGCGGGGCGCGCGCCGTCTTCTCGCCGCCGGGCACCGGGTGAGTGGCGCGCCCATCGGGCCGCGGGGCTGGACAGGGCGGGCGCCGCACGGGGGTCCCGGAGCCTGGGCCTCGGGGAGCCGGTCTCCCCTCCCCGCCCCACCCCCCGCCCTCGGCAGCGGTCCCGGCCGACCCGGGGCCTCCGCTCCTCGCCCTCAGGGGCGGCCTGCGGGTGGGTGCGGGGCCCAGGACTCCCGCCCGCCGCGAGCCGGAGCCGCGAGCCTCCTGCCCCCCGCGGCGGCCGGGGGCGGGGACAGGGGTGCGCGGAGCCTGAGGACGCCCGCAGCGGCCCCCTCCTCCGGGCGATGCTGCAAAGCGGCGGGGCCCGCCCCCGCCCCCCGGGCCCAGGTGCGTCGGACGAGGAGGGTCCGCATGGCCTGGACCCCCGCTGGGGCCGGAAGGAGCATCGCCCCGCGTTCCTGCAGGTTCCCTTTCCCCAGGTCTCTGACGTCAGGGCACCCCGCACAGCGGCTACGTCATGGTCGTGGGGTCCTGGGGGGCCTGGGATTGGTTTGCAGGCGAGCTCTGGCTCCTAAGCGCCCCCCAGCCCGCACCCCCAGGCCCCTGGCGGATGCATGTCAGCAGCAGCGAGAGAGATGGGGGGTCTCAGCAACCATCTCCCCAGCTCTGGGGTATAACTGGCTCCTCTCCCCAGAGCTGGGGCTCGGGTCCCTCTCCCAGCTGTGACGTTGTAAGAGGATCTTTTTCTTTTTTTTAATATATATTTTATTGATTTTTTTACAGAGAGGAAGGGAGAGAGATAGAAAGCCAGAAACATGGATGAGAGAGAGACATTGATCAGCCGCATCCTGCAAGCCCCCCACTGGGGATGTGCCCGCAAGCAAGGTATATGCCCTTGACCGGAATCGAACCTGGGACCTTTCAGTCCGCAGGCCGACGCTCTATCCACTGAGCCACACCGGTTTCGGCTCTTTTTTAAAAAATATATTTTATTGAATTTTTTACAGAGAGGAAGGGAGAGGAATAGAGAGCTAGAAATACCCATGAGAGAGAGAGAGAGAGACATGGATCAGCCGCCTCCTGCATGCCCCCCACTGAGGATGTGCCCGCCACCAAGGTCCATGCCCTTGACCGGAATCGAACCCGGGACCCTTCAGTCCGCAGGCCGACACTCTATCTACACTGGCATCTGCAAGAGGATCGTTTCTAAACATTTTTACCAATGTCAGAAAGGTCTGGTGAGAGAGAGGAGCGTCCGTGATAAGAGAGAATCGCTGGCTGGCTGCCTCCTGCACGCCCCACGCTGGGGATCCAGCCCGCCACCCCAGCAGTTTGTGCCCTGACCCGGAATCAAAGCTCAGCCGCTGAGCCCGACGCCAGGCCCCGGGGAGTGTCAGAGGATCCTAACCGTGGCAGAAGCCAGGGCACCCCCTTATTAGAGAAGTGGGGAACAGGGGCTGCTGTTTTCTGACCCGTGGCTCTCGGAGTGCTGGCGGCCTTGGGAATGGGAGGGAGGGGCAGAGCCCAGAGGCCCCGGAAGGGGTGCTGACCCCTGACAGGCGGGCCTCCGACAGCAGTCGAGGGAGCTGTCTGGCCTGTGCGGTGCTGCCTGGGGCCTGGAGGGTGACAGGTGCAAGGGCACTGGACGCGGGAGCAAAGAAGGGTGTTGGCGTCCTGGGGCAGAGCCTTGGGAGCAGAAGGGGAATGGCATTGGGGTGGAGAAGGGAGGGGCGGGAAGGGGATGGCACCAGCAGTTGGTGTGGCCTTAAGGAAGCCACCTGCTGAACGGCCGGGTGGTGGTGAGAGGGCGGAGGTGAGAAGGCCATAAGAAAACCAGGGAGCCCTGACCCGTGTGGCTCAGTGGATAGAGCATCGTCCTGCGGACTGCGGGGTCCCAGGTTCGATTCCGGTCAAGGGCGGGGATCTTGGTGGCAGGCACATCCCCAGTGGGGGTCATGCAGGAGGCAACTGATCGATGTCTCTCATCATCGATGTTTCTGACTCTGTCCCTCTCCCTTCCTCTCTGTAAAAAAAAAAAAAACACCAATAAAATATATTAAATAAATGGAAGAAAACCAGGGAAGCATAGGTCAGTGCACGGCTCCCTCCTCATTCAGCGACAGCACAGGTTGATGGCAGTGGCAGCTGGGGGCGCGCCCAGGGGCACGGGGTTGCGAGCAGCTGTCTCCTTACTCTCCAGCCGAAGCACCCTTCCTGCTTCCCCTCTTCAGGGCCAAGCCCCAGACAGCGGCTGTGACTCCCCTGGGAGCCCGAGGCCCCGTTACCAGGTTACCAGTGCCACGTGAGAGGCCCGGTTCTGTCCCGCCCCGTTGCTCACAGGTTCCCACTCCCAGCTCAGCGCTCGCTTCCTTTCCAGCACCCAGGACTCCCCACCTCCCTCCCTGAGCACAGATGTGCGTTTAGACAATGCCTGTTGTATGTCACCAGCAGCGTCTGTTATAGCAGGAGGGTGGGCCACATTAGCCCAGTTTCTGATAGGAGCTGAGAATGGTGTATTTTTACTTACTTTTGTTCATTTCATTCAGGGTGGGGTTTTTTTGTTGTTGTTTTTTTCCTCATCAGGTTTCTTTCAATGAAAGAAGGGTGTTGCAGACTGAAGGGTCCTGGGTTCAATTCCGGTCAAGGGCACATGCCCCGGTTGTGGGCTCAATCCCCAGTAGGGGGCATGCAGAAGGCAGCCAATCAATGATTCTCTCTCATCATTGATGTTTCTCTCTTTTCCTCTCCGAAATCAACAAAAAGATATTTAAAAAAATAAATAAATAAAGACGGGATCACTCTCTGCCCACCCACCTGGGTTCTGGATTCAGGCATCAATTTCATTTTTCTTGACAGAAGAAACGGGAGCTAAGCAGAAATGGAAAGCTTGCCGGTGTTTAGGTGAATGTCTTTTCAAAGCACGGTGTATCTGATTTTGAAAACCTCTCTCAAGTTAAAAGACAACTGTGAAACAATTCAGAGCAGGTGCCAGCTGTTTTCATGTAGTACTACAGATATCCATATACAGTGAGTGGCCAGATTAGGATGACCTCTGAACGCATAATAATCTGGCCACTCAGTGTATATCCTATATAATAAAAGGCTCATATGCAAATTTCCCCTTCTACCAGGAGTTCGACTAACAGGCCAGCCAACCACCCATGTCCCCTCCTGCTGGCCAGGCTGGCTGGGTCCCACCTATGCACAAATCCATGCACCGGGCCTCTAACACACACACATACACACACACACACTGCATTCAGAGATCATAATCTGGCCACTCAGTGTATACAAAAGGCTGAGTGAACTCCAGCCAGTACATGTGACGTGCACTGGCAATTTAAAAGTAAACGATGACTCGTGCATGCGTGATACACATAAAGCTCTCGCTGGCGCCACGCGTGTGTTTCGATCTGTCGTCATCTATCGTGAATTTGGTTGACATTTCTATTACAGAGAAAGGGCAACTAGTGATATTAAAATATTTCTTCTGATTAATTTCCTTTCCACGTGCAGGAATCCGTGCACCGGGCCACTAGTTTAACCTTCCAACATAAAAGGAGAAGCTATCACTGACTTCCAAAACAAAAGCCAACATCCGACCGCCCCTTTATACACTGAGTGGCCCGATTATTATGCCTTCAGAGAAAAATGAACCACAGGTCCCCAGGTTTGGCTCTGGTCAAGGGCACGTACCTCAGTTGCAGGCTCCTCCCTGATCCGGGCCCTAGCCAGGGCTTGTGCAGGAGGCAACCAGTCCATGTGCTTCTCTCACATGGATATTTCTGTCTTTCCCTCTTCCTCCCACCTTCTCTCAAAATTGATGGAGCCCTAGCCGGTTTGGCTCAGTGGATAGAGTGTCGGCCTGCAGATTGTCCAAAATCGGTTCCAGTCGAGGGCACATGCCTGGGTTGCGGGCTTGACCCTCCAGTAAGGGGTGTGTAGGAGGCAGCTGACCAGGGAGTCTATCATCATGGATGAAGCTATGTCTTCCTCTCCCTCTCCCTCTCTAAAATCAGTGGAAATATATGTTGATTCCAGAGGACGCAGGGACGCTGGGCAGTCCCATCTCTGCTGCAGGTCGGCCCACTGGCCACCCTCACCCCAGCCAAGCTCCCTGCTGGCACCGGGTGGCTTCTCACAGCCACAGGCCTGTGCTCCCTGGCTCCTGACCGAGTCCAGCATCTAATTCTAAATGCACACGTGTTACACAGTGAAAAGCATGTGCGAGAGCTCAGTCCTGGTGGGTGTGGCTTGGTGGCTTGGAGCAGTGGCCCACACACCAAAAGGTTGAGGGGTTTTGTTTATTTTTCCTCCCTCCCCCGCCTCGGACCCGCCCCCGCACAGCAGGGAACCCCCACTCCCTCCGTGCACCCCACAGACACTAAGGTTGAGGGTTTGATTCCCAGTCAAGGGCATGCACCTGGGTTGCAGGTTTGATTCTTGGCCCCAGTTGGTGTGTGGGGAGGCAACCAGCCAATGCCTCTCACATCAGTGTTTCTCTTTTTGTTGTCCTCCTCCCCCTCCCCCCCCGAGACTCTTAAAATAATGAGTGGAAAGAAGTGTAATTGGGTGAAGATAAACAACAAGACAGAATTAGAGAGCTCGGCAGGAAGCAGGCATAGATGGGAAGCAAGTAGAATGCCACCCACGTGCGTTTCCCTTGGTGAGTCTGAGGGCGGACGAACGGGCAGAGGAGTCAGGGTGACAGGCGAGAGGATGGTTTTACACCTGATCTTGGCCACATTGTCGGCGGGCTGAGACGCAATGCAAGAACAGGATTTGAATGTGTAACCAAGATGAAGGTGTCACCCACCGACGTGGGCTCTGGGCTGGCGAGGAGGGGACGTTTCACCCTTCACTGCCCCACCGGTTCAGAACTGGGAGGACGTGAAGGAGTGAGGGGCGTCAAAGAGGGGTGGGATTGCGGCATGTGTGCGTCTTTGGAAATACATCTGGATTTGGGCAGTTCACGCCCTCTCCCTGCCCATCGGCCACCCAACCAGTCTGTCCTCTGGAGCTGGATGGGGGAGCCCCAGAGAAGCCTTCCCCAGTGGGAGGCTGTTGGGGGGAGACGAGTGTATAGGGGGCGTGTGCTGGGTGAGGAGTGCGAGCAGAGGACACACTTGCCTCTCGGGGGATGTGGGTTTCACCCCCGCCCGCTCCAGCGGGTTCCCGTCTGTGATGAGGCGGAAGACCATCTCTCTGTTTTATTTCAGACGCTGAAGCAGGAACCGGTGACGAGAAGACGGTGACTCTGGAGTCTGACTCTCCGAGAATGGAAATCCGCCAAGGACCACGCGAGAGACGCTCACGGTGATGGAGCCTCCTGCCCCGGAGTCCGGGGAGGCCTCGGCGCCAGGATCAGGGGGGCCGTTGGGGTGCCCATCCCGGGAGGGAGGCTTCACGGCGGTGGCGGTCACTCACTGGAAGATCCAAACCGGAGAGGCCGTCCCGGCCGGACGTGAACGCAGGGGCAGCCCCGTGCTGCGCTCAGACCTCCTCCTCCTCCAGAGGGAGCTGATGGAGGGGCAGGCCCACCCGGGCGGGACTTGCGGCAAAAGCTTCCCGTTCGTCTCGGACCTCGTCCGGCATCAGGTCTCCCATGCCGGGGAGAAGCCGTACCGATGCGACCAGTGTGGCAAAGCCTTCGGCCAGAGCTCCCACCTCGCGGAGCACCAGAGCGTTCACGGCGGAGAGAGGCTCTACGTGTGCAACGCCTGTGGGAAGGACTTCGCGCACTACGCCGACCTCCTCGGCCACCAGCGGGCGCACGCGGGAGAGAAGCCGTTCAAGTGCGCGCAGTGCGGGAAGGCCTTCGGCCACAGCTCGGACCTGATCCGGCACCAGCGCGTCCACACCCGCGAGAGGCCTTTCGAGTGCAAGGAGTGCGGGAAGGGCTTCAGCCAGAGCTCGCTGCTCATCCGGCACCAGAGGATCCACACGGGGGAGCGGCCCTACGAGTGCAGCGAGTGCGGCAAGTCCTTCATCCGGAGCTCCAGCCTCGTCCGCCACTACCAGATCCACACGGAGGTGAAGCAGCACGAGTGCAAGGAGTGCGGGAAGGCCTTCCGCCACCGCTCGGACCTCATCGAGCACCAGCGGATCCACACCGGGGAGCGGCCCTTCGAGTGCCACGAGTGCGGCAAGGCCTTCATCCGGAGCTCCAAGCTCATCCAGCACCAGCGGATCCACACCGGCGAGCGCCCCTACGTCTGCCACGAGTGCGGGAAGCGCTTCAGCCAGACGTCCAACTTCACGCAGCACCAGCGGATCCACACGGGCGAGAAGCTCTACGAGTGCCACGAGTGCGGGAAGGCCTTCTTCCTGAGCTCCTACCTCATCCGGCACCAGAAGATCCACACGGGGGAGCGGGTCTACGAGTGCAAGGAGTGCGGCAAGGCCTTCCTGCAGAAGGCGCACCTCACGGAGCATCAGAAGATCCACACGGGCGACAGGCCCTTTGAGTGCAAGGACTGTGGGAAAGCCTTCATCCAGAGCTCCAAGCTGCTGCTGCACCAGATCATCCACACGGGAGAGAAGCCCTACGTGTGCAGCTACTGCGGGAAAGGGTTCATTCAGAGGTCCAACTTCCTTCAGCACCAGAAGGTCCACACCGAGGAGAAGCTCTACGACGGCGGCCAGTACGGCAAAGATTGCCGCTCCGACCCCAACCTGAAAAAGAACCCGGGGGCTCCTCCTCCAGAGGGGCTTCCCCAGAGTAAGGCCCCCCCGCCTCCGGGTGAGAAACCCATGGGTCTGGGGGGTTGTGCAGAGGACGGGTAGTTCCGCTCCCGGCCGGTGATGTGGGCAAGAGGACGGCGTGAGCGTGGGGGCTCGGGTGCCCCGGGACCTGCCGGCATTTCCCCGAGTCACGGCGGGGGCTGCTTTCTTCGGGGGCTGCGGCCTGCAGGTGCAGCCAGGCCGGCCAGGAACCCGCGTCCTCAGGAGAGCCACCCGAAGACAGCGGGCTGAGCTGGGACCGTTTGGGGCCAGGAGCGGGGTCTGGAGGTGAGCCTGCACAGTGACAGCTCTCCCCTGGGTTACACCCCCGTTAGAGGAGAACTGTGTCCGCTCATTAACAGTGTGAGGGGGCGATTGAGATCTGTCAAGAGAGGCAAGTCGGAGGGCGCCGGGGGGTTCCCTGTGGTCTTGGGACCCATCCTGAGCTCCTCCCTGCACCCTAAGGTCTCCTGCTCCCTGGAGCCCGGTCTCCCACCCCTCACTCAGTGTGACAGCAGCACGGACGGGCGTTCCTCGCATCCCAGCCGTCCCCGCGCCTTGGCCTCCTCATGCGAACGCTCCCCCTCCGCCCCCAGCTACTCCTCGTGAGCAGAGACCATCCAGGCACCATGTCCGGCTCGGCCTCGTCCACCGCCGGCTGCTGTCCTCCCTCCGCACCTGTTTCTGCATTCACTTTGATACAGAATGTGTTTTTATACGTCTCCTTGTTGCACTGCTGGTTCTTTGTGGACACAGTTGTACCTGACCGATTTCTATGTCCCTGGTGTCTAGCACAGGACAATAAAAAAGCCCACCCCCCGTGTAAGTGGTGCCTCTCCAGCTCTGTCACTTGTTGCTGCTGTTTTCAAACGCCTGGGTTTTGTCCTTGCCTTGTCAAGTGTGATCTGCCGGGAACCCCTTCTCAGCCTCGTCAGCGTCTTCTGCTCGTCCTCAGGCCGGAAGCCCCAGGCCCTCACGCTGCTGCGGTCAGAGCTCGGCCGTGGCCACGCACTGGCTTCGGGGAGCGCCGTCTTTACTTAGCTGTCTCTTCACTAAGCTGTCGGTGCATCTTTCGGGCTCACCCCAGGGCACAGAGTCCCAGCACCTGACCTAGCTTCTGTCTCTGACAGTCCAGGACCCAACTCCACCTTCTCCGGCTTCTCTCCTCGCTGGCTCCTTCTGTCAATGACTGGAAAGTGTTTCAACCCGTAAAGCTGACGAGCGGTCAGTCCCGGGAAGACACGTGGAACCTGAGGTCCTTCCACGTCTGTAGGGAGGCCAGGGCCGCACCACGAGCAGCGAGTGGAAACAGACACGTGTTCCTGGCTGCGTGGGAGCGTAAGGCAGGCGGGGGCTGGCCTGACCCCTGAACGGGTCCACCGGGCTCAGACACGGTCGGCTGGAGAAGACGGAATGAGGGGGACCGGGCAGAAGCAGGCACGTGCATTACCCAGCGGGTAACCGGCTGGTGAGGCCCTGAGCTGTTGCCTCTGAATTTCCTTGATCTAAACGTTAACCAGAACCCCCGTGAGTTAAATGGTAAGGTTTTGCACAGGAAGTCATTTGCGTTAACGAATTTCCGCCATCCTAGAAGCCCCATGGGAGTCCATGATTTTAAAAGGGCTGCAGGCCTCACCATCTGAAGTGCGGCAGGTCGTTCTCATCAACCTCGTCGCGGTCCAGTTTCCACGCGATACGCACACCTTTTTCGAGTGGACAGAGTTGGAACGCACTCCGAGTCACCGCCATTGTCATCTACGGCCCAAAGGGTTCCCTTTCGCTCTGTTAACCCGACCCCAGCCCCCAACATGGCGTTCTGTGGGCGTCGGCGCGTTTGCTTGCTCTAGGTCTCGGTAGGAATGGATGCAGATGGAATGTAACCTTGTGTGTCTCATCCTTTTCGTTTCGGCATGGTTTAAAGATATTCATCCAGCGTAGTTTCTAGCTGCAGTAGCTCTTCCTCCTGCTGAGTCATGTTTGATTGTAGAAACCATCACTTACGATTCATCTGTTGTTAGAAAGTTGAGTTTCCAGCTTGGACGGTTAAGAATAAAACTGTTGGGACATTTACGTACAAGCATTCGGAAATGCCTCTGTGTTTCTCTGGGGGGAGTGACCAGGAATGGCTGTTTTAACTGGGTTTTTAACTTCATAAAAAACGGCCCTTCCCAGCCAGGGTGACGCAGTTGGTGGGAGCATTCTTCCTCCACCAAAAGGCGGGTTCGACTCCACGTGGGGCACATGCCCAGACTGTGGGTTCGATCCCCAGCTGGGGGGGTGTGGGAGGCAGCCAATCAATGCTTCACTCTCTCCTCCCTTTCCCTAAAAAAAACGTCAATGAAGGCTTGTGCTCAGGTGATTTAAAGAAAAATGGCCAACAAATGTCTCTCCGCCGACTACCATTTTGTACTTGGACCACGGGGTGTCACGGTTCCAGTAGCTCCCCATCCTCATCAACACGCCGTTGCCACGCCTCTAACACGGAGCCCCGCCCAGCGGTGTCCGTGTGTCTGTATTTCGGACTGAGCACCCTTTCACTGCGTGCTGCCACTGGTTACTCCTCGCCTGAGGATGTTTTCCCGTTAGTTTTTTTAGAGCGGAAGAAAGGGGGCGAGACACAGAGAGAGAAACACCGATGTGAGAGGGAGAGACATCCCCTGGCCGCTTCCCACACAGACCCTGACCAGGGCCTGGGGTCGAGCCTACAGCCGAGGCACATGCCCTGCACCCCAACTGAACCCGGGACCCTCCCGTGCGTGGGCTGAGGCTCTCACCCACGGAGCCACGCGGGCGAGGGCAAGGGCTTGAGCCGCTCAATGAGAGAGAGAAGCGGGAGGGCCGTGCCAGGAAGGAGGAGCGAGCAGCCAGGTTTGCACAGTGACTCTTATTGCGGCGGAAACTCACACACAGACGTGTCCCACGGGGACGTGCCGGGGAGCACGATCGATCTGTGGGTGCTGTGCCCGCCTGCGGATTCTTAAGCCAAGGGAGGGGCCAGGGGGTCGGACGGACAGCGTTGGGAGGGCTGGGGGGAGGGGAAGATACCATCTTCATGAATCGCCAGCTTATGCGTGCAGGCCACCATCTCTCGGCCACTGAAAAAAGACGAGGACGGTTCCTACAAAGCAGAGGCGCCAGTGAAATGGGGGAGGGTCCAACTGAAACACAAAATCGAGAAGAAAATGCAGAAACCAACGGGTGAAAGGGACCAGCGCCATTACTCCTGCAACTCCACCCCTACACGCGCACCACACTCTGCGGTCCCAGGTAATGGCTTCAAGATTCTCCAAGTCCAGCCAAAACCGGGGTGGCTCAGTGGATAGAGTGTCGGCCTGTGGACTGGGGGGTCCCGGGTTTGATTCCGGTCAAGGGCATGGACCTTGGTGGCAGGCACATCCCCAGTGGGGGGCGTGCAGGAGACAGCCAATCGATGTTGCTCTCTCATCGATGTTTCTAACTCTCTCTGTCCCTCTCCTTTCCTCTCTGTAAAAATCAGTAAAATAGTTGAAACCGGTGTGGCTCAGTGGATAGAGCATCGGCCTGTGGACTGAGGGGTCCCAGGTTTGATTCCGGTCAAGGGCACGTACCTTGGTGGCGGGCACATCCTCAGTGGTGGGAAGGGGTGGGGCTTGCAGGAGGCAGCCAATCGATGTTGCTCTCTCATCGATGTTTCTAACTCTCTGTCCCTCTCCCTTCCTCTCTGTAAAAATCAGTAAAATAGCCGAAACCGGTGTGGCTCAGTGGATAGAGCGTCGGTCTGCGGACTGAAAGGTCCCGGGCTCGATTCCGGTCCAGGGCACGGACCTGGGTTGCGGGCACATCCCCAGTGGGGGGCGTGCAAGAGGCAGCTGATCGATGTTTCTCTCTCATTGATGTTTCTAGCTCTCTATCCCTCTTCCTTCTTCTCTGTAAAAATCAATAAAATACATTTTTTTTAAAAAAATCAATAAAATACGTATTTTTTAAAAAAATTTTAAAAAATGACCCAACCCCCACTAGAGGTGAAACAGCAAATCCGTGGCTTCTCGGGGTGCTCCCAAGTGCAGCCGGCACTGGCCCCCGGCCCCTTGTCTGCCCTCACCACCTGCCCGTGCCCCTCTCTGCCACCACTGTCAGCCCTGGTGGGCAGGATGCCCATGACCCTGACTCTCTCTGGCCCTGGCTCTGGCTCTGCGGAAGCAACCCAGCCGGCCGTGGTGGGGAGGGGACGCTGGATCCGGCTGGCACGGGGTGAAGGGCACCAAGCTACCTTGCAGCCCCGAAAGGAGCAGGTGGCCCGGGAGCTGGCAGGAAGGCCACAGAGGTGTGTGTGTGGGGGGGCAGATTGGGGGGGGGGGTGTCACATTTGCATTAACCACCGCACTCACCAGCTAGCTTGCTGCACTCCGGTCCCCGCCATCCTGGCCTCCTTCCAGGCGGGCACCGTCCGGCGGGGGCGCGTCCGCCGCCTCCTTGGGCGGGCCGGGCCCGGGGACAGAGTGCGCGGATATGGTGGTGGAGCTCTGCAAGGCGGCCCGGAACGAGGACCGCGACGGGAGCCTGGAGCCCTGGTGGGACTGGGTCAAGGAGGAGAGGCGCGAGCCGGACAGGACCAGGGAGCCCGGGTGGGACGGGGGCAACGAGGAGCCCTGGGAGTCCCTCTTGGGCCGGTCCTGCGAGTGGAGCTGCGCCGCCCCGGCCTTGAGCGTGGACAGCGACGGGACCGTGGAGCCCACGCGCAGCGAGATGAGGGACGGGGCGCGCGAGACGGTGATGGAGGAGACCTGCGACGGGTCCCGAGACACCTCCAACCAGGAGCCCGAGGGGGTGAGGGAGGAGTCGGTGCCGGAGGCCAGGGAGCCCACGCGCGAGGACAGCGGCTGGCACAGCTCCGGGCCGCCGGGCCCGCGGCGCAGCCAGTTGTGCACGCGCGACAGGTCCCACGTGTCGCGGTGGTCGCTCCACAGCTGCTCGCGCTGCAGCAGCAGCTGGCGCCGCATGTCGTGCAGCAGGTGCGCCCGGCGCAGCAGCCGCAGCAGCTCCTCGCGCAGCCGCCCGTTGTCCGCCTTGATGCTCTGCGTGTGCGCGATGAGCGCGCGCGCCGCCTCCCGCTCCGCGCGCCGCGCCATGGACTGCACCCGCTGCCGCGCCTCGCGCTCGAAGGCCGCCTTGTCCTCCAGGAAGCGCCGCTTGACGCGGTGCAGCAGCTGCGTGTGCTCCACGCGCATGTGCAGCAGCTCGCGCTCCAGCGTCCGGATCCGCGCCATCTGTTCCAGCTGCAGCTCCTGCGGGCGGCGCGGGGGTCAGCACGCGCCCGGCCCACGCGGCTCCCGATTCCTCCCCGACTTCCCGACACCCCCCCACGCCCCCGCGCATGCGCGCGCACGCGCCCCGCCCACCCGCTCCTCGGCGCACGAGCCCCGCCCACCCGGGCGCGCGAGGCCCGCCCACCCCAGCGCACGAGCCGCGCACGAGCCCCGCCCCCC
>JAAGEH010000033.1:2107094-2117753 GCA_011751065.1 Lasiurus cinereus
GGCCCCGCACCCCCGCGCCGCGCCCAGCTCACCTTCCTCCTCCTGCATCTTCCGCAGGTCGTCGGCGCCCACCAGGGACACGCGCTTGGGGGGGCCCTCGGCCTGGGGCGCGCGCACCTCCAGCTCGAAGTACCTCTGCCGCTCGCGGAAGGGCAGCTGCTCGGGGCAGGCGGCGGGGCCCGGCGCGCAGGGCTGCGGGGAGGGGTCTGAGCCGCCGCCGCCTCGGCCCCCGCCCGCCCCCCCCCGCGGCAGGCCGGCCGCACGCACCTGGGCAGCGGGGTCCTGGGCCGGCGGGCCCGGCACGGCGGCGAAGGTGCGGTAGGCCCGCTTCACATCGGAGGGCAGCTCGTCCGGGGAGGGCGGGGAGGGCGGCTGGGGGAAGGGGGAAGGCTCTCCTGAGGGCCTGGGACAGCTGGCCCGGCCCCGGCCCCGGCCCCGGCCCCGCCCGCAGCTGCGGACTGCGCCCGCCCCGCCCCGCCCCCCGGGCAGGGCACTCACAGAGCAGGAATTGCCTCTGCCCCTGGGGGCCGGGGAGCCCCTTGGCCAGGCCTGAGCCAGTGGCTGGATCACCCCGGGCTTTGTCTGCAAAGGGCAGGTCCAGAGGGAGGGGCCAGGGGTGCAGGTCAGGGGTGGGGGGTGGGGGGTGGAGGGGAAAGACAGAGCTGGAGCCAGGGTGGCAGCAGAGCGGGTGCCCGGGTCCCCGGTCCCCACGCAGCAGGACGGGGGTGGGAAGGAGGTGCAGGGAGGAGGCTGTGGCCGCCCAGCCCAGGCCCGCGGAGCTCTGGCTCCATTGCCCGTCAGGTCTGGCCAAGGAGGAGCCCGGGCTGTGTGCCCTCCCCAAGCGACAGGTGCACCGGTAGGTGCTGCTCCGGCCCCCCTTCCTGGAGGACGGGCGCCTCCTGGCGGGCGCTCACCTGCTGGTGGCCGGGGGAGCGGGGAGCCTCAGCCATCTTCCCTGCAGGCGGCACCTGGAGAAACAGGAACCGGGGGAGGGGCAGCGGGGGAGGGTCAGGCATGGGGAGCGGGGTGCCTGCCGGTGCAGAGGCTGGTGCTCAGCTCCTGGCCCGGCCACAGCCCAGGGGTCCCCGGATGGCCAGCGCCACGGCCTTCCCCCAAAAGGCTGTGTCCTGCAGCCCCCACCCCCGCCCCCCGCCCCCGGGAACAGAGGGCCTGGCCCTGGCCCCGGTGTCTGTGGCAGTGGGCAGTGTGGAGCCTCATGAGAGGTGGGGACAGACAGACAGACCGAGAGGAGACAAGACCGGGCACGGGCAGCTGCCCTCCTGGGAGGCCATCCGGCCGGCCACGGCGGGCCCCTTGGTCAGAGGACCCGGCCCACCTCCCGGCCACCTGCTCCGGCTGCTCCGGCCGAGGCTGGGACCGCGAAGCCCTCAGCCCTCGTGTCCCGGCCTCTGAGGCCTCAGCCACCCCGGCCCGCCTGCCCACCACTCACGTCCTCCAGGGTCCCAGTGGCGCGGGTGGACACGGCCTCGGGGGCTATTTATACTCTTGGGAGGAACAGGACTGGCTGTCCGTCCTGCCCGGCCCACGTCTGCCGGCCCAGCTGTCCGTCCGCGAGCCTCCCAGCCCCAGCAGCTGCTCTGGCCCGTCCCACCAGGCCTGAGCTGAGGCTCCTGGGGCCCTGCCCGGAGCCGTGCAGGGCTCCCTGTCTGCGGGGGCGCGGCCCGCCCCACCCACTGCTCCCTGCGTCCCGGCTGCACAGGAGCCCCCCCCCCGGGGGGAAGGAGGCAACAGCAGCACCAGCCGTCGGCTTGGTTCAGGGACGGGCACTGGGCCGTGCCAGGCCGGGCGGTGGAGCTCCGCCTGCAGGCCCTGACCCCACCCCCACCCCCACCCGCTCTGGGGAGGCCTCCGAGGTCTCAGCCTGGCCCCGACAGGAGCCTGCGGTCCCACCCAGCTTGGCCAACGGCGAGAGAGGACTCAGACCCCGATCCCCGGGAGCAGAGTGGACAGTGCTGAGCAGGGGGGTGTCCGGGGGAGCGTGAGGCAGCAGCTCTGAGGACCGTGGGGCGGGGCCTGGGACACGCTGCCCACTCCTCCCCGGGCTGTGCGTCCCCCTCACCCCCCGCACCCCCGGACCCGCCCCGGAGCTCCGAGCTGGCGGGCGCAGCGGCTGCGGCCCGGCACTCACCGAGGCCTCTGGTGCCCACGGCGGCGTCTGTCCCGGCAGCTCCTTCTCCTGGGAGCAGAGCAGAGGGCGGTCAGGACCCGCGGCCGCAGGCTGCCCGGCCCGGGGCTGCCGGCCGCAGGCGGCGCTGACCTTGCGGGGTCCCTCGGGGCTCAGCTCCCGGTCGATGGAGGAGACACTCTCCAGGCTGTTGCGGCGGCTGATGCCGGCAAAGGGGTTGGCGATGACGCCCGGCGACACCTGGGAGAGGCAGCGTGTGGGCGGGGCCTGGTGCCGCGGCACGGCTGCCCAGACCGCCACGCGCGGAAACGAGCCCGCGGCGCCTGCCAGGACCGGACGCCGGTCCCCGCGGACCTGCAGCGGCTCCAGGAGCAGCGGCTGCGAGGGCGTCGGGCACAGGACACTGAGGTCAGAGCCTGGGGTCCAGGATGGGGCCCTGTGGCCGCCCGGAAAGGCCTTGGGACCAGCTCTCGGCTGGCACCCCAGGAGCGGGACCGCCCGGCGAGTGGATGGCCATGGGCCTGGCTGAGCTCGCCGGCAGGAGGTGCCGCCTGGCAGGACTGGCCAGGCCACCTGCTCCCGCCCCGGCCTCCTCGGGCCCAAGCCCCACCGTCCCGAGCAGCGGCCGGGACCACGGCGAGGTGCCGGCCTGGCCCGGCGCTCCCTCTCCCGCCCGGCCTGCACTGACCTCGGCAGGGGCGTCGAAGCCGTCGCACACGAGCACGGTGAGGGTGTCGCCCGCCTGGCGCAGCAGCTGCACGGCCTCGGCGTGCGTGAGCCCCAGCAGGCTCTGCTGGTTCACCTCCAGCAGCCGCAGCCCCACCCGCAGGCGCCCGTCGCGCCCGGCCGCTCCCGTGGGGCTCACCTGCGGGGACACGGCGGCCTCAGACCGGGGGCCCTCGTCCGGCCCTCCCTCTCCCCCCCTCCGGCCCCCGCCCGGCCGCGGCCGCACCTTGGAGATGAAGATGCCCTCGTCGGTGGGGTCGCAGGGGTTGCCGGCGTGGCCCTTGGCGCCGCCGCGGATGCTGATGCCCAGCTTCTCGCCGGGCGCCTTCTGGAGGCTGAGCTCGCGCAGGCCCGGGGGCGGCGGGTCCCTCCGCACCAGCAGCGCCAGCTCCAGGCAGGGCCGCAGCAGCGCGCCCACCGCCTCCTGGTGCGTGGCCGCCCGCACGTCCTGCCCGTTCACCGCGAGGATGCGGTCCCCGACCCGCAGGCCGCTCCTGGCCGCCAGGCCCCGAGGGAGCACCTGTGGGGGCAGTGGGCTCAGCGCCAGGCCGGGTGCCCGCCCCGCGGGGCCCGGGGTCCCCCTACCTTGGAGATGAAGACGCCGGGCTCCTGGGCGCCGAACGGGTGGCTGGAGTGGTCGGAGCCCCCCACCACGCTGAGCCCCAGCGGGCCCCCCGCCCTCGGCA
The DNA here is from genome assembly GCA_011751065.1 of Lasiurus cinereus. Lineage (NCBI taxonomy): Eukaryota > Metazoa > Chordata > Mammalia > Chiroptera > Vespertilionidae > Lasiurus > Lasiurus cinereus. The sequence goes on from JAAGEH010000033.1 coordinate 2,110,653, forward strand.
GGCAGATCTCCTGGGGACACCAAGGCGAGAGGGGCGGGGCCAGCCGGTCAGAGCAGCTGAGGCCGGACACCAGGGGTCGGGGTGGGGCTGCGGGAGGCTGGGCAGAGGCAGGGGCCCCGGGGAGAGGACACTGCACGAGCCTAGAGCCCGGTGGTTGGGGTGCGGGCTGGGAGGGGCCGGGGTCCTCACCTCCACGGGGTAGGGCCCCTCCAGGGCGGCGGCGAGCAGGCTGGGGGCGAGCCGCAGAGGCCCAGCCCCCGTGGCGTTGGCAGTGGCCCCGGGGGTGGGGGCAGCCGGGGGGGGCAGCGGGGAGAGGGGCGGGGGGCTGGGGGGCAGGCTGCCCCCCGCCTCCCGCTCCAGCAGCAGGGCGATGGTGGGGGCGGCGGCGGTCAGCAGGGAGACGGCGTGGTCGTGCCTGGCCTCGGCCATGTCCACGCCGTTGATCTGCGAGGGAGCGGCCGTGCCGTCAGGAGCCCGTGGGCGGCAGGGGAGGCGCCGGGGAGCCCGCGCCCGACTCACCGAGAGGACGCGGTCGCCGACCTGCAGGGTGCCCGCCCGGTGGGCCGCGCCGCCCTCGGCGATCCGCGAGATGAAGATGCCCTGCGGGGGAAGGGAGGCGGCCGTGCCAGCAGCCCCGGGCGCGGGTCCCGTCCCAGGGCCGCCCGCGCCCGCTCACCGTGTCGCCGGCCCGGTAGGGCGTGGAGCCTTTGCCGCCGGCGATGCTGAAGCCCAGCCCCTTCTCGCTGCGCACCAGGCAGGCCACATGGCGCTGCCGCAGGGGCCCGGCGGGCTCGGGCGGGGTTGGGCGCAGGCCGCCGGCCCGCCGCTCCCGGGGGCTGTAGTCGTCCTCGGGCCGCAAGGGCGTGAGGGTGACGGCGTTCTCGGGCTCCACCATGCGCTCCCGCCACAGCCGCATCTGCACGCTGGCGCCCGCCCCCCGCAGCGCCTCCACGGCCTGGTGGTGCTCGGCGCTGTGCAGGGGTACGCCGTTCACCTGCGACCCAGCGCGTCAGACCGGCCCGGCCTGCAGGCCACAGCTCCAGGGCCCCCCCGACGGCACCGCCCGCCTGGACCCACACCCTCCGCCCTGGCGCCTGCTGGGCTGGCACCAAACTCCCCACCAGACCCGGTGCCACGCGCCCGGCCGTCCCCGAACCGAAGCCCCACCCCGAGGGCAGCCTGTGGGGTGGGGGGCCTCCAGGGGCCGCGACTCACCTCGAGGAGCTTGTCCCCCACGCGGACCCCGGCCCGGGCGGCGGGGCCCTCCTCAGACACCCGGGAGATGAATATGCCCTGGAGGGAGCCAGCGCTGAGCCAGGCACCGGGAGCCCCAGGGGGGAGCACGGGCCAGCACGGCCGAGAGGCAGGCCCCTCAGGAAGCCATGGGTCGGGCGGGTGCGCGGGCAGCGCCGTCGAAGAGCACGCCTTGCCAGCCGCCGTGGCCCGGCGCCCCGTGGCCCGGCGCCCCGTGGCTCCCCCCCTCCTTCCCGAGCTCTGGGTGGGGGCGGGGCCGGGTGGGGGAGGGGCGGCCGCACCTCGTCGTCCCCCTTGTAGGGCGTGGAGCCCTTGCCGCCGGCGATGCTGATGCCCAGGCCACCCGTCTGCCGCACGATGGTCAGCGTCAGCTGCAAACACAACGGCGGACGCGCAGGGTCAGGGAGGGCAGGGCGGCCCGTCCCCCGCGCTGGCACCGCCGCCACGGGCTCGGGCACGCGGCGCTGGAGGAGGCGGGCGCTACCGGGCAGGGTGGCAGCTCAGGGCTGGGGGAGGGGTGCCCGCCGGTGGGTGACGAGGCTGCAGAGGGGTGGCTGGCTGGCAGGAAGTGCCCACGCCTGCCGAGACCCCCGCCCCGTCCCCCTGGGCCAGAGGGTTGGCGGGCCCCTCAGGGACAGGGGGAGGGGAGGTGGGCTCCTCTGGGGGGCGGGGCGGGGGAGGGGTGCGTGAGCCCGCAGCCCCGGGACAGCCAGCAGCGGCGTGAGCAGAGCAGAGTACAGACCTCTTCCTCCTCAATGCGAGCGGGCTCTATCAGCAGGTTATGGGCCTGGTCAAACGACACCCCCTGCAGGACAGGACCAGCGAGGCATGCGGGTGAGCGCCCGCCCGCCCCCGGCCCGCCACCGGCCCGGCCACCGCAGCAGAAGAAAAGGAAAGCCGCCCAAGCGCCCGCAGCCCCGCCAGCCGGCGCCCCTGCAGCCCGAGGGCCTGACCTCCGAGCCCCTCAGCCACCACCTCGTCCGCTTGAGCTCAGGGCAGGAGGGCTGGGCGTCAGACGCCGGCGCCGTGGGCACAGGGCACCCCTGAGCAGGCAGGGCACGTGGCCAGCAGAAGGGCAGTGGGGAGGGAGCGCCCAGCCCGAGGCGGCCCGGCAGCCGGGGTGTGTGTGTGTGTCACCGGGCAGAGGGCCCCTGGGCCCAGCCCGGAGGGGTGGCGTGGCAGCCGGCGGAGAGGGTCCCGGCGTGGAGCCCGGGCGGAGGGAGACCCACCTTGACAGAGGGCACCGAGGCCGCAGCCTCCTTCTCCTCCTCGTCTTCCTCCTCCTCCTCCTCCTCCTCCGCTGCCGCCACGGCCTCCTCCTCCTCCTCCTCCTCCTCCTCCTCGCCGTCCTCGGGCCCCTCCGGCTCGGCCCGCGGGGCCCAGGGCGCGGGGGGGCCGTTGTGCCGGGCCGGGAGCCGGGCGGGGGGCTCGCCGTCCGGCCGCAGGGCCTGCAGCAGGGCGGCCACGGCCTCGGGCTGCGGCAGCTGCGACACCTTGAGCTGCTTCTTGTAGTGCGGCGTGTCCTTGCGCGTGAGCCGCTGCCGCCCGGGCGCGGCCCAGGGCGCCTCCGCCGGCCCCTCCTCGCTCTCGCCGTCCTCCCCCGCCGGCAGCAGCAGCGGGGCCTCGGCGAACCGCACTGTGGGCTGGAGGGCGCGCGTGAGGGCTGCCGCCCGGTGCCCCCGCAGGAGGCCGCGGGGGTGGGGCTCCCCGCCCCGGGGAGAGGGAGGGGGGCTGGGCCGGGCGGGGAGCACGGTCAGGACCAGGGGAAGGTCTGGGGGGACAGTGCAGGGATCTGCCGGGTGGCGCAGCTGTGGGGTAGACCCCCGCCTGCCCCCCGCCCCCCCTGCTCCCCATGGTCCTGCCGGCGTCTGCGGGGGGTGCAGGGGGGGCGGGGAGCGGTCACCAGGCACCTCACCTCCTCGTAGGCCTCCTCCTCGGCCTCCTCCGGGGTGGCCGCTGGGCCTGGGCCCTCCGCCGCGGCCCGCAGGCCCTCGGGCTCACCCTGGGAGGAGGGGCTGGTGGGCAGAGGCGCGTCCTCACTCAGACCAGACCCGGTGCTCAGCCTCTTCTCCTGCGGAGGGCGGCGGGCGGCTGGTCAGCCCCTCGGAGCCGCCGCCTCTGGCACAGCCCCCAGTCCCCCCGGAAGCCAGGAGGCGCGGCCTCAGAGCCCGGCGAGTGCAGGGCAGGAGTGAGCACACGGCGACCTGTGGGCGGCCCCGGCCCTCCGCCTCTGGCCCCCAGAAGCGGAGGGCACTGTGCCCGCCATGGGCACTCACAGGCCGTGCCACCCCCAGACCCGACCCAGACCCCGTCCTGGCCGGCCACCACGGACAGGGATCCCCCCCCCACCCTCACCACCTGCCCGCCCGGGCCCTCGGAGCCCCGCGCCCGGGACCCATGGAGCCGGCCCTCCCGCTCCCTGCCCGCGGGCACCTCCTCCGAGGGCGAGGGCGAGGGCGAGGGCGGCCGGGCGCCGGGCCTGCAGGCCTCTCCTCGCCGCTCCTCCACGCCCCTCTTCATCACCTTGAGCTCGCTGGGGTGGGGCGTGGCCCGGCGCTGCAGTCCCTGCGGGGCACGGGCGCGAGGGGTGAGGGGCTGAAGGGTGAGGGGCCCGGGGCCAGAGGTGGGGTGCAGGCCCCGGCCCAGGCCACGCCCCCCGTACCCGCTTCTCGGCGGCGGCGTCCTCGGCGTCCTCGTCGCTCCCGGGGGCCCCCAGGAACTTGATGACGCTGACACGGCTGAGGGGGGCATCGCTCCAGCTCTCAGGGGGGCTGCTCCGCGGCTCGGGCTCGTCTGCGGGGAGAGCCGGGCTTCCTCAGCCGGGCCGGGCCCCCCCCGCAGCCTCCCTCCCTCCCGGGGCGGCGGCACCTACCGAGGCCGGGCCGGGCCCTCCGCAGCCTCCCTCCCTCCCTCCCTCCCTCCCTCCCGGGGCGGCGGCACCTACCAGGGCCGGGCGGGGGCCGCTGGGGCAACAGGTAGCAGGTGAGGACCTTCTCGCCGGTCTGGGCGTCGTCCTCCGTCTGGAAGCGCAGCATGGGCTGCGCCTGGTTCTCTGCCAGCCACAGGGCCTTGAGGTTGAGGTGGGTGAGCGCCAGCGGCAGACTCCGCAGCCTGGGGGCCGCCGCACCGTCAGCCGGGGCACCGTCAGCCCGGGGGGGGGGGGGCAGGGTCAGCCCGGGGGGGAGCAGGGTCAGCCCGGGAGGGAGGGTCAGCCCATTGGGGGCACGGTTAACCCCGGGGGAGGGGCAGGGGCAGCCCGGGGTGGTTGGGGGGCAGGGCGGGGGTTCTCACCGGTTGCCGGCCACGTCCAGCACGTGCAGCTCGGCCGTGTGGGCCAGCTCGGGCGGCAGGGCGGCCAGGCGGTTGTCCCTCAGGGACAGGACGCTGAGGGCTGTGCAGCCCCCGATCTCCGGCGGCAACGCCTCCAGCCGGTTGCGGTCCACGTTGAGGTTGGTCAGCTTGGTCAGCTTCCCCAGGGAGTGGGGCAGAGCCTGGCCGGGCGGGGGGAGGGGTCAGAGGTCGGCAGAGGGGCCCTGGGGTGAGGAGGGACACAGCCCAGGGCCATCGCTCACGGGTCTGGCCTCTCCTCCTCCTCCCCCCCCCTCCTCTCCCGCCCCAGTGGCACCCCCGTCCCCCTGCTCTCTGCGCCCGGCCCCGCTCTCTGCCCCCGGCCCCCCGCTCTCTGCCCCTGGCCGGCTCTGGAGCCCGCTGGGCGGGGCCGGGCCTACCGTCAGCAGGTTCTCGGTGAGGATCAGCTCCGACAGGTTCTCGCAGCCCCCGATGGCCTCGGTCACCTCACTCAGGCGGTTCTGGTCCACCTTCAGGATGGACAGCTGCTTCAGCTGGCCTGGGGTCGGGGTGCCGTGGCAACAGGGCCGAGTGGGGTGGGGGCGAGGCGCCCACTCAGTGGGGACAGCCTGCCCCTGCCCTCCCCCCTGGCCCCCCGCGTCCTCCCCCTCCACTGCGGAGACGGGCCGCCGTCCCCACTCAGCGCCCAGCACCTGGGGGCCCCTCACCCCCCGCCCCGGACCGGCGGGACTGACCAATGCCGTCCCCACTCAGCGCCCAGCGCCTGGGGCCCCTCACCGCCCCCCCCACGCCCCTGGACCAGCAGGACTGACCGATGCTGTCCCCACTCAGCGCCCAGCGCCTGGGGCCCCTCACCGCCCCCCCCCCGCCCCCGGCGCCCGGCGGGACTGACCGATGCCGTCCCCTCAGCGCCCCCCCCCACCCCCGGCGCCTGGCGGGACTGACCGATGCCGTCCGGGAGGCGCGGCAGCAGGTTCTGGGAGAGCAGCAGGTCCGTGAGCAGCGCCAGCCCCCCCAGCTCCGTGGGCAGCGCCTCCAGCCGGTTCTCGGACACGTCCAGGCACACCAGGCGCCGCAGGTTCCCCAGCTCCTGCGGGGAGGAGGCCCGGGGGTCAGGGCACTGGCCGGGCTGGGGGGGAGAAAGAGGGAGACAGGGGGCGGGGCCGGCTCCCCTCACTCACCGGGGGCAGCGCCGACAGCTGGTTCCGGTCCAGCCACAGCTCCCGCAGGTTGGGCAGGGCCCCCAGGGTGTCGGGCTGCGGGGACGGAGGGGCAGGAGTGAGCCGGGCTCACAGCTCACCACCCCTGGCCCGGCTCACCCCCGGCCCCGCCCCCGCGGCCCCGCCCCCCTCCGCACCAGCACTTCCAGGTCGTTGCCGCCCAGATCCAGCTGCTCCAGCTTGACCAGGAAGGACAGGGACCTGCGGGGGAGACAGGGCGGCTTTTGGGTCAGGGGCCCGGCCCGCGCGGCCCCCCCCCCGCCCCGGGCGCCCGGCCACTCACGCGGGCAGGGTCTTGAGCAGGTTCTCGCGCAGCTCCAGGGTCACCAGGTTGGCGAGGCTGAAAGAGGGGCGGGGGCAGAGGGGGGTTTGAGGGGGGGGCCGGCGAGGGAGGGACAGCGGGCGCAGCCAGGACCCCCCACCCCACGCCGGGCACTCACTTGCCCACGTCCCCGGGCAGCGCCTGCAGGGACACGTCGTTCAGCGCCAGGTGCGCCAGGCTGCGCAGCTGGGTGAAGCCCTCAGGGAGCCTAGGCCGGAGGAGGAGGCGGCGGAGGAGGAGGAGGAGGAGGAGGAGGAGAAGGAGGAGGGCGGTCAGCGGGGCCGGCCAGGGCGGGGACCCCTCTCCCCCTCCCCCCTCCCCCTCCCCGGCACCTGGACAGGGGGTTCCCGCTGAAGTCGGCGATCTCCAGGGCCTTGCAGAACTTGATGCTCTCGGGGATCTCGGGGATGTCTGTGACGGGAGCGGGGTCACCGCCGGCCTCCCGGAGGCGCTGAGCCCCCCCCCCCACCAGCCCCCGCAGACCCGCCCCCCGGCCGGCCCCCACCGTTGCGGGACACGTCCAGCTCCACCAGCTGCATGAAGTTGGCCACCTCGGGGGGCAGGCGCTGGATCTCGTTGTCGCTCAGGCCCAGCTTGCGAAGGTTCAGCAGCCGGAAGAAAGGCTGGGGGCGGGGGAGGTCAGGGGGCAGAGGTCAGGGGGCAGCTCTGGACAGAGGCCCCTCCCGCACAGACGCGGGCACCCAGTCACCGGTCCCCTCGGCCTCTGCCTGCCCCGGCCACACAGGGTGCTACCACCTGCCCCGTCTGCAGCAGGAGAGCGCGGCGGGAACACGCACACGCGAGCACACACACACACACACACACATGCACACGCGAGCGCACACGCATGCACACAAATGCACACACGAGCACACACACAGATGCACGCACACACATGCATAGGCATGTGGCCGGCCCTGGGCCCCTTCTTCTCACCCCGGACCGGGTCCCTGCGGCCGCTGCCACCCCGGTTCCTCCTCCGGCCTGAGTGACCCC
>JAAGEH010000033.1:2117763-2136747 GCA_011751065.1 Lasiurus cinereus
CCCGCTCACCTTGGGCAGCTCGCGCAGCTGGTTGGCGTCGAGCAGCAGCTCCTCGAGGCTGCGGCTGTAGCGGTAGATCTCCTCGGGCACGGCCTGCAGCGAGCAGTGCCGCCGGTCCAGCGCCTCCACGTGCCGGTTGCAGCGCCACAGCGGGATGCACTTGAGCATGGTGCGGGGTGCGGGGTGCGGGGTGCGCGGGGCGGGGCGCGGGGTGCGGGGTGCGGGCGGCGCTGGGCCCGGCCTCGCGCCCGGAACGCTCGCGGCGCGACGCTCGCTGCCCCCCCTCCCCTCCCCGCAGCCCGGCTGGCCTCACGCTCTCGGCAGACGGCGGCGGCGGCCGCGGCCCCGCATCCCGCCCGGACACCCCCCCGCGCCGCCCCGCCGCCTCCGCCTCCTCCTCCTCGGCCGCCCCTCGCGCGCTCGCTCCGGCGCCGCAGCCGGAACCGCCGCCGCGGACTCGCCCGACTGCCCCGCCGACAACCGCCGGCCGCCGCGCAGCCCGCCGGGAAGCCGAGGCCCGCCCATCGCCGCCAGGACTGCAACCCCCGGCGGCCCGTGCGGCGCCGGCGCCGCCAGCGACCCGTAGCGCCTCCGCGCGCAGCCTGCTGGGAAGCCCCGCTCCCGTCCTTTGGCGTGAGGCATGATGGGAGTTGAAGTTCTGCGGTGGCTAGAGGTGTGCGAGGAGGGGCCCGACTTCCTCCCCTCGCCTAGGCCTTCCCGGGCGTCCGGTCCCTCCGCGGAGTCGGCCCCCACCCCCCACCCCCCGATCACGGATCCAGCCCGGCACCCTCTTCCCATAACCGGACCTGTGAGTCAGTGACGGCCCCCCTTATAGGGCAGCCCCGGGCCTCCATCCCGCCCCTCCGCTCCCTCGGACCCGGAGCCCGCCTGCCCCGCCCCGCCCCGCCCCCCGGCCAAGAAGCACAGGACCACCGGGGCCTCCGGCCAGCAGCATCTGCACTTTATGCGCGCGGGGCGGGCCGAAACTACAAAACCCAGAGGAAAAAAGAGCAAGTGCAAGTCCAGGGAACGGGGGCCAGAGTCACGCGGAGAGGTCACTGTTATCAAAACGCTCCTGGTCATACACTTCGGCCACCACCTTGCGGCCGGCGAACCAGCGCCCGTTGAGGGCCTGGATGGCCTTGTGAGTCTCGGAGGCCATGGAGAACTCCACGAAGATCTTGACGATGATCTCCGCGTCCTCCTCCTCGCCCTGCTTCTCCTGGTAGATGATGACGCGGTTGACGGCACCGAACTTGCCGCACTCCTCGGTCACCTCCCCCTCCAGGTCGTCGTCAATGTCCTTGGGGTCCACCATGTTGCGCAGAACCATCACTGTGGACTGTGGGGGGAGGACAGCTGAGCGCTGCCGAAGCACAGCACCCCCGCCCCCGCCTCACCCCGCTCCCCGGCCCGTCCTGCCCCCCACCTCCTGCTTGCGGAGCAGCTTCTGCATGACCATGTGGCGGGCGCTGCTGCCGGAGATGCTCATGTGCTCCTGCTCACTCAGCATCTCCGGCCGCTCCGACTCGGGGAACAGCTCCTCCTCCTCCTTCTCCTTCTTGGGCTCCAGCAGGCCCAGCGTCGGGGGGCTGGCAAGGATGGGGTTCACCACGCCCACGGAGGGGATGGTGACCGGAATGGGAGGCCGGGCTGGGGTCACGCCTGCAGCAAACACACCAGGTGCAGCCGTCACTCCCACAGCTGGTCTGCCGGGAGCTTGTAGGCCCCTACGCCGAGGGCAGCTGGGGGGTGAGGCCAGAGGAGAGGGGCCGGGGAAGGAGGGAGCCTTGACCCATCAGGCTCACCTGTGATGACTCCTGGGGCCTGGGCAGCCATGACAGCCTGAGGTAAAGCCCCCAAGGGCTGAGCCAGAGTCAGTGCAGGGGACACCAGTCCAGGTGTGGCCAGGGTACCCAACACCGCTGCTCCGGCCACTGCTTCCTGCAACCGAAAAGGCCACCGCACTGAGTCCCCAGTCTGGCTGCCTCCACTCTCTGCCACCCAGAGAGCCAGTCAGTCCCCAAACACTGGGGGCCTACTGCCCAGGACTGAGCCCACACCACTACTGGCCCTCACCTGAGCCGTAATCTTGGCTGTGGCTGCGGCGGCAGCCACAGCAGCAGCTGGCGGGAGGCCTCCGGGTGTAGCAGGCGTGAGCAGGGGCATAGGGGGTGTGACAGCCTTGCCCACCCGCAAATATTGGCCGCCCAGGTCAAAGAGGTTCATGGAAGACACGGCATCTTGAGACGACTGGGCCTTCTCATACTCTGCAGGGCGGGAGCAGCAATGAGGGCCAGCCCAGAGGCGGGTGCCCAGCCCAGGCCCTGCCCCAGCCTCTCCAATCTCACCAATGAAACCATAGCCCTTGTGCTTGCCGGTCGTGGGGTCCCGGGCCAGCGTGCAAGATTTGATCTTGCCAAAGGCCTCGAACACGCTCTTGATGTCATCATCTGACAAGTCCTGATGCACAGACGCCACGTAGATTCGGTTGAAGGCACGCGCCTCTTCTGCCAGCTGGTCTATGATGGGCTGGGCCTGCCCTATGTTGCTGGGCCTGCCCACCTGGGGGAGAGGCAGGGGACCAAGAGCCGCCCATCAGCCACGGCTCGGCCACATCAGGCCTCTGGAGAGCGACGGGAAGAGCGTACTCCCATCAGCCCGGCCGCCTCCCTGGCGCTCACCTTGATGTTCCTGCCGCCCAGCATCACCGAGTTCATCTGCTCCAAGGCCAGCTGCGCAGCCTCCGGGACCTCGTACTCCACAAAGGCAAAGCCCTGGGCACGGGGATGTGGCGTTAGGCCTGGACGGCCCCGGGTGGGGGGGCGGGGCAGGGCAGCACAGGTCTCACCTTGTGCTTCATGGTGACGGAGTCCCAGGACATGTCAATGCTCTTGATGGGCCCAAAGGGGGCAAAGGCCTGGCGAATGGTGTCCTCCCCCAGCTCGTAGTAGATGGAGCCCACGTAGACCCGGCACATGATGGCCAGTGCCCGCTGCCGCTGAGCTGCCATCTGGAGCAGGACACAAGGGGAGAGAGTGCCACTGGCTTGTGACGGGGTGGCAGGAGGCCAGGCAGCCCACGCCCCTCCTGCCCACCCACTCAGCACCACTGGTGAGGGCTCCCCACACGGCAGCGCGGTGCAGGCTCAGCCCTGCCGACGGGGCGGTGAGGGTCGGCAGAACCCTACCCCAGGAAAGAAGACCAGGCCCAAAGGCAGGACACGGACACAGCCGGGCCCGCCCAGGTCCTGGGCAGACTGGCAGCAAAGCTGACAGGTGGCTGGGAAGCAGGGCTGAGTGCCCTCCCAGCCAGCCCACCCCTCCAGCCTGGAGGCCAGGAAGCCTGGGCCGGGCTGGGAGAACCTCCTGGGGTCTGAGCACGTGTCCCAACAGAAGAGGGAGGGGAGCCATCCACGCTGGAAGGACCCGCTGGTGTGGAGGCAAGAGGGGGGCACAAGGCAGGGCGCTCGGAAGACCCCAGGGAAGTCAGGAGCCCAGACGGGGGGCTCCCTGTCGAGAGTGAAGAAGAGCTACTTGTGCAGGGCCAGCGCAGGCAGGGACTCGGCAAATGCAAGACCCCCGTGCCTCAAGCCCCTCACAAAAGAGCTGCCCGGAGCCACCCCCGCACCCAGAGGACCTGGCCCCAGGAACACGGGGTGACAGGCCGGCAGGCCTGGGGCAGACACTGCCTCTGCACTGGGGTGAGTTTGGCCTTTGTGCTTTGTGACTTCCCACACCCCAGGGAAGGGTTCCCATTCCTGCCACCTCAGACCATGTGCCAGGCAGGGGGGTGCCCAGAGCCACAGCAGTGGGCCACCAAGAGGAGCTGGGCCGGGGAAGAGACCACAGCCCAGGCAGGCAGAGATGGTGGGGCCTGGCTCTAGCTTCTCCACCAACAGGTGCCCCTCACCCTCACAAAGTCCCCACAACCAGAGGCCCATTTCCTTCTTTAGATTCCAGCTCAGTGTAAGCCGGGCGTCCCCGCCCTCCAGGAGGGACCTAAAAAAAGGTCCTCAGCTCCCCTAAAGAAGGAATCCCCACACTGGGCACCTCCTCAAGCTGGGCTCCTGACACAGGCCTCAGGCTCCCTGTGGAGACCAAGGACCCCAGAGGGGGAACCATGACCCTCTCACTAGGCACCCGAGACATGAGACCACCTGTCCCTCCTCAAAGTCCCCCAAGACAGAAGCATGTCCCTCTTCAGCGGGAGCTCCCCCAGCAGGTGGGCGAAGACCCTCTCCCTGACGTTCCCACAGACAGAGGCTTCCCAGGAGACACTGGGTCTGTCTGGCCCACGAGGACAGGACCTTGCTACCCTGTGCGAACAGCACGCCCAGGAATGGCCCGGAGAAAGGGCCACGCTCCCGGAGGGGTCCCTGGCCTCCGCAGCCTGCTCTGGGGGTGCAGGGTGGCTCCTCCCCGCTCCTCTGCCATGGCAGCCAAGGCCGGCCACACCTCCTCCCTGGCGCAGGCCCTCTACCCTTGCTCACAGCCAGGCCCGAGGCCCAAGGTCTTGCCCTTCCCTCTCTTGCTGGCTCGGGTTCCCCAGCCCCACCTTGTCCCTCCATCCTCCCTCCGGGGTCTGATGGGGCCATGAGTTACGACCCTTCTCTTCTCAGGGCCTGACCCCAACCCAGGAGCCAAGGCAGCCTGGAGACTGGCGGAGCTGGAGGCCCGGGCGGTGCACTGTGTGTGGAGGCGGCACGGGTACAGGTGGGCCAGGCGTGGGCACCTACCCTCCTGGCCGGCTGCCCTCCGCAGTTACCTGACCCTCAGAGCAGATGGAGGCCTCCCTGGGGCGGTCCCAGCTGGGTGCCCGCCCACACCACTGGCCCCGCCACGCCTGGCGCTCTGTTGCGCTCGTCCGAGCTGGCGGGCAGGGCCGGCTCGGGGAGCAAGGTCCCCAGCACGCGGCTGCACTGCCCCCCTCTAGCCCTGACTAAGGACATGAGCCCCGGAAGAAGTGAGCATTTCTATTGACCGATTGCAAAGGTGAGAGAGGATCTCCAAAGCCCATTGTCACTGCTGCCATCTGAAAGACAGTAAAGACAGAGTTCAGTCTGTTGGAGCCGAGCAGTCTCCCGCTCTTGTCACACCTCACGCAGACAGCGGCAAGGCCCGGAGTCCCCGCCCTGCCGAGAGGCCCGCCTGCCTTCCCACATGGCCGGCCACTGGCGGCTGCCGGCACCTGCCCAGGGGGGCCTCAGAGCCCCAGGCGCCCCGCCCACAGCCTGGCCGGCCGGCCGGGGCAGCAGGAAGGGAGAGGGGAGCGAGAGGAAGGGGACGGCCAGGATGCCCTGGCAGTGTGACGGTCTGGGGCTGGGCAGGGGCGGGGCTCAAGGCCCAGGCACCTGTCGGCCTCGCCTGGCCTCTGGCCGCTGCCGGCCGCAGGTCTAAAGCAGGGCCCTGTGGAGGCGCCCAGCCGGTCCTCATTCCTGGGCCCGGCCGTGTGGTCTGGACTCGCTGCGGGGGGAGCCTGACCGTGCTTATCCAGGGCCAGGGGCAGGGAGGAGCGCCCCTAGGTGCTGCACCGTCAGCTGTGCAGCGGGGCACGGGCGCGGGGCGGCCTGAGGCAACAGTCTGAAGTCCGAGGAGAGGAGCTGGCTCGGGGCGGGCAGAGCTAAGAGAAGGGGCGGGAGGGGCCAGGGGTGCTCGACAGGCGCATCAGGTGGTTACTCATGTCTGGGGAGGAACCAGGCGTCCCCAGAAGGAGTCCTTGAGGAACCGAGACCACACACCTGGCGGGGAGCCACCGAACGGCGCAGGAGAGGAAGAGAAGGAGGGGGGGGGGTGTGGAGGGCGGGCGGCGGCTCACCTGCAGGTTGGTGAGCTGCTGCTGCTGGTGGGCGATGGTCTGCTTCACCAGCACGCTCTTGATGCTCTGCTCCATGGCATACTTCTTGGCCTGCGAGAGAGAGCGGTGAGGAGCACTGGGGGGCCCGGCCTGCGGGAACGGCCTTCTTCCACCCCAAGGGGCTCCCCGTGCCCCCCCGCCCCGGGAGGTACACTCTCACCTTCTGGAGGGCCTCCTGCTGCTCGGGCGTCAGAGGAGGCAGTCCCAGCTTTGTGGCTGTGCTCTGCCCGTTCTCCATCTTGATGGAGTCTGTCCCCTAGTGCGGGAGCAGGGAAGGGTTAGCAACAAGCTCAAGGCCTCCCTCCTGTGGACTCAGGAGCCCATCCCGGGCACACAGGTCCTGGCTCACTGGCCCGCATGGCCTGGCGCAGTCTCCCCAGGACCATGGTCAGGGCGTACGCTGAGGCAGCAGGTACCCGGGGGGCCCTGGACCAGCCTGGAGCCACTGCAGAGCCCAGCCCACAATGGCCTTCTCAGCAGCCACCACGACAGGTGGCAAGTGGCAGGAGGGCCAGCCTGACTCCAGAACCTCCGTCCCGTGCCCTGCCAGAGCCCTCGGGGACAAAGGGAGGGGTTGGGGCTCTGGAGGGTCCAGGGCTCCTCACTCCAACAGCCACCTGGCCGTGGCCCCCGACAGCCAGACTCCGCGCCCCTCTGGGAGCAGTTCCAGGAACCCCTGCGGCGGCCGTGCGGGAAGGGCCCACCGGGGGCAGCGCTCCGCCCCCAGCCCTGCACACGGCCCAGCGGGCCTGAGATGCTCTCCCAGGCGTCACGGCACAGGAGGCTCCCGCCCCTTTGCCACACGCCTCCTGGCTGAGGCTAGCCCCTGGGAGAAGCAGACGCAGACCCAGCAGGGGGGACAGGAGGACCGGACACCCTCCAGCCCCTGGCAGAGAGCACAGTGCCCAGGTAGAGCCTCTGCAGCCAGAGCAAATGCGACTAGGATTATGTTTACATTCCTCTGTCAGAATTCGTTTCTAGGCTGCGTGAGCGGGAAGAACACAGCCGTGTAAGCAGAAGTACAGCCACCAGACCAAGTAGAGTGTGGGCGTCGGGCATCAGAGCACCCCGCCTGCCCACAGCTCAGGGCTGGCTCCTCCAGGGGGTGCTCTGAGCCCGGGCATGCAGCCTCGAGGGACAGCAGAGAAGAGAGGCAGGTCCCCGCACAGGAGCGACGATCGAGGACAGAGCAACAGAGGAGGCGGGAAGGGCCTGGCTGACCCAAACCCAGAACCAGCATCCTGACCAGCAAGGTGAAAGGGCAGGAGGCCCTCCCCTGGCAACCGGCTGGCCCCCGCCCAGGCCTCCTCGGTGGGAGAGGCCCCGAAGCCGGGCTACATACTGGAGCGGCTGTCATTGATGCCAGCCCCCATTCAGCCCCTTAGAAACTTTTCAATCTCCTCTTTGTCTCCGTAGACAAAAGGCCCTTCTCTCCCAACCAGTGGCTGCCCGCACAGCCGGCCAGGGCCAGGGAGGGCTGGCTGGGGAGCTCCCGGGCCCCCTTGTCCATCGGCTGCAGCCCGTAACTTCCCAGGACCCAGGCTGCATTCCTCAGCCCCTCCCCAAGGAGAGGGGGGGAGACAACAGCCCAGAGGAGGGCCCAGCCCAACAGTTGCTGAGGCGCCGCTGGAACCCCTGGAGGCAGGCGCTGCCATGGCGAAGCACCAAGAACCCACCACCCACAGGGCCTCCACCTCCCACGGGCCCTGCCCAGGGCCAGGCGCCGGAGCAGGACAGATCTGCCCACACCCACCGAGACCAGAGTCTGCTAGACCCGTGCTTTGCCCTGCCCGGTGCTCTGCTTTGCAGTTTTATTTAAATTAGACCAGAAATGAAAGTCTGTACTCTTAACAGCTCCCTGCACGCTGGCTGGGCAGCGCACCAGCCCTCTGCACACAGGGCTCAGAGCTGACGGGGCTGAGGCGCCGCCCGGCCTGACCATCGCCATCTGCCTCGTGTCTGGAGACAGGCACAGCTCCCCCCGCCACAGAAGCAGGTGGACGCTCAGGGAGCGGCAGGGACGAGAAAGCAGAGCCAGGCCTGAGGCTGGGGTCGGGCAGGACAGGGGCCTCTGCCCAGGAGAGGAGAGGGCCTGGGCTCCTCCCGCCCCGCCCGGCCACTCTTCTCTGGGCCCAGGGACGCGCAGGCAGGCGGGCGGGCGGGCGGGCAGGCGGGCCTGAGGGCGAGGAGGCTGAAGGTCAGTACCTGTGGCGGTTTCCATTTGTCTCCCGCTGCCACCACTGCCGCCGCCGCCGGCTCGGACCCCCCTCCTTGCTGGCCATTGACCTGCTGCAGGCAGGAAGGAGATGTTGTAACGGACAGTCACAAGGCCCACCCTCCCAGGCCCTCTCGCCTTCCCCAGCTAAGGGCTGAGCTCCCCGGCGAGCCAGGGAGGATGGGCAGGGGCACGGGAAGGGACCAGCGCCGGCTTGGCCCTGTACATTTCTGACACTCCTCCTCTCCGCCCTGCCCATTCCTCCAGCTGCCCTGGGCCCTGGCACAAACCACAGCAGAATCTGGGCAGCCCCCAGCTGGCAGCAAGTCCCCAGGAGGGGAAAGGTAGGGGGAAGAGCCAAGCAAAGGCAGCTCTCCCCTCTGGCCACGCAGCTCAGGTCTCCCAGATCAGCTCCTCTCCTGCCAGCAGGACAAGGGCGCCGCTCGAGCGCTCCGCACACACGCCTGGGGGCCCCAGCGCAGCATCAGCCCAGCGCCTCCACAGGCTCTGCCGCCCGGCCGCTCTTGCGGGGAGACACCTGTGAGGCGTCTTCTGGGTGCAGGCCGCGCAGGGGCTGCACTGCGAGAGCTGCCCTGCAGTCTAACGTCCAGGGCCGCTCCCTCCAGAGGGCAGCCGAGCTGTACCCCGCGGCCCGGAACCCTGCCCCGCGGAGCAATGGAAGGCGGCACCCCCGGCTGAGCAGGGCGGTGGGACGAAGACCAGCTAGGTCAGAACACAGGCCACGTCGCGGAGCGGGCCTTGGCGAAGGGCCCCCAGGTCTGCTCCCCCGTCTCGGAGGCTGCACGGTGGGAACCAAGAGCCGAAGAAGGGGACACTCAGGTGCCCAGGAACACAGGATGGCCCTGCCCACGCCGTGCAGACACCACCAGAGCCTGGGGTGACTCGGCCGTAACGTGCCTGACACTCGCCTCACAGGAGGGACACAACACAGGCCAGGCTGCCCGGGAGGCCGGCCCCTGGTACTGAAGCCGCGCCCCTCGCCTGCACCCCTCTGACCCCGGCCCCTGCTGGGACGAAATGGTGTCCCCTCTGCCGCGAGCCCAGCCGGGGTGCGTGGCAGGTGGTCCTGACGTCAGCGTCAGACCCCCGAAAGCCTCAGCACACCCCGAGCAGAGGCGGCCGCTGCAGGCCCACGGCAAGCGCTCACGTCAGGTCTGAGGAAGGTCCAGCCCCAGACCCGCCAGCAGGGCCGGCCGGAGGGCGGGCTTATCAACAGCTCCCTGCTCCCGGTCCCTGAGGCCGGCCCGGGGACAGGACGGGGAAGGCAGGAGTCCGGGAGGAGCGTTCCGGCCGCTGTGCTGGGATCTGAGACTCACTAAAGCTCTGCAATGTCAGCCGTGCCTGGCAAACGAACCCTCAGAGCAACCTCTGACCCATGCAGCGTCCTGTCAGTGACCACACACCGGGCCAGCGAGGACACTCCACACGACACAGGGGACATTCCACATCGGAGGGTCTGGGGCTCCCGGGGTGGCTCGGTCGGTTACGTCGTCTGATAAGCCACGGTTGTGGGTTTGAGCCCCACTCTGGGCATACACAAGACACAACCCAGGGACGTATGTACATAAGAAGTGGGACAACAAGGGGGTGTTTCTCCCCCCCCTTTCCCCTCTTTAAAGTCAATTAAAAAAACAACAAAAATTGCCCCGCTGGCTTGCTCAGTGATTAGAGCGCCAGCCCTGTGGCCCAAAGGGCGACCGGTTCAGCTCCTGGTCCAGGGCACATCCCTGGGTTGCGGGTTCAATCCTGGGCTCTGGTTGGGGTTTGAGCTCAAGGCAGCCAATCAATGTCTCTCTCATGTCAACGTTTCTCTCCCTCTTTCCCCCTCTCTCTAGAAATCAATGGGAAAAAACATCCTCAGGTGAGTTAAAAAAGTAAAATAAGCCGAAACCGGTTTGGCTCAGTGGAGAGAGCGTCGGTCTGCGGACTGAAAGGTCCCGGGTTCGATTCCGGTCAAGGGCATGTACCTTGGTGGCGGGCACATCCCCAGTGGGGGGTGTGCAGGAGGCGGCTGATTGATGTCTCTCTCTCATCGATGTTTCTGGCTTTTTATCCCTTTCCCTTCCTCTCTGTGAAAAATCAATAAAATATATATTTTTTTTAAAAAAAGTAAAATAAAATAAAGTTGCTAAATAAATGCCCAGGGTTCGGTGCAAGCAGACACTGAGACCTGGGCGACCCTGCTATGTCAGCACAGCTCTGACAGGCTGTCCCCCGCTGGCAGTCAAGTCCGAGGGCGGGCTTTGTGCTCACAGCCCATCCCCAGACAGCAGCGCCTGGAGGCGGAGGCCCTTGGGGGGACCGGAGGGAGGCAGTGCAGGGCCAGGCATGGGACCCAAACGCCAGCCCTGCCCCCGGTCAGCAGCCCCAACTGAAGCAGGACGATCCCGCCAGGAAACCCCAGAGTGAAGCAGCTCCTTAACGTCCCCCAGGCCCCAGCTCGGAATCCAGGCCCGCCTCCGGGGGCTGGCGGGAGAAGTAGCGAGTCAGCGCGTGTGCCTGCGTGTGCGTGCGCGTGTGCGTGCGCAGTACCTGGGACAGTCCCTGCCCGTGAGGTCAGTGTCAAAGCTCAGACAGCACTGCGGCCTTCCCCCTGCTCGGTCCTCTCGCCAGCGCCGCCGCACACCCAGCAAAAGCAGACGGGAGGGGGCAGTGCCCGCAGCGCCCGGGCAGGGCTGCTCGGGGGGGAGGCCGGTGCTGGTGGTGGTGGCGGGGGGGAATGTGAGACAGCTTTTCTTCGCTCACGCCCACCTCAACCATCAATCCAGGGTGCTGCTGCTGCCGGCTCCCGCCTCGGGGGGTCCCCAGGCCGGGGTGGGGGAGCTTGATCGGTACCTGCTCTGCAGACAGTCCTGGGCACAGGCTACCCATGTCCCCGCCGCCTCCTCCTCCCACCCGCTCCCAGGAGCCTCAGGCCTGATCCCCGCCTCCCTCTCCATCACCCCTCCACTCTGAATGCTGCTCGGATGGCCCCGGCGGGGGGGCCTGACCCTCACCGCTGCTCTCCCTCCCCTTCGCCGAGGTCACCTGCTCCTGGGGCTGCAGCCGGCAGCCGGCAGCAGGCAGCGGGGAGGAGGACAGGGGGTTAGCTGCGGCCCTGCTCCCTGCCCGTCCCTGTCTGCCCCCCTCCCTCCTCCCGGGGGGGGGGAGAGGCAGCCTCAGCACGTGCACCCCGTGACCCCCAGATGTCTCCCCGACCAGCTCAGCCTGCAGCCTGCAGCCTGCAGCCTGCATCCTGCATCCTGCACCGGGCGCCGCCTCAATCAGACCCAGCGCCTCGCTCTGGGTGGGGGGGGCGGGGACAGGTAAGCGGGGAGTGAAAAAAAGCATCGCCGGACAGCAGGGGGGCCCCCCGCGAAGGGTCCAGGAGGGAAATCGGGGACCCCAGCCGGGTGGGGAGGAGGACGGGGAGCGGGAGGGCGCCCTCGGGCTCCGGAGGAGCAGGCAGGCGGGCGGGCGGGTGGGAACTGATCTCTGGGGCCCCCTCCGAGGCCCCCCCAAGTGCTCGCCCCGCGCGCTCGGGGCAAAGTCATCACGCGAGAACCACGTCCCTTCCCTTCCCGAGTGGGGGGTGCAGGGGGGAGGCCCCCCCCCCCAGGACGGAGCCCGCTGGCGGGTGATCAGCTGGAGATGCGAGGCGCCCCGGGCCGCCACCTCCTCCGGGCACCCCGCCCCCCGATCGCGGCCCCAGGCGCACCCCGAAGGCGGACAGGGGAGGGGACCCGGGCCGCCGAGCTCCGGAGCCCGAGGCTGCAGCTCGCCGGGGGCTCGGAAAGCGCTTGCACGGCCCCCCCCGGCCCCCCGAGACGCGCCCCGAGCCCGAGTCCCGCGCGCGGCCCTGCGGCCGGAAGCAGCGGTCCGCGGGGCCGGAAGTAGCTGCGGCCGCGGCTCCGTCCACCCCCCCCACCCCCCCCCCCCCCCCCCCGCTTCCTGCGACCGGAGGCCGCGAGGGCCGCGCCGCGTCCCCGCCCGCTTCCGGGGGGAGCCGGGGCCGGGGCCCGGCAGGCGGCCCGCCCGCCCCGGGCGAAAGCCCGCGTCGCCGGGAGCCCACTTACGAGAGCTAAGGTCGCCGTCGCCATCTTGCGCCCGTCGCGGCCGCCGCGCGCGTGCGCGCCGCCCGCTCCAGCTCCCGGCGCCGCGGTCTCGCGCGACGCAGGGGTTGGCGGAGGCCTCCGCGGAGGGGGAGAAAAAAGGCGGAGCTCTCGCGATAACCAGGTCCTCACGCCGGAGACGTGGAAAGGAGAGAGCGGCTCGCGCTTCCGGAGGGGGGCGGGGACTGGCGGAAGGGGCGGGGCCGACGGAGAGAGGGCGGACCAGGCGGAAGGGGCGGGGCTTGCGGGGAGGGGCGTGCCTGGCGGAAGGGGCGTGGCCGGGGCGGGGCGCATGCGTCGCGGGCGCGCGCCTGGCGGCCCGGGGACTCCTCCTCCTCCTCCTCCTCCTCCTCCTCCTCCTCCCTCCGCTGCTCCCTGCGCGGCCTCCTTAATGGAAACGCTTGATGCCGCCCGCCCGCTCGCACCCTAGACCGGGCCGGAAGTCCGCCCTCACCCCCTCCACCCGCGGGGCTGCCGGAGTCCCATTCGCCCACACCCACGAGAGCGGCCACACGGTCGCCCTGTTTCGCAGGCACATTTTTGAGCTGCTTCGCTGCAGCCCTGAGCCTGCTGCAGGCGCCTAACCCACGGGCGGTGTGTCCGCATCGAACAGGCTCTTTCCTAGGGACGCCAGCCAGCGGTGCAGCGTTTCTGCGGTTTAAAAACATTTTTTTGGCCGCGGCCGGTGTGGCTCAGTGGGTAGAGCTGGGGACTGCGGGGGGGTCGTCCCCGGGGTTCGATTTCGGTCCAGGGCACGTCCCCCAATAGGGGGCGTGCAGGAGAGGAGGCAGCTGCTTTGGTGTTTCTCTTTCTTCAATGTTTCTTTTTTTTTATATTTTTTTCCCAAATATACTTTATTGATTTTTTAATTTTTTCTTTACAGAGAGGAAGGGAGAAGGATAGAGAGTGAGACACATCGATCGGCCGCCTCCTGCACGCCCCCCCTGACTGGGGATGCGCCACCTCCACCAAGGTGCATGCCCCTGGACCGGAATCGAACCCGGGACCCTTCAATCCGCAGGCCGCCGCTCTATCCACTGAGCCACACCGGTTAGGGCTGTTGCTAACTCTTTATCCCTCTCCCTTCCTCTCTGTTGTAAAAAAAAAATCCATAAAATGTATTAAATAAATAAAAAAAAGACAAAGCCTCACACCCGAATGGCAAGAGTTCCAGGAACGAGGGAGGGGGGAGAAATAAACCGACATGTTAAAAAATAAATAAACAGCTCTCTGGAATCGCAGGGTTGGGATCTCTGGACACCCAGTGGAAGAAGGTCGCCGAGAATTCCCAAAACACCGGGGCAAAAGGAAGATGGGAAGAGAGAGAGAGGGAGAGGGAGAGGGAGGGAATAAGCAAAAGATCAGCATTCAGGAAGGCACCGAGCTCTTGGGGCCAGAAGAAAATATGGCACCTTCTGTGTCTTGGGAAGAAATGACTCTCCACCCAGCCCACCTGTCGAACCTGGCCACTGACACGCAGATGTGAGTCCAGTAAGAACAGCCAGGCAGCCCTGGCCGGTGTGGCTCAGTGGATAGAGCGTCGGCCTGCAGACTGAAAGGTCCCGGGTTCGATTCCGGTCAAGGGCATGCACCTGGGTGGCGGGCACATCCCCAGTAAGGGGGCGTGCAGGAGGCGGCTGATGGATGTTTCTCTCGCATGGATGTTTCTTTGTTTTTTTTAAAAATATATTTTATTGATTTTTTTAGAGAGAGGAAGGGAGAGCAGAAACATCGATGAGAGACATCGATCAGCTGCCTCCTGCACGCCCCCTGCTGGGGATGTGCCCGACACCAAGGTGCATGCCCTTGACCGGAATCGAACCCGGGACCCTTCAGTCCGCAGGCCGACGCTCTATCCACTGAGCCACACCGGTTTGGCTCACATGGATGTTTCTAACTCTCTATCCCTCTCCCTTCCTCTCTGTAAAAAATCAATAAAATATATTTTAAAAAAATAAAAGAGCTGAAACCGGTTTGGCTCAGTGGACAGAGCGTCGGTCTGCGGACTGAGGGGTCCCGGGTTCGATTCCGGTCGGGGGCACATGCCTTGGTTGCAGGCACATCCCCAGTGGGGGGCGTGCAGGAGGCAGCTGATCGGTGTCTCTCTCTCATCGATGTTTCTAATTCTCTATCCCTCTCCCTTCCTCTCTGAAAAACATCAATAAAAATATTTTTTAAAATAAATAAATAAATAAAAATAAAAGAACAGCCAGGCAAAGACCCTCCACTTCCCATGCACCGTCTCAGGGGACAGAGGAGGATTTTCCTCTAACAGGACAGACAGGGTCCGAGAAAGCCCGGGATCCAGAGGCTGAGGCGGGCCAGGAGCCAGGGCAGGAGCAGGGGGGAGGCCGAGTGGGCAGGCGGGGCTCCAGGGGGAGGTGAGACCGAGCAGGCACTCAGCCCAGGGGTCCCCCCCAATGGAGGGCAGGCCCTCTGCACCGCAGGAGGACGTAAGGTGCATCGAGACTTGGGCAGGGCCCGAGGACGCGAGCCAGGGGGAGGCAATCATTAACTCCAGGGGAGACAGACGGCAAACAGGACCCGGACACCCTGTCCTCTGCCGAGTCCTGCGGGGGACGGAGCTGCGAGCGTACGCTTCCCTCGGGGAGGGCACTGGGTCAGGGGATCGGGGCCAGTGACCGCCCGCCTCCCGCCCTGCCCTCTGGGGACACACCTCATGTAAACACACACACACACACACACACACACACACACACACAACCGCAGTAAAAGGGCCCGTGGTGTTGCGGGACGTGGGGATCTGAAATGCCGGGAGATAGGGTGCATTTTTGGAAAGGATCGGGGTCGGAGGCTACGTTCAGTGTTTATTACTCGCCTAAAAAAAAAAAACCCACAAAAAACAAAAAAAAACAGGTGACTTTTCTAAAATAAAATGCTTGTAACTCTGACAAACGGTACAGGGCACGCCTCGGCCGGGGTGCGGGGTTCCATCGCCGGTCCCGCCCATGGCTCCTCGGGCAGCAGACCGTGTCAGAGGACGTGGGACGGCCGGCTGGCCGAGTGTGGGGGGGGGGGGCCGGCGAGGCGCAGAGTCACTTTTTGGGGGGGGAATTGGGGGGGGGGGGGGAAGGTGTGAGAATTCAGAGTCGTGTGAGAGAGAGTGGAATGTTAATCGCTGGAGAGCCGTGGCTGGTTCCGTCCTGGGCTTTGGTTCGGGCGATGGAGTAAGGAGTCTCCCCTCTCCCCCTCTCCCCACCCCCCACCCCCAGGTGTCCATGCCTGAATCCCCGGGCCCGGTGGAGGCGTCCATGCCCGGCAGAAGGACCCGGAGGTGGGGGAGACCGCCCTGGAGGATCCGGTGGACTCAGCCTCGCCACACTGGCTCTGAAGGTGGAGGTGGAGGCTGGGGCCACGACCCCAGGCCCATGGCAGCCTTTGGAACAGCGGTTCTCAACCTGTGGGCCGAGACCCTTTTGGGGGTCGAACGACCCTTTCACAGGGGTCGCCTGAGACCAGCGGAAAATGCAGATATTGACATCACGATGCATCACAGTAGCAACATTTCATGGTGGGGGGTCACCACCCCAACTGTATGCCAGGGTCGCGGCCTGAGGAAGGTGGAGAACCGCTGATCTGGAAGCTCAGAACGGCCTGCGGGTGGCGGCCCGCCGAACACGGGGACCTGGGCCCTCCCGCTGCCGGGAGAGGCATTCCCGCCCGGTGCCCGGCCCCACCAGCCAAACCCCAACCAGAGGGAAGAGAAGCCGGGTTCTCCCCCGGGAACCTCCGGAGAGACGGGCCGGACGTCTGACAGACGGAAGCACAACAGGCTGGTGGGTCGCAGCCACGACGCCGGGTGTGTGTGTGTGTGTGTGTGTGTGTGTGTGTGTGTGTTCCCGGTGGCAGCGACAGGCACCTGGCCGGTGGAGCGTCCCGGGGTTCGGCATTTGAAACGCTTCACAGGAGCCCCGAACGCACGCACGCATGCACCACGTGTTTGCATGCAGTTGACACACGGTCGGGAGGGGTTTACATCTGAAAACAGAGGAGGTGGCTCCAGAGAGGTAAGTCCGGGCAATGGGAAGGGGGGGTTGGGGGTGGTCCTGGACCGGGTGGTGGTGGGGAGATGCGGGGTGAGGGGGTCCCTAAGGGGTGAGTTCGAAGGAGGCGCCGGGAGGAGCAGGGGAGGAGTCTGACCCGACCCCTCCAGGCCCTGGCAGGTGGGAGAGCAAAGAGCCCCTGGGAGAGAGGCTGCAGGCCCAGCCCCAGAGCCATGCCAACTCAGAGCGGGCTCCAGAGCGGCGGGAGGGGGTGCGAGAACCAGGGGGTGCTGGGAACTGGGGGTCTCCGAGCGCCTCTCCCACCAGGTCCCGGCCCCGCTCAGCACCCTGCCCAATGCTGCTGCTGCAGGTGCCCGGCCACGGACAGGAGGGCACCCTGGCCGCTGACCCACAGCTCGGAGGGTGGGGAGAGACGTGGGAAGGAACGGTGGACGAGCCGGGGAGGCAGGTGGGGCGAGGGGACCCTGGTTCCAGGAATGGGCGTCGCCTCCTCATCCCGACTCCCCACCCACCGGTGGGCTCCCCCCAACCCCTCCCCCCCAGGTCCCCAGGCCCAGGGTCTCTCCACAGCCGCCCGGCGAAGGGAGGGCTCTCTCTCTACAGGCCTCGGGTCCTCGGCCCCCGGCACGGGCAGAGGGGCAGCTCGGGTCCCCAGCCGGTCACTGGGCTCCGCGGTACTTGAGGAAGGTGCTCTCCAGGAAGGCGGCCAGCTTGGGCCGGTCGTCCTGCAGGTGGGAGGTGGGCATAGGTACGGGCACCTCCCTCCGGCCTCCTCCCTCCTCCCTCTCCCCCTGGCCCAGCGGCCGCACCTCGTGCAGGAAGCCGTAGTGCACCAGCTCTGCGGCGAGGTCCTGGGCGCTGTCCGCTGTGCGGAGGGCGGGCGAGGCGTGATGTCAGGGGCACAGGGAGAGAGAGACAAGCGGCTCGCCCCACGGCGGGGGTCGGGGGGGTCGGGGGTCGGGGGTCGGGTCTCGGTCGGCCGGGCGCGCCCACTTACTGGGGAGCAGGTCGTAGGTGAGCTGCCGGTGCAGCCGGTCCTCCAGCACGAGCAGCAGCGTGAGCTGGGGAGGCGGGAGGCCGGGTCTGGCTCTGGGGGGGCTCTGACCCCCCAACCCCGCCCCGTCCCCCCAGCCTGGGCCCCCCCGCCCTCCCCCCGGCTCACATGCCAGCGGGCCTTGTCCTCGCTCCGCTCCAGGTTGCACTGCATCTGGATCACCTGGGGGCGGGGGCGGCGGTGGGGCCCAAGGTCACCCAGGAAGGCTCAGACTCAGCCAGGGAGGAGCAAGAATAATGCACCCCTAAGGGGCCCACAGGGACAGAGGTGGGGGGGGCGCTGGGAGGCCCCGCTCGCCCAGGGTGGACAGGGAGCCACTGAGCAGAGGGAGGGGCCGGGGAAGCAGAGGCCGGAGCAGGGGGCACGCATGGGCATGGGGCCCAGCCCCCGACGGAGGGCTCCCCGCCCCCCCCCGTGGTCTCCGTGGGCAGCGCTGGCTGTTGGGACAGGAGTCCTGGCTGCGGGGTGGAGGGCAGCCAGGAGGAAGGAGGCCGGCGGGGAGGGGGTGCGGGGGGGCAGCCAGGGAGGGAGGGGAGGTGCCCGGAGCAGGGCGGTGGCCACGGGTTTACCCACAAGGGCAAAGCCAGAGGCCCCGGAACCCCACGGGGCTGTGGGCATGGAAACGGGGGGAGCCAGGCGGCAGGAGGGGCCGGGAAAACACGATGCTGCAGGAGGAGGCGTGTGGGAGGTGGGGGGTACCCCAGACACGGCCAAGGGGGTGGCATCAGAGGGGTGAGGGCAGAGGAGATTCCCTGGCAAGGACTCCTGGCGCGGGTGGGTGGGAGGTGAGTGTTAACTCTTAGGGCACAGGCAGCAAGAAGTGGGAGAGGGGCATCTGTAGGGGCCAGGAGTCTCTGGGAAAGTGGGTACCCCGGCTTCTCTTAGCACCCCCAGCTCCCCAGAGGGGTCGGCTGGCCCCGGGGTCCGGCAGCGTGGAGGTGGGCGGTGGGGGGGGCCCCACCTTTCTGGTCTCTGAGTCGAAGGGCTCAGGCGTGGGCGTCTTGGCCTTCTGGGCCTCCTCGGGGGGCGGGGCGAGCACGCGGGGCAGCCCCAGGGGCCGGGCGGCAGCGAAGTTCATCAGGGGGTAGATCCCGTTCCTGGGGGCACAATGGGTGGGTTACTGGGGGCTCAGGCCCAGCCGCCGCCCGCTCCCTCCCCACCGGCTCCTCCCGCTGGCTCTCACCTGACATCCTCCAGGAACTTGTCCAGCTCCATGCAGGACACCTCCGAGTACCTGGCCCAGGAGAAGCCTGTGAGGAGGGGGCCGGCCAGCCTGCCCTGCCCTGCCCGGGGGTGGTGGGGGGACAGGGGGCAGGACTGAGGGGGCCCGGGGCCGCTCACCGCCACTGCACGGGGGGCCGGGGCGGCCGGCAGATCTCGGCCAGCACGGCGTGCATGTCCATGGACTTGGTCTTCTCCTCCACCACGTTCTCCGGCATGAGGTCTGCGGGCCAGGGGAGCGCTCAGGGACGGAGCTGGAGCCCGGGTCCTGGTCCCGTCCTCCTCCTCCTCCTCCTCCCAGGCCCTGACCCCCCCCCTCCGGCTCCCCGCTCCCCCTCCCGCCTCACACTGGTGCTGGATGAAGCAGTGAGCCGCCAGCAGCTTCAGCGAGTGCACCTCGAAGAGCACCCGGTGGAAGAGGAGGTTGTGGGCCGAGGGCCGGTGGGCGGGGTCCCGGGCCAGGCAGGAGAGGATGAACTCCTGGGGGCACGGAGAGAGGAG
>JAAGEH010000033.1:2151747-2162893 GCA_011751065.1 Lasiurus cinereus
GGCACCAGCACCCCCGCGATGCAGCTGGTGCCCTCCAGGTAGCGCCGGACGCCCTCATCCCGGCCCACGTCCTCCACGGAGCTGCGCCCCGCCTCCAGCTGCTGCAGCGTGTCCCCGGAGATGATGGACGCCTGGAAGAGCTCGCCGGCCGTGACGTGCCTGCGGAGGCCCCGGAACCACAGCCGCCGGGCGCCCCTCTCCTTCTCCTCGATGATGGCCGAGACGGTCCGCACCACCTTGCCCAGCGCCTGGGCTGTGTCCCGTTTGTACGTCCCCACCAGCTCCAGCTTCTTCTCCTCCGTCACGTACTCGGAGTTGAGCAGCTCCCACACGGACGGACGCCGCCCGCGGTACCGGCCCACGGGCACGTCCACCCGCTCCACCTCCAAGGCCTTCCGCGTGGCCTCGTCGATGTACGGCGACGACGACGACGACGACAAGGCGTCCTGCCCGTCGCGGATCACGGGGAACAGAGCCCAGCCGGCGGCCCCCTCCTCCCGGCGGCTCCGCGCCTGCAGCTCCCCGTACGTCACCTTCTCCTGCGTGTTGGGGTCCACGAACCTGCGGTTCATGCGCTCCTGGTCGGACACCAGGGCGTAGAGGTCCGGGCGCAGGCAGCCGCGGGCGTAGGCTGTGGCCAGCGGGAGCCGGAGGTGGCGCCGCGGGTCGATGACCCCGCCCGTGGCCACCTGCGCCTCCAGCAGAGGCAGCGCCTCCTCGCGCCGGACCAGCTTCCGGTCCACGGCCTGGCACAGCGGGACGGGGTCGCCCGAGTCCGGGTCCGGGTAGCCCGTGGCGGCCTTCTCCGCCTCCAGCAGCCTCTCCCGTAGCTCCTCGCCCACCAGGCCGGCGGCCACGGCCTCGTCCACAGTGAGCCGCCGGTGGTCCCTCGGGTCCAGCAGGAAGCCCGTGGCCGCCTGGGCCTCCAGGAGCCGGGCGGCGAACCCCGCGGGCACCAGGCCCCGCGCGCTGGCCTCGTAGAGGCTCAGCACCTCCCCCGTGGACGGCACGGTCACGCCCGCGATGCAACCGCTGCCCTCCAGCGCGACCCTCACTGGCGGCAGCTCCAGGAGCGCCTGGGCCTCGGGCTGCGCGTCCAGCGTCTCTTTGTCGATGACGCCGGCGTTGAACAGCTCGGCGGCGGACACCTCCCCGCCGATCCCGGCCA
Source organism: Lasiurus cinereus (assembly GCA_011751065.1). Lineage (NCBI taxonomy): Eukaryota > Metazoa > Chordata > Mammalia > Chiroptera > Vespertilionidae > Lasiurus > Lasiurus cinereus. Next base: position 2,152,916 of record JAAGEH010000033.1, read on the forward strand.
GCCTGACCGCCTGGTGCCGCCCCTCGGTCTCCTCCACGACCGCCGTGACCAGGCCCAGCAGCTGCTGCAGGTCCAGGGCCCCCGCCCGCCACTGCTGGGCCAGCTCCCGCCGCCGCGCCTCCGAGAAGTACTCGGACGACAGCAGCTCCCACAGCGAGACGGCGCGCCTGGCGAACCGGCCCACCCGCGGCGTCACCGTCTGCGCCCGCAGTGCCCGTCGCGTGGCCTCGTCCACGTAGGCGTACGCCTCCCCTTTCCCCACCACCTGCAGCAGGAACAGCCCGGTCTCTGGGTCCCGCACGCAGCGCTCCAGGAGCTGCAGGTAGGTGAGGTTCTCGTGCGTGTTGGGGTCGAAGAAGCCCTTGGTGTCGTCGCTGGGGTCGGCCAGGACAGCGTTCATCTCCTCGTCGAAGTAGCCGCGCCGGTAGGCCACCTCCACGGGCAGCCGGTGGCTGTGCACGGGGTCGATGATGCCGCCCGTGGCGATCTGCGCCTCCAGCAGGCGGATGCCGTGCTCGCGCACGATCAGCTCCCTGCGCATGGCCTGGAAGAGCGAGATGGGCTCGCCGGTGTAGGGGTCGGTGTAGCCGGTGACGGCCCGCTCGGCCGACAGCAGCTTCTGGTAGGTCTCCTTGCCGAACATGCCTGCCGCGAAGGCCTCCTCCACTGTCAGCTTCCGGTTCTCGGTGGGGTCGATGAGGAAGCCAGTAGCCGCCTGCGCCTCGAGCAGCACCAGGGCCGTGCCGGGCCGCAGCAGGCCCCGGCCCAGCGCCTCGGAGATGCTCAGGCGCTCCCCCGTGGCCTGCACCCGCACCCCGGCGATGAAGTTGCACCCCTCCAGGAAGGTCCTCACGCGGTCCGTGGCGGCCACCTCCTGCGCCGTCCGCCGGCCCTGGCTCAGCGCGTCCAGCGTCTGCCGGTCGATGACCTGGGACCGGAAGAGGTCGCCGGCCGACACCTGCTTGCGCAGCCCCCGGAAGACGGCCTGCGCCGGCCGGGTCTCGGCGGCCTCCACCAGCGCGGTGAGGGCCTGCACCACCTGCCGCAGCGCCGTGGCCCGGCCCGACTGGCACAGCGCCGCCAGCTCCCGCCGCTTGGGGGCGTCCACGTACTCTGAGTGCAGCAGGTCCCAGAGCGACACGGTCAGCCCCCGGAACCGGCCGGCGCCGACGGGCACCTTCATGGCCCTCAGCGCCACGGCCGTGTGGTGGTCCACCTGCAGCGGCGCCGCGTCCTCGGGCAGGGGCAGCAGCCGCAGGCCCGTGTCGGCGTCCGGCACGCAGCGCTCCCGCAGCTGCTGGTAGCTCACCCGGTCCCGCCGGCCGGGATCGAAGAAGAGCTTGCTCTCCTCCTCCTCCTCCGGCCCCGTCAGCGCCTGGAGCGTCGGCTCGTCCAGGAGGCCCAGGCGGCAGGCGGCGGCCGGCGGGAGGCGCGCCCCGTGGGCAGGGTCCACGGCGCCCCCCGTGGCCAGCTGGGCCTGCAGCAGAGGCAGGCCCTCGCGCCGGGACACCAGCCCCTTCTCCATGGCCTGCCACAGCGAGAGGGCGCTGCCGGAGAAGGGGTCAGGGTAGCCGGTCAGCGCCCGCTCCGCCTGCCGGAGCTGCTCGCCCAGCTCCCCGCTCACCAGCCCCGCCTTCACTGCGGCCTCCACGGGCAGTGTCCGGTGGGTCAGCGGGTCCAACAGGCCGCCGCAGGCCGCCTGGGCCTCCAGCAGGCTCCGCCCCAGGCCGGGGGGCAGCAGGCCGTCCTGCAGGGCCTGGGCCAGGCTGGCCTTGGCGCCCGAGGGCTGCAGCAGCACGCCGGCCACCGCGCCCGTGCCCCACAGGCAGGCCTTCACCGCCGGCTCCTCGGCCACCTCCGCCGGCGACCGGGCGCCCCGACTCAGCGCCTCCAGGGTCTCCGGCGTGATGATGCCCGCGTCCAGCAGCCAGACGGCGGGCACCTCGCCCCGCGGGCCGGGCACGGCGACCCGGGCCCCCGCCCGGAGCTCGGCCGCCCGCACCCGCTCCCGCACGGTCGCCTGCAGCTGCCCCACCGTGGTCCGGCCCGCCTGCACGTCCTCCAGGAACCCGCGCCGCTGCTCCTCCGTGAAGTGGCAGGAGGACAGCAGCTCCCAGAGGGACGACGCGTCGCTGTCCCCCTCCCCGCCCGGCGTGGCCTGCAGGGTCTCCCGCAGCTGCTGGTCGGAGGGGCCGGCCATTGGGGCGTCTTCCGGCAGCGGCAGCAGGTAGAGGCCGGACGCCTCGTCCTTCCGGCACTGGCCCAGGAGCCGGGCGTAGCTGGTGCGGCCCCGTCCGTCCGGCGTGGGGAAGGTCTCGGGCGAGCCGGACAGGGCGGCCTCCGTCTCCCGGTCGATGCAGCCTCGCGCGGCGGCCACGGGCCGGGGGAGGTGGAAACGGCCCGAGGGGTCGATGACCCCGCCCGTGGCTAGCTGGGCCTCCAGCAGGCGGGCGGCCTGCTCCTCCTGGACCAGCCCCTTCTTCATGGCCTGGAACAGGGGCACCCGCTCCCCGGAGAAGGGGTCCCGGACGCCGGTCAGGGCGCCCTCGGCCCGCCGCAGCCGGCCGTACAGCTCTGGCCCGACTAAGCCCCGGCGCACGGCCTCCTCCAGCGACAGGGCCTCCGGGCTGTCGGGGCCGATCAGGGTCCCCGTGGCCGCCTGGGCCTCCAGCAGCGCCAGCGCCACGCCGGGTCGCAGCAGCTGCTGCTGCAGGGCCTGGTAGAGGCTGAGCCTGCGGTTCGAGCCCGGCAGCAGCACCCCGCCCACGGCGCCCGTGCCCCGCAGGTAGGCGCCCACGCCCTCCAGGTGGAGCAGGGCCTCCGGGCGGAGCGTGCCGGCCACCAGCCGGTCCAGCAGCTCCTGGTCGATGACCTGGGCCTCCAGGAGCTGGAAGGCCGTGGCCCGGCCCCGCAGGGCGGGCAGCGTGAGGTCCGCCGCCCTGGCCGCCTCCCGCTGCAGCCGCTGGGCCACCTGCTCCCGGGACAGCTCGCGCCGCCGGAAAGCGCGCAGAATCTCGCGCCGCCGCGCCTCGCTGCAGCACTCGGAGTTGAGCAGCTCCCAGGCCGACACCCGGCGCCCCCGGAACCGCCCGTACCTCCCCGGCGGCAGCAACAGGTCCCGGAGGGCCCGCCGGGTGGCCGCGTCCACCAGCTGGGGGCGGGCGCCGCTGAGCGGCAGCAGGTAGAGCCCCGTCTCGGGGTCGCGGACGCAGCGCTCCAGCAGCTGCAGGTAGGTGAGGTTCTCGTGCGTGTTGGGGTCGAAGAAGCCCTTGGTGTCGTCCGCGGGGTCGGCCAGCGCCAGGCTCATTGCCTCGTCGAAGTAGCCGCGCCGGTACGCCACCTCCACGGGCACGCGGTGGCTGTGCACGGGGTCGATGATGCCGCCCGTGGCGATCTGCGCCTCCAGCAGGCGGACGCCGTGCTCGCGCACAATCAGCCCCTGGCGCATGGCCTGGAAGAGCGAGACGGGCTCGCCGGTGTAGGGGTCGGTGTAGCCGGTGACGGCCCGCTCGGCCGACAGCAGCTTGGCGAACACGCCGGGCCCGATGAGGCCGGCCCTGAGCGCCTCCTCCACCGAGTAACGCTTGTTCTCCTTGGGGTCGACCAGGAAGCCGGTGGCCGCCTGCGCCTCCAGCAGGATGAGGGCCGTGCCCGGCCGCAGCAGCCCCTGCCGCTGCGCCTCGTCGATGCTCAGCCGCTCCTGGGAGCCGGGCAGCAGCAGGCCGGCGATGCAGCCCGTGCCCTGCAGGTACCGCTGCACCGCGTCCAGGCGGCCCACCTGCCGGGCCGTGGTCTGCCCGCGTGCCAGCTGCTCGTACACCTCGGCGCCGATGATCTCGGCCTGCAGCAGCTCTCCGGCGCTCACGGGCACCCGCAGCCCCGAGAAGGTGGTCTCGGCGGCCGCCGCGGCCTGCTCCAGGGTGGTCTTCAGCACCGCGGCCAGCTCCGCCTCCGACAGGGCCCCCGCCTGGTACTGCTGGGCCAGCTCGGCCCTCTGCTTGGCAGGCACGGCCTCTGAGAAGAGCAGGTCCCACAGGGACACGGGCTGGCCGGAGACGCCGGCGGTGGTGGTGGTGGTGGTGGTGGTGGTGGCGGCGCTCAGGGCCTGCTGGGTGCTGTGCTCAATGAACGGGAGGGTTCCCCGGGGCTCCTCCTCCCCCGGGACCTCGCCCCCCGCCACCGGGAGGGGCAGGAAGGCCAGCCCCGTCTCGGGGTCGGTCAGGCAGCGGGCCAGCAGCTGCCCATAGCCGAGGCGCTCCCGCGTGCCGGGGTCCGAGAAGCCGGCGGCCCCTGCCAGCTGCCCCCGCGTCTCCGCGTCCAGGCAGCCGAAGCGCAGGGCGGCCTCCAGCGGCAGCCGCAGCCGGCGGGCCGGGCACACCAGCCCGCCCGTGGCCAGCTGCGCGTCCAGCAGCCGCAGCGCCAGGCCCCGCTCCACCAGCCCCTTCTCCATCGCCTGGAAGAGGGGCAGGCGGGGGCCGCCGAAGGGGTCGGGGAAGCCCGTCACCGCCTGCTCGGCCTCCAGCAGCTGCCCGTGCAGCTCGGGGCCCACCAGGCCTGCCCGCACCGCCTCGTCCACGCCCAGCCGCCGGCCGCCGCCCGCCGGGTCCAGCAGCGCGCCCGTGGCGGCCTGGGCCTCGAGCAGCGGCAGCACGGCGCCCGGCGGGAGCAGGTGCTCGGCCACGGCCTGGCGGAAACTCAGCGTGCGGCCGGCGGGCAGCAGCACGACGCCCGCCACCGCCCCGGTGCCCTGCAGGTAGCGCCGCACCTGGGGGCGGGCGCTCACCTCGGGCACCGCCAGGCGCCCCTCCCGCAGGCCCCGGGCCGTCTCCTCGTCCAGCACGCCCGCCTCCAGCAGCTCTGCCACGCTGGCCGCCCCCAGCAGCGTGCGGAAGGTGATCTGGAGGGGCAGCAGGGCCAGCCCGGTGCCGGGCGCCGGCACGCACCTGCCCAGCAGCTCGCCGTAGCTCAGCGGCTCCAGCGTGTTGGGGTCCCGGAAGCCGGGGGCGCGCTCCGCCAGGCCGCGCTGCGTCTCCCCGTCCAGGAGGCCCCGCTGGCAGGCCAGCGTGGGGTCCACCCGCTCACCCCCGTGGGCGGGGTCCACCAGGCCGCCCGTGGCCAGCTGGGCCTCCAGCCAGTCCCAGCCCAGAGCCTGGGGCACCACCTCCTTCCCCACGGCCTGGAACAGGGGCAGCGTCTCGCCGCCGCCGTAGGGGTCGGCGTAGCCAGTGACGGCCCGCTCGGCCGCCAGCAGCTTCTCCCGCAGCTCCAGGCCCACCAGGCCCCGCTGCAGGGCAGCAGACACGGTCAGCGGCTGGCCCTGCGCCGGGTCCACCAGCCCCCCCGTGGCGGCCTGGGCCTCCAGCAGGGCCAGCCCCAGCTCGGCGGGCAGCAGGCCTTGCTTCATGGCCACGTAGAGGCTCAGGGCCTGGCCGGAGGCCTCCACCCACACCCCGGCCACGCTCCTGACCGGGGGCCCCGGTGGACGGCTGGCTTCCGGCACGGCCTCTCGGGGCTGGGGGGCCGAGGCCGACTCAGCGGCCGAGACGTCGGGAGAAGTGTCGCCGTTCATGGTGCCCGGCTGGCTGGGCGGAGGAGGGGGCTCGCTCTCCGGGATCCGCTGTGTCTGCTGCCTGCGGAGGGAGGAGGAAGGGTCGGTGAGGGGCCCTGGACGGCCCAGGTGGGCAGCTGGGGGCCCACCCCGGATTCGAGGTGCCTTCCAGGGGGTGAGGGGAGCAGCCCGGTGGGTCCCTCCCTCTCTGGGGCCACGCTCAGGCCTCCAGGCAGCCCAGCACCCTCCTCCTCCTCCCGCCCCCCAGGTCCGGAGGGGCTGGGCCCAGCATGCCTGCCTCGGGCCTCCACACCCAGTGTTCACGGCACCGGCTCCAGCTCGTCCCTCGCCCAGTGACCTACAAACGCACGCCCTCCCGCTCCAGCTTCCTGCTAGCCACCGCCGCAGCCCCACACCCCACCTTCCCCTCCTCCTCCGCCCTCGGACCCCACCCTGTGACCCCAGGCCCCCTCCCAGCCTGGCTCGGAGTCCTACTGCGTGCCCCGCCCTGCCCTCCTCCTCCCCAATCTCCCCCTACCCACCCCCTGCTCCATGCTCCCTCTCGGTGTGGCTTCTCTGTGCCCACACCCGGGCATCCCTGGGGGTCCTGGACACCAGGTCCTTGCAGGCTGTGGGTGGGTCCTGCTCAGCTGACTCCAAGCCCAAGCCCTCCTCCCCCCTTACCCCCTCACTTTCCCCTCAGCCAAGAGCCGCGTGCACCACCCTGAGCCGCAGGGACAGGTCTGGCCTGTCTCTTCCCAGCCGGGTGAGACCGGGTTCCCCCAACCATAGCTCAGTCCTGGCCTGGGGCCGGGGCCTCCCCGCAGGTGCCACTGAGACAGGTCACCCCAGGGCAGGGCTGCCAGATCCGCCCGCCCGCCCACTGTCCTTGAGGAGATACTTGGGGACACACCCGCCCGCCCGCCGGCCGGCCGCGCCCTGGGCTGGAGGCGGAGGGCCGGGCCCACCACATTCCAGAAGCTTCCCTTTCCAGAGTGGGAATGTGCTGCCGTGGTCGGAGCCATGGCAACAGCCGACAGCCGCCCTCACACCTGAGACCCGTCCCCTCTCGGCTTCCCCTGAACCACACCCTCTGCCCCCCCATCCCCGGCCACGCCCTCTCTCCTTTGCTCCCATCACTCACCCATACCACCTGTCCTGGCCTCTCTGAGGGCTCCCCAAACTCCCATCCAACACCCCCTGCCCTTGAGTCTGGGAGGAGCCCAGTTCCCGGTCTGCCCTCGTCCCCCCCGCCCCCCACGCCACAGCCTTGGTTGAGACCCCAGGACCTCGGACTCCGGCTGCCACATCAGACAAACCTCTTTGGGGGGGTCTGGTGGCCCCTGACTTCCAGGTCATAGGGTGTGGGGACCCTCGTCTCTGGGGGCAGGCGTCTCCAATTTCCCCGTGAACTCAGAACGTCCCTCGAGGCTGCTCAGCCCCTGAGCCGCCAGCCAGCGAGCCAGGCTGCCCAGACCCTGAGTTCCATCGCCCCAATATCCATGCCCCCAGCCTCCCAGCAGCTCGAACCCTGTGGCCCCCGCAGAGGTGCTGGGCCCTGCCCTCCCCAGCTGGCTGCTCAGGGGGTGCCCTTCCTCCCCGGTCCCTCTCGTGCCCATGCCCTTGGCCAGCCTGCCCAGAGGAGGGGTCAGTGAGGGAGCAGCACCCGGGAGGGGCCGAGGCCTCTGTGGGGCCGCAGGCTGCCTCTCTCAGGGGTGCCATGCCGGCTGGCACCCTTCGCAGAGGCCAGGGCTGGGCCCGGCTGTCGGCAGGAGGAATGGGGCCTTGGCACAGACCGGTGGGCGGAGGCCTGGCAGGGAGACGGCGGCCCCCGGCTCCTCCCCAGCTGGGTTCTGGCAGCAAAAAGACCAGCCCAGCCCGACCTCGGTGGGTGAGCGTCGACCTAGGACCCAGGAGGTCAGGGATCCAGTCCCCCCAGGACAGGGCACAGGCTCGGGTTGTGGGCTCCGTCCCCAGGGCGGGGCGTGCGGGAGGCAGCCGATCCATGGTTCTCCCTCATCACTGATGTCCCTCTCTCTCTCTCTCCCTTCTTCTCTCTTCCTCTGAAAAAGAAAAAAAAAAGAAAGACAAGCCGAAGCCAGTTTAGCTCAGTGGATGGAGCGTCCGCCTGCGGACTGAGGGGTCCCGGGTTCGATTTCGGTCAAGGGCATGTATCTTGGTGGCGGGCACATCCCCAGTGGGGGGCGTGCAGGAGGCGGCTGATCAATGTCTCTCTCTCATGGATGTTTCTAACTCTCTATCCCTCTCCCTTCCTCTCTGTAAAAAATCAGTAAAATATATTAAAAAAAAAAACACTAAGACAAGTGCTTCTGCTCTGGCCCGAGAGGCCGCAGGGACGGGGACGGGTCTGCAGGGTGTGGTGGACGGAGGGCCACCCGGGCCTCCTTCTCGGGGTGCATGAGACTCTCTCACAGGCCGGCCGGTCTCTCTGCCCACCTGCTCTCCCCCTCCCATCCCCCTGGGGCCGGCCTGAGCGCCCCCTGCTCTGTGGTCAGCTCCGCTCCGACCCCCGCTCTGCCCTAGGGGAGGTGCCCTGGGCACAGGGGAGCCGCTGGCCCTGGAAACAGGGGGACGGGCCCCCCTCTGGCCTCTGGACTTGGCTCGCAGTCTGCCCCGGAGGCCAGATTCCCCCACCCCCGGGGAAAGGCCACTGGGGAGGAAGTCGGGGTCTCTGTTCCCTGGAGACGGGCTGGCCGGAGGGCAGGTGCAGGTGGGGCCACCCACTGCCTCCGGCCTCCTCCCAGGGGACTCTGCTGCCCACCTGCACCCGCGGTCACTGGCCTCGTCGCTCGGAGCGCCGTGCAGGCTGCACCCAGCCCCGCCTGCCCGGTGGAGAGCTCGGCAACAGGCTGCTGAGAGGCTGGACCCAGCACCTGTCCCTGGAGGACAAGGGTCAGGAGGAGGAGCGGACCTCTCTCCCAGTCCGGGGGCGGGTGGCCGGAGGATGGCACAGCTGGGCACGGCCGTGGCTGGAGGCTGGCAGCCAGTGCAGACCCCTGACGCTGTGGGACCCAGGAGGCGGGGTGGGGGGTGCCCGAGGGTGCAGGCAGCGGTAGGCGGGAGGTGGGGGCTGCGGCTCAGATGGCTGCGGAGAGCTGGTGCCTGGAGTCTGTCTGGTGGGGACCTCGTGGCGGCCACAGGTGGAGGGGCCTGGGTCTGGGAGAGGCAGACCGGGCCCAGGGTGGCAGCAATAGAAAATGGGGGTCCCAGGGAGGCGCTGGGGCGGGAAGAGGAGGCGGAGCAGGGCCCCTCCCCTATTAAAATAAATAAATCAGTACAGGCAGGCCCTGGGAACCTGAGAGGGCGAGGTCCCGGGCTCCAAGGAGGGCGGGTCCAGGGGAGGCGCCGGGGAATTCCTGGGGGCGGCGCTGTCCGCTGAGGCCCTGGGACCGTCCACCTGCCGCCCTTTTCCCCGGAAGCCGCGCCCCAAGCTGATGGACGGGGATCAATAGCCCGCAGGTTCCCGGCCGGATGGGCGGAGGGCGGGGCAGCAGGGGTGCGGGGTGGAGGGGGATGGAGGGGGATGGAGGGGGGTGAAGGGAGGTGGAGGGGGGACCCCGGGACCAGCGACCCCCCCTCCTCCGCGCCTGTCCCCCATGGCCCCGTGGTGACCGCGCCCGGGGTCCCTGCGCTCCTGGGACAGCGCGCAGCTCCATGTGTCTGCGCCCAGCACCCAGCACCCAGCACCCAGCACCCAGCACCCAGCTCCCAGCACCCGGCCCGAATGCCTGTCCCCGGGGCCGGGAGGCTCCTGTCCAAACGCGCCCACCTCCGCCCCCGCCCGTCCTACAGGGGGGCCGAGGGGCGCATCCCCAGAGCCGGTCCCGGGCCGCACCCACCCACCCACCCACCCCGGGCTGGGGCCGCCGCCCGGACCCGCGTCAGCCGAGCTCAGGTGCCCGGATGGGCAGCAGCCCGGCCCCGCCGCGCCCCCTCCCCACCCGCCGCGCTCCGCTCGCCGCGCACTGGTTCCGGGTTCCTGGAGCTTCGCGCACGCAGTCCCCCCTGCACCCCGGACGCCCCACCTGCGCCCTGAAACCCTCACCTGCGCCCCGGACGCCCCACCTGCGCCCTGAAACCCTCACCTGCGCCCTGAAACCCTCACCTGCGCCCTGAAACCCTCACCTGCGCCCCGGACGCCCCATCTGCGCCCTGAAACCCTCACCTGCGTCCCGGACGCTCCACCTGCGCCCTGAAACCCTCACCTGCGCCCTGAAACCCTCACCTGCGCCCCGGACGCCCCACCTGCGCCCTGAAACCTTCACCTGCGCCCTGAAACCCTCACCTGCGCCCCGGACGCCCCACCTGCGCCCTGAAACCCTCACCTGCGCCCCGGACGCCCCACCTGCGCCCTGAAACCCTCACCTGCTCCCTGAAACCCTCACCTGCGCCCCGGACGCCCCACCTGC
>JAAGEH010000033.1:2190271-2200278 GCA_011751065.1 Lasiurus cinereus
CCCCCCTCCCCAGCACGGAGGGGCCACCAGCCTCGGGGTGCACCGCGGGGGGCGGGGCCGCCTCACCGAGTAGCTCTCCTTCTTGGCGGCCATGTTGGCGTTGCGCTCGCTCCAGTCGAAGCCCACCTCCTCCTCCTCCTTCTCGCTCAGCCACATCAGCTCCTTGGTGGCGGCCGCCACGAACCCGTGCAGGCTCTCCAGGGAGCGCAGCCGGGCCTTGGAGGAGTTCTGGCGGCGAGGAGGGCGTGTCCACGGGCCGGCCTGACCCCCACCACCAGCCCCCCCGCCCCCCGGAACCCCCGGTCCCTGCTGCCCACACCCCACGACTCCTGACACGCCTGCACCCGCCCGCTCACCAGCAGCTTGGCGTACTGCAGGTCCAGCCGGCCCAGGCACTCCCGGTAGGTGCCCCGGATGGCGGGGGACAGCTGGCCCTGCAGGAGACCCAAGGATGAGGCCTGCGCAGCTGGGGGGGCCCAGCCTCACCCCGAGTACCCCCACCCTGGGGGGCCCGCCCACCTCGTCGCTCCGCGCCCGCTCGATCTTGGCCCGGAACTCCTCCACGGACTGGTGCAGGCCGCGGTGGCTGCCCAGCTGCGCCTCCACGCTGGGCAGGTCCACGCCCCACTCGGCGCCGTCCACGCGGTGCTGGTTGTCCTCCACCCAGGCCAGCAGGTCCTGCAGGTAGCGCAGCGTGGAGTCCTCCAGCTCCGGGCGCCGCTGGGTGGACTGCAGGGTCACCTGGGTCAGCTGGGCCACGGGGGGCGCAGCCACGCCCGCCTTCAGCCGGAGGTTGTACTCGGTGCGGATGGCCACCAGGCGCTCGTGCAGGCGGTAAACCCTGCGGGCGGGCGGATAAGAGGGTGAACAGGGAACTGGGGACCCCCCGCCCCGGGGGAACCCCCCATCGGGAGGCACGCCCGCCCGGGGGGCCCACCTGCGGTACATCTGCTCGCCCTGCGGGTGCCGCCCGTCCTTCAGGGCCTGCACGTCGTTGAAGAGCAGCCGGATCATGGTGTCCGCCTTGTCCAGGTCCTGCTCCACCTCGCCCGCCCGCTGGGCGCCCTTGCCCGCCGCCAGCAGCCGGATGTCCTGCGTGTGATGGTCGCCGTGACTCAGACCCCGGCCCCCGCCTTCCCCCTCCCCTCCCTGCACATCTTCCCCATCACAAAATACCAGCCCTGTCCGGCCGGGGTGGCTCAGCGGGCAGAGTGTCAGCCTGCAGACTGCAGGGTCCCAGGTTCCATTCCCCGTCAGGGCATCCGCCCCGGGGACAGGCTCGGTCCCCAGTGTGGGGGCGTGCAGGAGGAGGCACCGACCCATGATTCTCTCTCCTCAGGGATGTTTCTCTCTCTCCCCCTCTCCCTTCCTCACTGAAATCAGTAAAAATGTATTTTATTAAAAAGTCGCCAGCCGGCGGAAACCGGTGTGGCTCAGTGGATAGAGCGTCGACCTGCAGACTGAAGGGTCCCGGGTTCGACTCCGGTCAAGGGCATGGACCTTGGTCGCGGGCACATCCCCAGCAGGGGATGTGCAAGAGGCAGCTGATCAATGTCTCTCTCTCTCATCGAAGTTTCTAACTCTCTATCCCTCTCCCTTCTTCTCTGTAAAAAATCAATAACATATATTAAAAAAAAAACAAAAAAAAACGTCCCCAGCCGGCAGAAACCAGTGTGGCTCAGTGGATAGAGCGTCGGCCTGCGGACTGAAGGGTCCCAGGTTCGACTCCGGTCCAGGGCATGTACCTTAGTGGTGGGCACATCCCTAGTAGAGGATGTGCAAGAGGCAGCTGATGGATGTTTCTATCTCTCTCACTTCCTCTCTGTAAAAAAAAAAAAAAAAATCAATGAAATATTTTAAAATAATTTAATTAATTAAATAAATAAAAAGCCGCCAGCCTGCTGAAACCGGTGTGGCTCAGTGGCTAGAGCGTCGGCCTGCGGACTGAAGGGTCCCGGGTTCGATTCTGGTCAAGGACAGGTACCTTGGTGGCGGGCACATCCCCAGCAGAGGGGATGCAAGAGGCAGCTGATGGATGTTTCTACCTCTCTCACTTCCTCTCTGTAAAAAAAAAAAAAAAAAATCAGCTGAAACCGGTTTGGCTCAGTGGCTAGAGCGCCGGCCTGCGGACTCAAGAGGTCCCGGATTCAACTCTGGTCCAGGGCATGGACCTTGGTGGCGGGCACCTCCCCAGTGGGGGGCGTGCAGGAGGCGGCTGATCCATGTCTCTCTCTCTCATGGATGTTTCTAACTCTCTATCCTTCTCCCTTCCTCTCTGTAAAAAAATACCCAATAAAATATATATTTTTTTAAAAAGTGGCCAGCCCTGGTCATCATCATCGTCGTCATGGGGACCAGGATCCCATCCAGAGGCCTCCCTGGGTCCCTGCCTGGCCTCCGTCACAGCCGCTGGGCGTTCCTGGACCCCACCCACCATGCCCTCCCAGCATCTCCCCTGGGTCCAGCCTGGTGCCCCGAGAGCCAGCTCAGCCCCACCCAACCAGCAAGCAGCCAGAACTGGCCAGGTGCCAGGTGGGAGGAGCTGGGGGCCAGGGGGCGGGGCATGTGTGGGCTCCTCCCCCCTGCTCCCCTCCCCCAACCCCACCCCTGCACCCCTGCCCCCTCCTCCCTCCCTTACCGACTGCAGCAGGGCGTCGGCCTGGTTCAGCTGCTCCTCGCACAGCCCGGCCTCCATCTGCAGCTTGCTGACGATGCGCTGCAGGCACTCCAGCCTAAGGCCCGACGCCAGGGACCGGTGTGAGGGCACTGCCCGCTGCGGCTCCAGCTGCGGCTCCGGCTGGCAGAGCAGTGCCCGCCTCCCCGCCGGCCTGCAGCCCAGTGTCCCGCCCAATGGCCGGCCGGCCGGTGTGGGTTTCCAGCCCCAGGGGTGGGGGTCGGGGAGGGGGGATTTCCTGTCGGGGCAGTGACTCAGGAAGCCACCGCAGGGCCCCCGCCCACCGCAGGGCCCCGCCCACCTCTCAAACTCGCTGCGAAGCAGCTTCTCGCGCTCCAGGATGGCCACGTGCAGCTTGCCCCACTCCTTCTCCACGTCCAGCGGGTGGAAGCCGGGCGGCACCTTGAGCTGGCCCGCTTGCACTGCCCCCTGCGGGCAGGACCCAGACTCAGGCCTGAGGGGTCGGGGGGTGCCAAGCCCCCCCAGGCCTCCCTCCAGGCCACCCAGCCCGCCCTGCCCCGAGGCTCAGGAGGGAGGCCAGGCCCCTCTTGAGCTCTGAATCGGCCCCTGGGCACCTCGATGTCCGCCCGGTCTGCCCACACAGGTCGCCCTCCCTCTGTGTGCCCTGGGCTCAGAGCCCTGTGCGTGCAGCACAGGTGCAGGTGGGGTGCGTGATGCTAGGGTGCCGGTCAGCGGGGCGCCCTGCAGCCACCCTGCTCGCCCCTCTCAGGCCCCAGGTCCTTCCTGGCTGGGGACAGAGGGCCCTGGAGGTCCACCCCCCACGTGGCCCAGTCACCCAGACCCCCCCCTCTTCCTGCAGAGACGGCTCCACGCACCTCGAGGGACTGGTAGATGCCCTTGGAGCGGGTCTTGTCGGCCTCTTTAGCCGGGAGCTCTGTCTCTTTAAACTTCAGGAACTGGCACCACAGGATCTGGGGACGGGGGGTGGGGGAGTGGGCAGAGCTGTCAGCACCCAGGCCGAGGCTCCCCTAAGGTACCCCGGGCCCCGCCCGCCCCCCAGGACCCAGACGCCCACCGCGATCTCCTCGAAGCTGGAGGGGAACTTGCGCTCCTCGAAGACGGCCGTGTGGTGCCTCACCCACTGCAGCAGCAGCATCACCAGCTGCCGATACTCCTGCCAGCGCAGCTGCAGCTCCTGCAGGGGGGACGGACGGTCAGGGGCCACCCTCACCCCCACCCCGACCCCCACCGGGCCGCCAGCCGCCACTCACGTTGGCCTTCACCCCATCCTGCGCGTCCGGCACCCGCGGCATAGCGTCGTACAGGGACGAGACGTACGTGATGATGGACTTCTCATCGGGCTGAGCAACGTCCACGTCTGTGGGGATGGAGGGGGGAAAGGTCAGAGGTCAGGGGGCCCCACGGTTGCCGCCAGCAGAGGGGGAGGGGCGGAAGGGCAGCGGCACCCACCCTCGGGGTCCAGGAGCCGGGTCACGCCCAGGTCCCGCTCGGCCACCGAGAAGGCCTGGTCCAGGTTCTCCAGATTGCTCTGCCCGTACACCTTGTTCATGTCGATGAGCATGGGCCTGTGGGCAAAGGAGGCGTCAGCGGGGCGGGGGGGCCGGGACACAGGGTCAGCGAGGCCCTCGGACGCCTCAGCACGCAGACCGACCCCGGATCCTGCCTCCCGCACCCCCCGCTCCCCGCGAAAAACACCCTGTCCGCCTCCCCACGAGGCCCGCCGGCCTGCCCACACAGGTCGCCCTCCCTCTGTGCGCTCTGGGTCCGACCCTGTGCGTGCACAGGTGCAGGTGGAGTGCCTGGAGCCAGGGTGCCGGTCAGCGGGACGCCCTGCAGCCACCCTGCCCCTCCCCCCCAGGCCCCAGGTCCTTCCTGGGTGGGGTCGGAAGTCCCTGAAGGACCATTCCCCATGTGGCCCTGGTCACCCAGACCCGTCCCCACCACTACTGGGGAGCCCACACAGGGCCATGCTCCTGGCTGGGGGACCCTCTGGCCTGGAGGAGCTGATGGGTTGACAGTTAGGGTCAGGGTCAGGGTCAGCATTAGATCTAGGGCTGTGGTTGGAGCCAGGGCGGCAGAGGCACGCTGGTGGGTGTGGTGTGGGGGGACCTGCATCCGCCCAGCCAGGCAGGCAGGCTGGCACGGGCACCGTCCCCTGGGGCGGCGGGTTCCCGCCAGGGTGAGCCGCCTGTGCACCACCTCCCTGCCCCGACTTGTCTGCAGCCGCCCAGCGAGCCCGCCCCTCTGCCTGCCTGCCCGCCGGCCCTCGGACGCCTACTTGTGCCGGTGGATGATGGCGTTGAAGAGGCGGCCGTCCCGCCAGCTGGTGGTGAAGTTGTCGCAGCGCAGGCCCTGGTAGCCCTCCACCATCCGCTGGGACCACAACAGCAGCTTCTCCTTGGCCGTCATGTCCTCCGACTGCCCGCTCACCTGGATGTCCGAGATCTGCCCGCCGCCGCGAGCAGGACCAGCTCAGCCAGGCCGCCTGCCTGGACCCGGGTCCACCACCCCACCACCACCGCCTGCCTGAGGGATGGGGAGGGGCGCAGAGGCGGCTGGGGACCTGGGCGTGGCACCCGGGAACCACCAGGCCCAGAGAGGGTGCCCAGAGAGGGTGCCCAGGTCCCCTCTTTGAGCAGCCGAGACCCACCACCCCGCAGCCCCCAGGAGCCCAGGCCACATCAGCCTGCAAGCTGCCGGAGCCACCGTCAGGGGATGGGGCTCCCTCCTCCGCTGGGGAGATGGGGAGCACACAGCCTGAGCCCCCCCGCAAGGTGGTGCAGGGGGGCCAGAAAGAGCAGCTGCAGGTCCCCGAGTTCCCCCAGCTCTGGTCCGATCCAGCCAAGGCCAGGGGTGCGGGGAGGGTCTCTGGATCTGGGCAAGGTTCGCCATGGCACCGGCCCGGCCCTGCCAGCCCCCTATGTCTCCTGTCTGGGGGCCTGCACGCTCTCTGACTCAGCCGTCCTGTGCCAGCAGGCTCTGCCCGCCCGGCTCTCAGATCTGTGGCTTCCTGCGCAGCCGGGCGGGCGGGCGAGGGATGAGTCACCGATGCCACGGGGCGCTTCTCCACCACCTCCCCCCCGCCCTGGGCCCGGCGTTCCTCGGCAGGGAGGCTCTGCCCGGATAGGGCCAGCGGGCACGGGGCAGCGGGCACAGCCGCAGGGCGAGGAGGCAGGGTGGTAATGCTACCTGGAAGTGCAGGATGATGGTCCAGATCAGGCCGAGCGTCAGCTTGGGGTTGCCGTCGGCGATGTCATCGTTCCTGATGTTCACTAACTTCACCTGCAAGCCAGAAGCCCCCTCAGCGGCGCCCGAGACACAGGGCCGGGGCCGGGGACAGGGACCTGGGGGTCGGGAGTGGGCGCCTCACCTGGCGATGTCGGAGGTAATCCAGGGCGATCTGCACATTCTGCAGCTTGTGGAAACGCATCCTCCCCTTCTCCCGGGGCTGTGAGGGGCGGAGAGGGGGCATCAGGGGCCGAGGCACAGCCCCGCCACCCCCCCGGACCCCGAGGTCGTCCCCGGCGAGGCCCTCTCCGGCCTCTGGTCCCCCCTCTACCCCATCCTCCACCTCCCCATAGCAGCAGCAGCAAAGGGGGCCTGGACCCACAGGCCAGCCCAGCAGGGGGGGTTTGGGAAGTCCAGCAGCCGGGCCCAGGCTGAGGGAGGGAAGGAAGGAAGGGGCTGGAGAGGAGACAATAGCCAGGAAGCCGAGGGCGGGCAGGCGGGCAGGCGGGCGGGCAGGCAGAGGGCAGTGGCATGGGGCGAGGGGGGTGGGGGGAGGAGGGGTCCTCCTGCCCAGTAGTGGCAGCCCTGGCAGGTCCCCGGCCTGGCCCTGGTGCAGGACAGACAGCGGGCGGCCGGAGGCACCGCCGTCTGCCCGCCCACGTGCCGGGCACAGAGGGGCCGGGCCGGGCCGGGCCGGGCCAGGCGGTGAGCCGGGTTCCCCGTCTCAGGGCGCCCGTGTGCCGACGTGGCCGGCGGGCAACAGCCACTCACCAGGCGTGAGCTCCTGCTTATGTCCCGCTCTCTCGGCTGCCCCGGGGCCAGAGCGGGGCAAAGGGTAAAGGGCACAGAGGTCAAGGTTCAGAGTCCAAGCAGCAGAGAAACCAAAGCAGAGGAGAGGCGTGAGGTTATTGTGTCGGGGTTTCGGGGGGGCGGGGGGGTAGGTGGGAAAGGGATTAGGGGGGAGGGAGAGCAGCCGGACCAGAGACCCCGGGAGGCGGGCCAGGCCCGCAGGGGCTGGTGGGAAAGGCCTGGAGGAAGGAAGGAAGGAAGGAAGGAAGGCAGACGGGGGTCCCGGTGAGGCAGGCGGTCCCAGGCCATGGGCGCACGTACCAGGCTGTCCCCCGAGAGCACCTCCAGCAGGGAGATGAGGTTGTGGCCATCGCGCAGGTCCTCGTACAGGTCGCTGATGTGCCTCTGCGCCTGCGGGACAGACAGGGGGCTGGTCGGCCACTGGCGGGCTCTGGGGTGGGGGGAGTGGGGGAGCCGGGCCTGGACCCCCCAAGGGAGGGGGGCAGGAGGCAGGGGACCCCCAGAACAGGCCCCCGGCGCGTTCAGAGGCACCTACCTCCGCCCTCCAGTGCTACAAGGCAGGTGAGGAGAGACCAGAAGAGTCCCGAAGAGAGAAGAAGAGGAGGAGGAGGAGGAAGAGGCAGGAGGAGGAAGGAGAGAGAAAAAAAGCACAGGTTGGAGAGGAAAGGTGGGCTCCCAGGCCTTCGGGACCCTGAGGGCAGCAGCGGGGGGCAGGGGGCACCCTCTGGCAGGTGAGGCAGCTGTGGTTTCCCGGGGGACCCCCACCACACCCTGCATCCCCTCCCCTCCACTGTCCCTGCCACACCCACCCACCCCCCCACACACACAGGCACCCACCTTAATAAGGTGCTTGTTCACCCACTTGGTGAAGGTTTTCTTCTGCACGCGGTCTCGCTCATCTGGGGGTGGGGGGAGACAAGGCCAGGTCACCTGGGGCCTGGAGAAGCCAGGGGGGGACCCCAGGAGGCACCACCCGCCACTCAGATCCAGAAGCCGGCAGCCGGGAGGGGCTTCGGCCACAGACCCACTGGGCGCCCCCACCAGACCAACAGCAGGGACCACATCTGTCCAGGCAGGGAGGCGGGGGGTGGGGGGGCGCGGGAGGCCAGACAAGGTGCCCCCTGCTCAATCCACCCCCCTCTCCCCCGTTGTCTCCCAGAGATGGGAGGGCCCGTAGCTGGCAGCCGCCGCGCCCAGAACCCAGAGCGCAGAGGCAGAGCGCAGAGCGCAAGCCCCAGCCTGCCCCGTCCCCCCACACACACACGCTTCCCAGACACCTGGCCAGAGCGGCTCCCCCTGAACCCGGCCCTGTCCCCCCAAACCGGGTCATGGGCCCTTTTCCAGGGCACAGCGCGCCCCCCTCCAACCCCCGCCCACCAAAGCCCCGTCCTGGAGGCTCAGAGACTCCGGCCAGCCTGGACCCCGCCTCTCTCTCTCTCCCTCAGCTCCAGGCCCTGTCTGCGTCTGTCCGCCCCCCGCCCGCCCCCCAATTCAGACCTCAGTGCCCGGGCCCCACCTCCACCCAGAGCCAGGCTTCCTGCAGCAGGAAGTGGTGCCCGCTGCTGCCTGGGGTGGAGGGAGGGGGGGGGGGAGGCGGGCGGGCGCTACCTTTCTTGCCCTCTGAGGCCCTGAGCACGGCCAGGTAGAGGTTGTCCTCCGAGCTGGTCCTCTTGGCGCCCAGGCCCTGGGGCTCGGGCACGCGGAGCCGGTGCTGAGACATGCTGCACCCCCCGCCCGCCCCTGGCTCTCGGTCCCCCGGCCCCCAGGTGCCTCGCGCTCGATCGCCCTCGGTGCACACGGACGGACGGATGGACGGACAGGCAGGCGGCTGCTGGCTGGCCCGGCAGCGCAGGACGCCTTCCGCTCCACTCCGCTCGCCCTCGGCTCTCGGCTCCCCCCGGCCAAGTCCGGGCGGCCACTCCCTGCCCGAGGTACTCCCCAGCCGCCCGGTCCCCGCCCCGGGAGCCCCACCCCACCCCCCAGAGGGAGGGTTCCGGCGGGAAGAAGGCGGCCCCTCCCCCAGCGCCCCACCCTCCCGCCGTCGCCGCTGTGGGCAGAAACAGGAAATCTAGGGGTTTCCTCAATCCTCATCCACCACCCTGCCCACAGCCGGCCAGCGGGGACGGACGGCCGGGGGGGGGGGGGGGACGGGTGCGTGAGGGCCTGGCCTGGACTGCATGCCGTGTGCATGCCCACGGCCACCCCCGGGACACCCCCTGCACCAGGCGTGCAGCAAGAGGGGGTTAGGGGGGGGGACTGGGCGCAGGGTGCCTCCCCCACCTGCTGGAAGGGGCTCCCTCAACCGAGTGACTCCTGGCTGGGGGGTGGGAAAACCCACACTGTCCTCCCTCAACCCCATCTCCTCCTGGGCCCACAGGCCGGCTGCTCGCTCGGCCGCTCTGGTGCCGCTGGCCAGGCCTGGCGCTCCCCCCCCCGCTGCCCATCCCTCACATCCTGGCCGCGCAAGGTCTGCAGGCCGAGCCCACGGTGGGCAGAGCGGCGGGCACATAGCTGAGCGCTGACTCACCGGCAGGACGGCCCAGCCCGAGCGGCAGGAACTCAGCCCCCAGGGGTGGTGGTGGTGGGGCGGGGGGGGGGGAGAGGCTGGGGCAGCGGGGAGCCCTAGGAGGGGCCGCCCCCCCCCCCGCCGCCCGCCATTGAGTCACAAGGGCTGGGGAGGGGGCCCCTGCCGGGCGGTGACTCACGGGGAAGGCAGCCGCCCTGGGCGGTGGGCGCAGGATGGGTGGGGATGTTTGCATTGGGCAGGGCTCTGGCAGATAGCAGCTCCTCCTGGGGGCTGTACAAAGGTGGGAGCCGGAGGAGCAAAGGGCGCGGGACAGCCCTGGGGAGGGAAGGGGGGGGCCCTCTCTCCGCCGAGGGAAAGAATGCAGGGCCCCCGGCCACAAGAATTTTCCAGCCGAGCCTCTGGCCTGATGGGATCCAGCTGTGGGCAGCCCCCTCCCACTCGGCGCTGGTCGGGGCTCCATTCCGGGAAAAGCACACCCCCCCCTCCTGCACCCCATCCCTGCTGCCCTTCTGTGGCCACAGGAGGGCGCCCAGGCCCGGAGGAGCTGGCTGTGCGCCCCCCCCCTTCTCTCAAAAGTCTGGGTCCTCCTCCCCTACTCCCCCACCCTCCCCTGGGCAGGGCCTGGGCCAGGCTCGAGGTACAGGGCGCACCCAGGACTTCTCTCAGCCCCCGACACCCCCACCCCGGGGCCCCTCCCCAGGTTCGGAGCCTCTGAGGAGAGGCCCCCTGAGCCAGCCGCGGGTCAGAGTTCAGAGGTCGGTGCTGAGCACCTGCAGTGCAGGCTCT
>JAAGEH010001512.1:0-12054 GCA_011751065.1 Lasiurus cinereus
AATCCAAAGAGGACCACACCAAGACACATCATAATTAAAATACCAAGAGCAAAAGACAAAGAGAATATTAAAAGCAGCAAGAGAAAAACAGTTCATTACCTACAAGGGAGCACCCATACGACTGTCAGCTGATTTCTCAACAGAAACGATGCAGGCCAGACGGGAGTGGCAAGAAATATTCAACGTGATGAATAGCAAGAACCTACAACCAAGAATAATCTATCCAGCAAAGCTATCATTCAGAATTGAAGGGCAGATAAAGAGCTTCACAGAGAAGAAAAAGCTAAAGGAGTTCATCAACTCCAAACCAGTATTATATGAAATGCTGAAAGGTACTCTTTTAGAAGAGGAAGAAGAAAAAGGTAAAAGACAAAAAATTATGAACAACAAATACATGTCTATCAACAAGTGAATCTAAAAATTAAGTGAATTAAAAATTTGATCAACAGAATAAACTGGTGAATATAATAGAATCAGGAGCACAGAAAGGGAGTGGACTGATAATTCTCAGGGGGAAAGAGGTGAGGGGTGTACAGGGAGAGACTGGACAAAAATCATACACCTATGGATGAGATCAATGGGAGGGAGGTAAGGGCAGAGGGAAGGGTGGGAGCTGGGTGGAGGAGTGGTATGGAGGGGAAAAAAAGAGAAACAAATGTAATAATCTGAATAATAAAGATTTAATTTAAAAAAATAAAAAAACTCCTCTACTCTACCTTCCCATCCCTCCGAGGACCCTGCCTGTATTAATTCTTCCAGATGCATTCTTAAGTATCAGTATCCATCTGGTTCTAGTTTGTCTTTGGCATCATCCCAAGTCTTACTTTGCAGGGCCGGAATGAGTCCAAGGGTGGTTTAAAATAATTTTACAAGTATGTTTATTCTAATATTTATTTCAAATTTATCTCACATCTATCTGTGTGCTGGGTACTCTTTGTTCTAGGTGCTGAGGATACACCAGTTGACAAGACAGTCAAAATCCCTGCCCCCATGAACTTTGTATTTTAGTGGTTTACTCTGAAGATTAGACTGTGAAACTGAGAATGAAAAGTGAGATTTTTGCCCATGTTGTATGATAAGTTCAATTCAGATATATATGGCTTTGTTTTTCCACTTTAATTTAGTAATTGAGTTCTAACTACATGTAGCTTTCTGTCATCATATTTCTCAGTGACAGACACCAACGCATACAATATCCACACCTATCCCTAGCACCCATGCCATGCTACATATACACTGGCACCTATACATTATACTTCCAAAGTTTTCCAATGTATAAACTTATACATATTCCCAAATATCAAACCTTCCAAGACGATAATTATACTGCCTTCCCCTTAACAAATACATATCCGTTTAGATGCTCTCTGTCCAATCTCCATTCTTTCTCTGGCAAGGATTGTCAGAAGCAGAATTTCTTTGAAAACTACCATGTATTTATATTGGACCAATTTTAGAAATGAACTTAGCAAGCCCAGGATGAAAGTACCTTTTTTTTTCTTTTTAATCCTGAATCAAGGATATTATTGATTTTTGAGAGGAAGGGAGAAAGAGAGAAACATCAATGTGAGAGAGAGCATTGACTGGTTGCCTTCCATATGGTTGCACCACAACCAGGAATCAAACCAGCAACCTAGGTATGTACCCTGACCAGAAATTCAACCCACAACCTTTTGGTATATGGGACATGCTCCAACCAACTGAGCCACACTGGCCAGGGCAAAAGTACCTTTTTTTTAAAAATTGCCAGTAATTGTTCTCCATTCTCCTGGGCAAAGCAGGCCTGAAAGGCTAATTTGAGGCTCGAGACCATTTAATGTAGCATAGCATTCCTAGGGAAAAAGGGTGAAGAATCTCTACTGGGGAAGAACATGGAAAGAGAAGAACAGATTAGGGAAAGACAGCCATTCTGTGCAAGGTGCAGCAATCCTCTTTTAGGTGCTCTTGTCATTTTCCCTGCCCTTCAGACATTGATCCAAATCCTAAATTTTTAAAGATCAATGTGTTTACTCTTTTGTCTCCAAGCAGAACCCTGATCTGTAATGGGATGCAAAGTATATCATATGAAGGGAGAGGAGAAAGAGAACTATACTCAAAAGAACATCCTCAATAGGCCAGGCTTTTTATTTTATTAAAACTTTAAAACAATCCAAATGGTAGCCCAGCTGGCATTGGCTCAGTGGTTGAGCATCAACCTATATCCAGAAGGTCACGATTTGATTCCTGGTGAGGACACATGCCTGGATTGTGGTCTTTTTAAAAATTTATTTAATAAATCTTTATTGTTCAGATTATTACAATTGTTCCTCTTTTTTCCCCCCATAGCTTTCCTCCACCCGGCTCCCACCCCTCCCTCTGCCCTTACCTCCCCTAATTGTCCTCATCCTTAAGTGTATGATTTTTGTCCAGTCTCTTCCTGCACCCCACTCACCCCTTTCCTCCTAAAAATTGTCAGTCCACTCCCTTTCTATTCCCCTGATTCTATTATATTCGCCAGTTTATTCTGTTCATCAGATTTTTTATTAACTTGATTTTCAGATTCACTTGTTGATAGATATGTATTTGTTGTTCATAATTTTTACCTTTTCCTTTTTCTTCTTCTTCCTCTTCTTAAAGAGTACCTTTCAGCATTTCATATAATACTGGTTTGGTGTTGATGAATTCCTTTAGCTTTTTTTTTTTTTTTTATCTGTGAAGCTCTTTATCTGACCTTCAATTCTGAATGATAGCTTTGCTGGGTAGAGTAATCTTGGTTGTAGGTTCTTGCTATTTATCACTTTGAATATTTCTTGCCACTCCCATCAGGCCTGCATAGTTTCTGTTAAGAAATCAGCTGACAGTCATATGGGTACTCCCTTGTAGGTAATTAACTGTTTTTCTTTTGCTGCTTTTAATATTCCCTCTTTGTCTTTTGCTTTTAGCATTTTAATTATGATGTGTCCTGGTGTGGTCCTCTTTGAATTCTTTTTGTTTGGGGTTCTGTGCACTTCCTGGACTTGTAAGTCTATTTATTTCACCAGGTGGGGGAAGTTTTCAGTCATTATTTCTTCAAATAGGTTTTCAGTATCTTGCTCTCTCTCTTCTGCTGGCACCTCCATAATTCTGATGTTGGTATGTTTGAAGTTGTCCCAGTGTCTCCTTACACTATCTTCAATTTTTTGGTTTCTTTTTTCTTTTCTGGTTGAGTGTTTTCTGCTTCTTTGCATTTCAAATCTTTGACTTGATTCTTGCGTTCCTCTAGTCTGCTGTTAGGTCTCTGATTTTTTATTTCAGTCAGTGTATGTTCAATTCCTAGTTGGTCCTTTTTTATCTCCAATTGGGTCTCACTAAATTTATCCATATTTTCTAGGAAATTCTTGAAAAATCTTATAACCATGATTTTGAACTCTATATCCAGTCATTTGTTTTCCTCCATTTCTTTCATTTGTGATCTGTTCCTTTGTTTCCACATTTTCGCTGCTTCCTTGAGTTGGTAGAGTAGCTTTGTGTGCCAGGTGTCCTATATGGTCCAGTAGCTCTGTCTCCCCAGTTACCTGAAGTGGACTCTCTTGGTGCACCCCTTTGTGGACTGTGTGTTCAGCGTTGTTGTAGTTAAGTCTTGATTGTTGTTGGTATCACTGAGGGAGATTGACCTCCAAGCCAATTGGTTGTGAGGATCAGCTGTGTCTATGCTACCAAGAGAACTTCTGTGCTGGAGTCAGCCTTATGATACAAGACTTGCAGAATTGCAAAAGCCTCTGTGTTCAGCTTGGATGGGGCGAAGTCTCAAGGCTGAGCAGAAAGCCTTGGCTTCCCATCAGCCCTGCCCTACGTGGCCCCTGTGTCTCAGTGTCTCTTTGTAATCACTGCAGTCCTCTCTACTCACACTTGCACTCGTGCACCTCCAGACCTCTGCCTTTCCAGCTTCTCTGAGTTTCTGTGCACTCTGGGGACCATATGAGTCTGGGTCCCTAGGGTCTCACCCCAAACTGGAGTTCAGTGCAGTCAAGAGGTTCTAAAAGTCTCCCTCCCACTAGAGGAAGCCAGGCAGGCACTCCGCCACCTGTCCTCTCCATGTGCCTATCTCCATACCTCAGCTTTTTGCAGCTCCTCTGATTCTTCATGAGCCCCTCTCTTTCCTTCTAGTTGTAGAACTTACACTCAGCCAGCTTTCCTGTGGTTCTGGATGATGTCCATTCTGTCTTTTAGCTGTAGTTTTGAAATTCTTGTGCGAGGCAGCAGTTTAGGTGTTCAGCTATGCCGCCATCTTGGTTTCCTGGGTTGTGATCTTGATCAGCAGCATGGGGCTTACAGGAACCAGCCTCTCAATGATTCTCTCTCATCATGGATGGTTATGTCTCTCTCTCCCTTCCCCTTCCTCTCTGAAATCAATTGAACAAATATATTAAGAAAACAAATTTTTTTTTTAAAAAATAAAGCAATCCAAATGGTAGATAGTACTTATCTCCATATTGTAAACATGAAAATCAAGGTTCAAAGATATTAATAGTGGTGTTGTGATTTAAATTCATGCTTGATTGACTCCTAGCTTATGATCTTTCCTCTCACCTAAGACTGACCCACCATCAGGTGGTGAAGGGATAGGTTCAGCAGTAAAGGGGTATTTTTCTGCATGAGTGTCAAGGGTTAGGAAGATAGCCCTTTATGAAACAAAGACACTGACCTGGAATAAAAGGGGTCTGTACATACTGGCAGCTGGTAAAACACTTTCATAGAGATTCTAATGATGACATATAATTCTAAATGTTTACAGTTTCTAAGTGTTTTCCATTCCTTTGATCTCCATACCAAGTGCTCTGAAGGATGTAGTCAATACCCATTTTACATTTAAGAAAACTGAGAGGGAGCCAAAAGAGGATTAATATTTACTAAAGAAACGATCTCTCTCTCTCTCTCTCTCTCTTTCTCTCTCTCTCTACTTGGGAGACTCTCATCGGGCCAAGCATTTTCTCACTTATCATCTTTGTGAAATATTATAATTTTACTTAAACCATATGATAAAACATTACATTTCGTATTTTTTTCTAACAAGCTCAATGAATTGACATCTCAGTCATTTTGATGGGTGGGCATAGTAAAGACCACCTTAAAGGCTGCCAAACAGGAGGATTGGTTCACTCAGGAATGTCTCCTCTGTCTGACTATCCCTTCTTCTATAGCTTCATTCTATTTCCTTGTGGTTTTTATTTCTTCGGAAAGAATGAAGAATACCTACCGGTGGTCCTGTGACTAAGTCTCCAGATATTTGAAGTTCACTATGTGTGGAAGATGGTTATATCCCAGTCCCCATCATTTCATATTATAGTGGACTTAGCATTAAGTGTTCCTCAGTAGAGGCTCAGAGTCATAATGTGAGTCCACTCTTTTTCATTCTCTGGACCTGAAGACATATTTCAAATGGGTCAAATAGCCTTGCATAAAGCTACTGGCCTTCCCATCCCTGTTGAATGTGGATTTGAATAGAGAGTCAGGGAGAATAGAAGGCTTGTGACCTAGTTTTTAACAACCTTACATCACTCCTTTCTGCCTTTCATCTCCTTGGATTCTTCTGCAGACTTAGGACCCTTTCCTTGATTCTCTCTACAGATCTAAGTTCTCTCCTATTTCACCACTCTTTCCTGCTGCTCCTTGCAAAACACACACACAGAGGCACACATAGGAATCTCATGCATATCCCTTCACTTCAATCTTTTATTCCCTGACTTAGTTTCTCTCTAGTTTATTCACATCTTTTTAACATTTCCCTCTGGAGTTCACTAAAGGGCCTTCTTTTTTGTCCTTGTATGTATGTGCCTTGGTCCCTGTGTCATGAGTTCTCTCCCATATTCTCCACAAGACTGGACTTTCCCTGTGTGAAGGGACTTCTCTTCTGCCTCTGGAGTTTCTCTCTACTCCCTGAATGTAAGATAATCATCTCAGAAGTGATTGACCTACACATCATCTGATAATTCTCCAAGTCAGTGCATTATTTCCTAAGTTCCTATTTAAAGTCTTGCTTTAATTTTGGATATGAATCCAGAGTTTGTCAAGAACAAATTTTTCTTGCTTATGATATTAATTCGGAGTGACAGGGAAAGTGTGAGAGAAAGGAAAAAAAATGATTTGAGAGATGAACACGATTTCTTAAGCCAATTAACTGAGACAGTTCTCATATTTATTATGTTTAAACTATTGGGTAATTAATTTAGGGAGTTTTATAGACAGTTTAATACTTTACCAGATTAAGGAATAAGCCAGTTTATATGAAAGAAGAAAGAACCCTGTTATACATCTACATCTGATATTAAATATAACAAATGAAAGATGAGACATTAGAAAATTGTTCATAAACTTTATGGTTCAGAATGTGGGTACAAATAGTCAACTCTTAAGTATTGGCATGTAAATTATCTTTAGGAAATTTAAAATCCTAACTTGACTCTTCCTTGCCCATCAGCATTCATCTTGGCTGCCCTACCCCAATCATCTCCAAATTGATATTACACACCCTTTTCAATGAATGCTTATCATATATGATAAAAGGCTAATACGCAAATTGTCCTCTCGGGAGTTTGACTAGGAGACCAGGAGTTTGATCGCTTGGTAAGACATGCACTGACCACCAGGAGGTGGTGTGGAGCATGGCGGGTGACTAGCAGCAGTGGCTGAGCACTGAGGGAGCGGGGGAAGAAGGAGGAGGGGAGGCCAGGAGGTGGGGAACTTGATCAGCCTTGATGCTGGCCAGGCCTAGGGACCCTATCTGTGCATGAATTTTGTGCACTAGGCCTCTAGTGTAAATCATAATTGCAAAGATATAACTCCTTGGGTAAAATCAAATTTAAAAATTAGTCTGAGCTTTTGTCGGGTGGCTCAGTTGCTTGGAGCATCATCACATACACCAAAAGGTTGTAGGTTCAATTCCTGGTCAAGGCACATACCTAAGTTGAGAATTCTATCCCCAATTAGGGCATATATGGAAGACAACCGATCGATGTTTCTAGCTCTCTCTCTTTCTCTCTCTCTCCACCTCCTTTCCCCTTTCTCTCAAATCAATAAACATATCCTCAGGTGAAGATAAAAGAAATCCATCTAATATTTCTAATAGTTCCGTGTTCACTTTATTTTATTACCAGTTGACAAGAGTTGCCTGAGATAAAAATCAAGACTATTTATTGGGTGCCTGGAATAGGTATGGTAGGGGTGGCAAGGTAAAGTCAGTTCAAGGCCACAAAAGAACTAAATCATGTTACTTGTAGTAGATGTGCCCTATGGACCAGCCCCATATCCTCTCTGTCTACTGCCTAAAAAGACCGTTCTGTCCCCTACCTTTTCCTCTGACATATATCTGGTTTAGTTTTTGTATGTTTTTTTAAAATTTCACCTGCCTATTCTCTGCTTTCCTGACCTGGCCTTTTCAGGATGGCTATATATATACATACTCACATAGAAAAAAGTTCCTCCCATTTTTATTCCTCTCTTTTGATCACTAAATGCATACGTATAATGTTAAAAGTGCTTTTGGTATTGTCAACTCTGTCATGCAATTGGTGATTTTAGTGGGGAAAAGTGCTTTTCTGAAAGGACCACTTGATTTAAGAAGCCCTACATAGATAGACCATCAGTTTGCTCTCTCTGTATGCCTGTGCCCCTATTATTTTGTCTCCCTAGAATATTTTATTTAATAATAATAATAAAAATCTATCAAGTGCTTACTATATGCCATGGATTATACTATACTTGTGGTTCAGTAGTGACACAACATTGCTGTTTCTCTCTAACTCCAAGATATTTAAAAAGCCTACTGAAGAAAGTGATGTTAAAAAAAAAACACAGCTGTAAGAGGAAGTTGATTTTTTCCCCCCCTTATCCCTGGAGGTTTTATTATTTGGGAAGAAATTGGTGGTGAGAGGGTCAGTATTGCTAGTCAGAGATTTCTTCTTCACCTTAGTTCCTGCCCTGTATATGGGGGGTTAGTACCCCCATATCTTCTCACCATTATTTTCTTGCCTCAGGGCCTCCCCCCAACAAAAAGGGAGTCTGTCACTGTAATTAAGCAGTCTGTAATCAACAAAGTCCCATTAAGAAATAATGAGGCCAGTAATGCAATGGGTGCTATTGATGGGGGATTAGTGAAACTCATGTGGTTTCCTACAACTCCCCCACTTTCTGAGGAAGTGGGGGTGGAGAAACTGTTGACTCAATTTAGCATTAATGAAGTCTTAGCGTTAATCCCTTAATCCCCATGCATCCCCCGCCACCACCACCACTCCCCTGCTCCCCCCCCACACACACTCCAGAATTAAACTCCTTACTGAAGATGAATGTGTTGGATGGGACATAGCTCCTACCATATATGTGAGCACCTTGTTGGCAGGGTCATACTACAATCATCTCTATATTCCCAGTCTTGTACCTTATAAATGCCCAGTAAATGTTCCACGAATTCTGGGATAGGATGGGCTAGAAATACAAATTGAGCATAAGAATCAAGTGCCTTGCATTTTTGCTCAAGACTTTGTCAAATAAATTGTGGTTCCATTAGCATCTGGAAATATCACTGACTATCACTGGCTATTGGTACTAAGGACCAAAAGCTCTTTTTATATTTCTTCCATGTTGACTCATGGTTTTTATTTATAAGTACCTGTAAATAAGGGCATAAGTTCTTGGAGGACAATGACCATTTTTACAGTTTTACGTTCCCCAGAGGGTAAGTAAAGTGCTCATGTTTACCTTGCAGCAGCATATGGGGAAACTGTCATTGCAGGAAATCAATGACGATCCCAAGAATATCCCTTTCTGTTCATTTTACTGAGTCCACTGAAACAACGAAAGGACTAAATAATTGAAGAGTACAAACCTAGAGGTTCGCCCTAGCTGGTTTGGCTCAGTGGATAGAGCATCGGCCTTCGAACTGAAAGGTCCCAGGTTTGATTCCGGTCAAGGGCACATGCCCAGGTTGTGGGCTTGATCCCTAGTGGGGTACTTGCAGGAGGCAGCCAATCCATGATTCTCTCTTATCGTGGATGTTTCTATCTCTCCCTCTTCCTTTCTGAAATCAATAAAAATATGTTTAAAAATAAAAAATAAATAAAAATCTAGAGATTCATGAAATGCTTTATGTGATCTTCTATGTCAAGGGAGCTTGCTCTGTATTAAGATATAGTTCATCCACTTGCCTAAAATGAACCTCCTGGAGTCCAAAAAAGGCTTCTATGTAGAATCAGGAGAATGATTTTCAACAGTGCCTTTCAACCAAAAGCTCCTAGAAGCTTGTGCAACCTTAGTATCTATCTCTTGAATGTATAGTTTTTTGTTTTTGTTTTTAAGAGTTGGATGGACCATGCCCTGGCCATTGTGGCTCACTTAGTTGGGCAATGTCCTATGTACTGAAAGGTTGCCAGTTTGATTTTCAATCAGGGCACATTAGAAGCAATCAATCGATGTTTCTCTTACATCTATGTTAAAAAAGAAAAGAAAAGAACTGGGTGGACCAATCAGACGACTGAAAGATACAAGTTCATATAATTCATCCTTCTAGATTGACAACACTGCCTCTAAATTGTACATCCTCTTCTTAAACAAAGAATTTATAACGTCTTTCAAGGTAGGAAGTTCTTGTAAAGAAAGAGTCAATATGGGGTGGAGGTTAAAGGCACAAGTTTCGAGTTACATAGGTCTGGGTTTTAGTCCAGAAGAGTCTCAGTTCACTCTCTTGCTTAATATAGGCAAAGAAAAGGCACTGGACAGAACATAGGGCAAGTAAGTTAATCTTATCTTTGTGGTAAGAATACTGACTGCAAAGGTCTGTGAGGGTTAAAACAAAAAAGAATGTAAAGTACCTCGGAGTACTGAGCCTGGATGATGGTGAATGCTCAAAAATGGCAGTTGAAAAGACTAAAGCTAAATCTAGCTTTAGTCCCTCCTCTTCTAGCATGTGCTATGTAATTTTGCCTGGATTTAGTAGTATGTGAGCTTTGTGATTGTTCTCATGTGTCTTTGTATTTTGCTTCCCCACTTAGACTGTAAGTGCATCTGGAGCTGGTATTCTTTGATATTACTGAATTCCATAGAAGGTTTTAGGGAAAGATCCCTGCCCATGTATCAAATTATTATTATTGGCCTATTTGCCATTTCAAGTTTATGGAATGTATTACTTGATCTTCCATTATCAGAGGAGCTTTCTCTGAATCAAGACATAGTTCATCTAGTTTCCTTAAGCGCATCCAGTGGAGTCCAAAAAGCCTTACATGTGTTTTAAAGAAAAAAGGTCAGGAACATAGGTATACACTGCAGATTATAGGGAAGAAGAGAAAGCCTGTAGAGTAGAATAGGGCTGGATGAGAAAATTGGACTTCTTAAACTTGGCTGAGTCACACATTGAATAGAACCTTTCTTCCAGGGTTGCAGGCATGAAAACACAACCACTGGCCTGAAACCTCAGCTGCAGAGTGATCTGGTGCTAGAGTTCCTTTCCATAATCACCTTCCCTTCCTCAAACTAGAGAGTTCCCTTTCCCCTTCTTTCTTCTTCTGATGAAGATACAATGCTGGCAAAAGTTGATTATCTCCTACTTATTGCCATTTTTGTCATTATCTTTGTATTACCCATTTTTGTAGTATTTGCAGTAAATGTTTTGTCCTGGTCTAGCTTGTTCCTGTCACCCTGCATCCTTGGGTGTGGCCATCTCCTTGCTCTATCATTTGGTGAGGGCTAGAATGAAACAAACTCCTCATGATAGCCACTCCTCCTAGGGAAACCCTTCATGCTAGATCAGATCCCTCAGAGAACACCTTCCCACATTGCATCAGAAATCTCTTATTTTGGCTATCAGTGGCATAGTTTGCTATCAGAAGTATGGACAACTGAGACTTCAAAGAACCCTTCCTAAAAGGGTTAAAAGTCTTGGAAGCCTTTGGTTTAAATGACCTGGAACTCAATCCCTAAGAACTTCTAAGGTATAAATGCCTCTCCCAACCCTCATCCTCCTTGCCCCATGATGTCAGTATTTTACTTACTAAAGAATATTTATTGCAGAGACCGGTTAGGCTCAGTGGATAGAGCGTCAGCTTGCGGACTGAAAGGTCCCAGGTTAGATTCTGGTCGGGGGCATGTACCTTGGTTGCGGGCACATCTCCACTGTGGGTCATGCAGGAGGTGGCTGATAGATGTCACTCTCTCATCAATGTTTCTGACTTTTTATCCATCTCCCTTCCTCTCTATAAAAAATCAAGAGAATCCAAGATGGCGGCATAGGTGAACACCTACACTGCTGCCTCGCATAACAATTTCAAAACTACAACTAAAAGACAGAACGGACATCATCCAGAACCACAGGAAAGCTGGCTGAGTGTAAGTTCTACAACTAGAAGGAAAGAGAGGGGCTCACAGAGACCCAGAGGAGCTGCAAAAAGCTGAGGTACGGAGACACGCGCGCTGAGAGAGCAGGTGCCGGAGTACCTGGCTGGCTTTCTCTGGCGGGAGGGAAACGGAGACTCCCAACGGCATTGAACCCCTTATCCTATGACACTGAACCCCAGATCCAGCCGAAACTCATACAGGGTGAGTTTGGACTGTGAAAAGGGAGAGGTGCACGGAAATTTAGGGGAGCCGCAAAAGATCAAAGGCCTGGTGGCGGTGCACACGGCGGCGCTGCGTGGAGGACAGATTGCTGATTGTGCCGCTGGCGTTCTCGAGTGGGCGGGAGACAGACCCTCCCAACTGTGCCACTTCTGAGTCCACTGGGCCCCTGTTTCGGGCGAAACCCTGTGGACCTAGACTCGTGTGGTCCTGGTGCGCAGGGGAGCTGGAAAGGCAGCGGTTAGAGGCACTGGGGGTGCACGCACAAGGACCGCTCCAGGGATTACCCAGTCACGTGAGACTCAGGGGCCGTGGAGGGCGGGGCCGACTGGAAGGCAAGGCGGTCCCTTAAGCCCTGAGACTCCACCCCTCCCAAGCTCAACAGAGGCTTCTGCGGCTTTGCACGTCTGACATTATAAGGCTGAATCCAACACAGAAGTTTCCCCGACATAGTGAAAATGCCGAGACAAGGGAAGGGATCACAAACAAAAGAAA
>JAAGEH010000034.1:0-22673 GCA_011751065.1 Lasiurus cinereus
GGTACAGGGGAAGGTGAGATACTGGGGATGGTGAGATACAGGGAAAGGTGAGGTACAGGTGAAGGTGAGTTATAGGGAAGGTGAAGTACAGGGGAAGGTGAGGTATAGGTGAAGGTGAGGTACAGGGAAAGGTGAGAGACAGGGAAGTTAAGATACAGGGAAATGTGATGTACAGGGAAAGGTGAGGTACAGGGAAAGGTGAGGTACAGGAGTAGGTGAGGTACAGGGGAAGGTGAGGTACAGGGGAAGATGCAGTACAGGAAAAGGTAAGAGAGAGGGAAGTTAACGTACAGGGAAAGGTGAGGTACAGGGAAAGGTGAGGTACAGGGAAGGTGATTTACAAGTGAAGGTGAGGACATCAGTGGAAATAAGATTGCCCCAGGTTCCAGGTGCCCTCTCCCCAGGGCCACTGTGGAAGGCCTCTAGCCTTGTCTTAGTCAAGCCCTGAAGCAAGGCCAGGGCCCTGAAACTCTGTGCAGTGGGTGCCATTCACCAAATCTTAGCCCAACTCAGGCTCTGTCCTCCTTTGTCTGGCCAAGTCTCTGCTCCAGGTCGTACTGCAGCTGGTCGCATTGCAGCTGTTGTTGTGGTGTCCCTCACAGGCTCTCTCTTAAGGCCGTCCTTGCTGTCCTGATGCTGCTGTGCCCGCATGGCTGCTGCTCGCAAATGGACTGGCAAGTGAATGCCCGTCACTGAGCCCGAGCCATTGGTTAAGCTTGATTATATCACCTGGGCTTGGGCAGGGACCAGTCCTTTTAAATGTTAGTCAATTTCCCAATCCTTCCCTGGTTTGTGCTGGGCCCTCCCCCCAACCAATCCTTTCCTAAATCTTCTGGGTTCCGGTCCCTTATCCAATCAGATGCTTTTCCCAGGCTTAGCCCTGCTCCTCATGGCCACCATCTTAGTTCCTACTGGGCATGCTTCCATGTACATGCTCCTCCTCCTGTGCCCTCCTGGCTTCTGCTGGGCATTTGCTGAGCAAAGTGCTTTGTCCTTTTCTTTTTTTCTCTCTTTAATCATGGATAACCACTATCTGTTAGGGAGTAGGGAAACCTGCTTCAGGGGGTTAAGGCCCCTCGGGAGTTGGGAATGTTATTGTCCTAGTAAATGAGGCTTAATCTCCCACTCAGCTCCCTGTTGATGAGGCTTAATACCTTATTTCTTTTGCTCCCTTCCTTTATTAATACTAACTAGTGACCTAGTGCATGGATTTGTGCACATTGAAAGGAAATTAATTAGAAGATGGCTGGAAGGATGGGACTGGCCGAGATGGGCTGGACATGCCCTAGGTCCAAACTCCTGTGGTGGTCCCTCCCTGGCATCTGCAAAGTGAGCAAGGTCCCTTCAGGAGGTGGTGTCCCTCACCCTGGCCTGCTGAGATTGGGCCTAAACTGGCTCTCTGATATCCCCTGAGGTGTCCCAGATTGCAAGAGGGCATAGGGTAGGCCATGGTACCCAACTGGTGCACAATTAGGGCTGGGGAGGGATTTCGAGAGGGCTCCAGGGAGTGTCTGGCCTGCCTTGCCACGTCCCTGGTCAGCCGGACCCTAGCAGCAAGCTAACCAAGCAGTTGGAGCACCTGCCCCCTGGTGGTCAGTGCACGTTATAGAGACTGGTTGAATGGTCAGACACTTAGCATATTAGGCTTTTATTATATAGGACTAGCCCCCTATACTAGCATCAAGGCTGTCTATATTTGACCTGATTTAGAGCTTGCCAAAGAAAAATGCCTCTTCCCCAGGGATGTCTGTAAAAATAGAAAGAAAGAAAGAAATTTTAAAATGATGGTAGAGATCTACACTTAAACTGCTCCCTTGCACAACAATTTCAAAACTACAACTAAAAGACAGAATGGGCATCATCCAGAACCACAGGAAAGCTGGCTGAGTGGAAATTCTACAACTAGAAAAAAAGAGAGGGGCTCACAGAGACTCAGAGGAGCTGCAAAAAGCTGAGGTATGGAGATATGTGCATGAGGAGGACAGGCGGCAGAATGCCTGGCTGGCTTCCTCTAGTGGGAGAGAGACTGAAACTCCTGAATGCACTGAACCCCAGATCTAACTGCACTGAACCCCAGTTCCGAGTGAGACTCATATGGGGAGAGTCTGGACTGTCATGAAAAGGGAGGAGTGCATGGAAACTTAGGGGAGCCACAGAAAGGCAGAGATCTGGAGGTGCTCAAGCACAAGGGTACACACAGAGGGCTGACTCCTGATTGTGTTGCTGGCTTTCTCTAGCCAGAGGGAGACAGAAACCTCCCAACTCTACTGAAATTTACTTCCGACTACACTGAACCCCAGTTTCGGGTGAGACCCTGGAGACCCAGACTCATATTGGTCTCCGAAGCACATGGAAACTCAGGGGAGCTGGAAAGGCAGAGGCCTGGAGGCACACATGTGTGTGCACAGAGAGGGCTGCAGTGATTACCAAGAGACACTGAGACCCAGTGGCCACATAGGGTAGGACTGACAGGAAGCCAAGGCTGTCTCTGCTCAGCCCTGAAACTCTGCCCCATCCAAGCTGAACAGAGAGGCTTTTGCAATTTTGCAAGTCTTGTATCATAAGGCTGACTCCAGCACAGAAGTTCTCCCGGTGTAGACACCGCTGATCCTCACAACCAATTGGCTTGGAAGTCAATTACCCCCAGTGATACCAACAACAATCAAGACTTAACTACAATAACGCTGTACACACACAGTCCACAAAGGGGTGCACTAAGAGAGTCCACCTCAGGTAACTGGGGAGGCAGAGTTACTGGGCCATATAGGACACCTAGCACACAAAGCTACTCTACCATCTCAGGGAAGCAGCGAAAATGTGGAGACAAAAGAACAGATCACAAACAAAAGAAATGGAGGAAAACAAATGACTGGATATAGAGTTCAAAACCACTCTTATAAGGTTTTTCAAGAATTTCCTAGAAAAGATGGATAAATTTATCAAGACCCAAGAAGAGATGAAAAAGGACTAACTAGAGATGAAAAAGGACCAACTAGAAATTAAACATACACTGACTGAAATAAAAAATATTAAACAGAGACCTAATAGCAGACTAGAGGAATGCAAGAATTAAGTCAGAGATTTGAAATACAAAGAAGCAGAAAAAAAGAATCCAAAAAATGTGAAGATAGTGTAAGGAGCCTCTGGGACAACTTCAAGCATACCAACATCAGAATTATGGGGTGCCAGAAGAAGGGAGAGAGCAAGATACTAAAAACCTATTTGAAGAAATAATGACAGAAAACTTTCCCACTGGTAAGAAATAGACTTACGCCAAAACCGGTTTGGCTCAGTGGCTAGAGCGTCGGCCTGCGGACTGAAAGGCCCCAGGTTCGATTCGGTCAAGGGCATGTATTTTGGTTGCGGGCACATCACCAGTAGGAGGTGTGCAGGAGGCAGCTGATGAATGTCTCTCTCTCATCGATGTTTCTATCTCTCTATCTCTCTCCCTTCCTCTCTGTAAGAAATCAATAAAATATATTTAAAAAAAAAGACTAGCAGAAACCAGTTTGGCTCAGTGGATAGAGCGTTGGTCTGCGGACTGAAGGGTCCCAGGTTTGATTCTGGTCAAGGGCACGTCCCCGGTAGGGGGCGTGCAAGAGGCAGCTGATCGATGTCTCTCTCATCAATGTTTCTAACTCTCTATCCCTCTCCCTTCCTCTCTGTAAAAAAATCAATAAAATATATTTTTAAAAAAAGGAATAGACTTACAAGTCCAGAAAGCACACAGAACCCCAAACAAAAGGAATCCAAAGAGGACCACACCAAGACACATCATAATTAAAATGCCAAGAGCAAAAGACAGAGAATATTAAAAGCAGCAAGAGATAAACAGTTAATTACCTACAAGGGAGCACTCATACGATTGTCAGCTAATTTCTCAACAGAAACTATGCAGGCCAGATGGGAGTGGCAAGAAATATTTAAAGTGATGAATAGCAAGAACCTACAACCAAGAGTACTCTACCCAGTAAAGCTATCATTCAGAATTGAAGATCAGATAAAGAGCTTCACAGACAAGAAAAAGCTAAAGGAGTTCATTAACACCAAACCAGTATTATATGAAATGCTGAAAGGTACTCTTCTGAAGAGAAAGAAGAAGATATGAACAACAAATACATATCTATCAACAAGAGAATCTAAAAATCAAGTGAATAAAAAATCTGATGAACAGCATAAACTGGTGAATATAATAGAATCAGGGGCATAGAAAGGAAATGTTCTGACAATTCTCAGGGGGAAAGGGGTGAGGGATTGCAGGGAAAGACTGGATAAAAATCATACACCTATGATGAGGACAATGCAGTGGGGGGGGTAAGGGCAGAGGGAGGAGTGGGAGCCACGTGAAGGGGAACTATGGAGGGGGGGAAAGAATAACAAATGTAATAATCTGAACAATAAAGATTTATTAAAAAAAACTGTTTAACATCATGGCTCAAATGTGTATAGGAGTAGCTGCTCTGGATACCAGCCGGTGGAAATGCTGCTAACCATGAGTCCCCGCACCTGCTGTGTTCAACCTGGGCCCCTAGGCAGCTAGAGACAAGGTGTCTCCACAGTGCAGAAGATGGGCCATCCCAGACTGTGGGGACCATGGCAACATGGTACCAGGGATGCCTAGGGCACCTGTAAGTTGCTACACATATTCTTATGGATTAATTTTCAAATTCACAAATAAGCAAGCAGGATTTCCAGCTCCATTTTTTCTCCACCTTACATACCCCACCTGAGATGTTGAAACAAATTCCAGATCCAGAATAGAAGCAAGAGGGAATGTTTGGGCATTATTTTGACATAATGGATGCCGCTCTCACTCTATTCTTTTGTCTTCACTCAAGTGATGGATGACTCCCTTTCTTTTCTCATTGGTACTTCTAAGGGATGAGTGAACTTGTCAATTAAGTGATTTAAGTAGCTTGAACAGGTGCAGACTCCCTCTGGAGCTGCCTCCAGGCTGAGCACCCATTGTGGCTCACAAAGATTGGTCCCCTCAGTTCTGCTCTCAGATGCTCACCATCCTCTCTTATCTTATTTGGCTTTTGCACCTTTCATTTTTAGGAACCCTGGTCCTCAATTCTGTGGGATCTTGCCTCCTAATTTTCCTTTTACTTACTTCCCCACCTCACAATACAGAGAACAAACTCAGAGTAGAAAGCATGAGCCACCATGGTTACCTCTCTCCATCCTGGCAGAGGGGCTGGTTGGGTGTGGCAGCTCTCATTGTCCTGCCCTTGGTTTAGGTGGGTGGGAGTGAGTCCTGAGGGATGCTGGCATGGACATCAATAGCTGATCTGAGGAAGGTGTGATGGGAGCCAAAGCTTGCATCCCTCTGGCTCTACCTCTGGTCAAGTTCAGGGCCCAGCTGTAGCAAACGGAGAGCAAGCCGAGAGGACATACCCTGCCGGTGCAGAGAGAGCAGAAGACAGTGCCCACTCCCATCTCCAGAGCTCTCAAAGAGAAGAAAAAGATGAAACAGCCTTAGAGCAAAAATACATGCTTTCAGTTAGTTAGCTCTCCTTTCAGCCAAAGGGCCAGCATACACTCACACAGTAATGGTTATGCATCAGGTTGACCAAATATGATTTCCATTTTGTTGACCAAATATGATTTCCATTTTCCCCCTAAATCTTAGTGTCCACTTTGATTTCCAAACCTGTGTTAGCACCGCTTTGTTAAGAAAATTAGGTTAGTAAAAATTAAATAAGCAAAAGTTAAATAAACAAAATGTACCATCATTTGGGGGCTACTGTGTTCTCATTGCTCCCCGGAGCCCTCCACCCCTGGACTCGAGCAGGACTCCGGAGAGCTGCAAAAGCCAGCCAGGGGTTTGATCCCCCTGGGCTTTGGCACAGGCTACAGGGCTGGATTCATATTTTTATTCATTTACAGTTTGCCTTTGAACAATGCCTGGGTTAGGGGTGCCAACCCCTGTTCAGTAAAAAATCTGTGGTTAACTTTTGACTCTCCCCCAAACATAACCACTATATGCTCTGGTTTTTCTGGATCCTGAGTAGTATTGCATGTCCTCAAAACTAAAGTAGGCATTTAAAAACATTTTATCTTACAATTCATTTTTAGTTTTGCTTTGGTTTTACAGGAGCATGATTGGAAAAATCCCTCGGATGTTAGAATTACAGCTCTGTAAATTCTGACTGTCCACCTGCCAGGGCCTGAGGGGGCAGAGCAAAAATAAACCTGATTATGGTGGGAGGGAGGACTGTTCCCACCCCCAGAAGTTTACTTCAATGTCATTACATTGTCTTTAAAAAGACAAAAGTAGTGTAGAAGACATATAGCTTTTTAAATTTCGTGCAGCTTCTAATTTACTCAGCGCCTGCAGTTTATAATGCTAATGGAAATTTAAAGATGAACTTGGAATGTCTTTGCTAGATTTTAAATTGATAAATTATAAGAGTGGCTGAAAGGGTACCAATTGTGATCTTGAATGAAGACTTTCCAATGTATGTGCACATGACATAAATGGGCTGAAGTGAGGCAGACACACTTCCCTCCACTCCAGCTCGGAATCTATATAGAAGATCCCATGTATCCTTGGAAACAGACACTGCACAGCTGAGTGTTGTGGTATGCAGGTGAGGCATTTTCCTTCTCAAAGAGGCGTGGTCATTAGGACCCTCTGTGTTTGGTCACAGCCCTGACAATTACTGGCTGTGGTACTTTGAGCAAACCACTGGCCCCTCTGGGCCTCAGACTCCCATCTGTGAAATGGGATACAATAGCTCCTACATTACAAGGCTACTGTGGAGCTTATAAGAGCTCATTTTGGGAAAGCTGCTAGATGAGCAGCTGACATGCTGTGTTATTACTTTTATAGTTGTTCTTTTCATTGGGTACCAATTTTACCGAGTTTTGGGAAACCCTGTTGATTCATATTGCCTGTCAACGGTTGATTTTCCAAGGCATGGGAAGAGCACTAACGGCATGTCTCATTCTTTTCTTGGGCCTGACAGATTATAGCAAATCACCACATGCAGTCCATTTCCTTCGCCTCTGGGGGTGACCCGGTAAGTGCCCTTGGTGTTGTCTTCTCTTCATCTTGTTGGGAGTGGCTGGGAAGGGGCCCTACTTCCAAGGGTACCATCAAGAAAGTTTGAACTGTCACTTGTTAGCCAAGCACTGTTGACAACCCTTGAGGCACTGGTTTTCTTAGGAGGTACTGAGAGCTGCCAGGTGTCACCAGGTGTCTGCCTTCCAGCTCTGTCTGCCCTGCTTGGTTCCTGTTTCTCCTCTGGGCCTTCACTGGTCCTCTGTTTTTAAGTATAAGTGACTTGCCAAAGCTGGTTTGGCTCAGTGGATAGAGCATGATTCCGGTCAAGGGCACGTGCCTCAGTTTCGGGCACATCCCTAGCTGATCGATGTTTCTCTCTTATCAATGTTTCTAATTCGCTCTCTCCCTTCCTTTCTGTAAAAAAATCAATAAAATAAAAAAATAAAAAATAAGTATAAGTGACTTGAAGGCTGTGACTTTACTTAGTCTAGTTTATTCATAAATATTTGAAGTTGGCATTTTTCTCTCCAAAAAAGACTACACTGTAGTCTTTTACTGGTTTGTTTAGCCAACAGGGAAGGAGTTGCAGAGACAAAGAGGATAAAATGGGAATGTTCTGTTCGTGTGTCACTTATTTTATGAAGAAGATGCAATAACAAGGGGTTTGCTCCCCATGTGTGGTCAGGAATGTGATGCTCCTGTGTTAGTGGTCACTCTCAGTGTCAGGAGAGGCAGGACGCAGGTCCAGACCTGCACACTCATTGCCATCACCATTTACCGTGGACAGTCCAGCCCTTTGAAGAAGCCAGGCAAGAATGGGCCACGAGGGAGGAGGTGCAGAGAGAACCTGTAGAAAACATGGCCCCTGCCAACAGTGGATGGAGAAAGGCTCCCCAAATGTTCTCACGTCACTTTTCATTGGTCTGGTTAAAGTTATCATTCCAGGGAAACATCTAAATATTAGGACAAAAGAGTGAGTTTTTCTTAGAGCTAAGTTTAATCAATTAAATTGTTCAATATCCTGGGAAGATGTCCTTTTGCTGTTAATTTTTTTTATAATAAAAGAATGGTGGCTTATAGTGGTATTTTTGTTATCCTTGTTGTTTTGTATTATTTTGTCAGATTATCAGTAGGCAATGCTCAGATTTTAAATAAAATTTACTGCTCCAAGGTCGCCTGAGTAATTGGTGGATATATTATTCCTGTCCCAAGGCAGGGAGTTCTTCCCATGCCCATGTTTATCCTACAGACCTTGCCTCCCAGGCCCTTCCCCCTGGGCAGCCTGACTTAGAACTGCTGTTGGCACATGGAAAGTGGAATCAAGGGGCGCTTTCCACTGCAGGCTGCAGTCTCTGCGTTTCCAAAGGGCATGTGATAATGGGAGTGTCTTCCTACAGGGGAACCATCACTCTTCCTCCCTCTCTTCCAGCTGCTGCAGCCCCCAGGAAGGCATCACACATACATCAGCCCAGCAGTGCTGCCCAGAGAACTCAGCTGCAGGGAGAGGCCAGGCGTCTCTTGATCTCAGACCCTTGAGCCAAGGGCACTATCAGGAGAAGGGATGTGTCCACCTTGCGGATGACTGCCTTTAAACCTTCACTTACTTGCCAAAGGGTGACCGCCAACATCTAACTTTTCACTTAGTGGACTTTGGCCCTTTTCACACGTAGGGTCTTGTTTTCAGATCTCTTAAACGATTTCTTCTTCTTCCTCCCATTCCTTCCACTCGCCTCTTCTTCCTTTCCCTTCTTTTACTTTCCTTCTAATCCTTCATCTCTTACGTTTTATTGTAAAGTGTTTCAAGAAGGTGGAAGTCCTCCATAGTTGAACCGAGGGTTATGCCCAGAGGTGCAGGCACACCTGTTCTCTGCCAGCCCAGCCCCACCCCACATCTGCACTGATGCCTGCACCTGTGCTATGTGTGTTTGGCTCTACTAAGCTGCCAGTGGCCAGTGGCCTTCTTCTGGTTGCCCTGTGTAATGGCTGGAACCATAGCTTCTTACGTTTGGAAGTTGACCCAGTTGGAAAAATAAAAGGCAGAAACACTGCCACCTGCATTGACAGTCCTCTCCGGAGCCTGTCTCAGTCCTCATCCCGCGATGATGGAGATGCAGAGATCTAGCAAATGGGAAGCCAAACACATTGTCCTGTGTGGAAATCGATTTATCCTCTAGGGTGCACACAATCTGTGAACTTTTTTCTGCTACCCCATCACTTCTTCATCAGAAAAGGGAAGTGTTCAGGGACTCTCAAAATAATTCATAAGCTTTTATGTTCTTGCTGATTTTTTCTGTCAGACCAACAGACAGAGAGACATCTGTCAGAAAAAATCAGCAAGAACATAAAAGCTTATGAATTACTTTCTGCTTCCCCTGTAACCAGTATACATCACATTGTTCATAAATTTTATATGAACTTGGTTGATAGTCATTAAAGTTGGTGGGTGTTTTAAATAAAACCAAAAGTTCTAGGTTCTAGTCCTTGTTCTGTTGCCACATATATATCTACTGATTGCTCTATGCCTCAGTTTACCAGGTTAGAAAATAATATATATATGTATATATATATATTTAAATATATATTATTGATTTTTTACAGAGAGGAAGGGAGAGGGACAGAGAGGCAGAAACATTGATGAGAGAGAGACATCAATCAGCTACCTCCTGCACACCCCTTATGGGAGATGTGCCCGCAATCAAGGTACATGCCTTTGACAGGAATCAAACCTGGACCTTTCATTCCACAGGCCAACGCTATATCCACTGAGTCAAACCGGTTTCGGCTAGAAAATAATATTTTGAAATGTCAAATAAGACAGTTTGGAAAACAGTTAATCCCTTCACACATAAATTATAATCTACATGATTAACAGTGTTAAAAGACCACAAAAGAATGAATGAATACTGGCCAGTCTCAGAAAGTCTTGGCGAGTGAAAGTAGAGATGGTAAACACTGAACACATGTGGACCCCACATCGGGGACTCCATGTGCTCACTGCATGATGTAAGGAACACTGTTTTGAACAGCCATGCACCCGCACTGTGATACAAAAATAATATTGGCATCAAGAAAGCTCTGTCCTGGCTTGACCACTGGCCATTGGAGTAACAGGGACACCTCACATCTGAGCAGACTTTCTCAGGTTGAAATAAGTATTTAAAAAAGGATAATTTTATTGTGTATGCCACTAGGGTTGACTCAAATTAAGTTTTGTTACCCAAATATGTACAAAAATAGAGTATAGACTCCCATGATACACTTTTTTTCCTTGTTAATCCTCACCTGAGGGTATTTTTCCATTGATTTTTAGAGGGAGTGCAACGGAAGGGGACAGACAGAGAGAAACATCAATATGAGAGAGACATTATCGATTGGTTGCCTCCCACACACGCCCCAACCAGGGCTGAGGTACATTCCCTTGACCAGAAATCAAATTATGGGTCCCTTCAGTCCAAAGGCTCGTGCTCTACCCACTGAGCCAAACTGGCAAGGGCAATATTACACTTTTTATTGAACTGCAAACCCTAATCAAACAGGGAAGATTACTAATAAACACAGTAAAAGCCAATAGCGTTCAAAGTAGCGTTAATTTACTGTGATGGATAACGTTCTGCTGACACAAAGTTTCTGCTCTCAGTGTGAAGCTAGACTGGCCACCGTGATCCCTCAGAATCTTCTGAGGTTGGCATCTTTCCTCAGTGCCAGTTCCTCCACTAATTTCTTCTCTTCAAGCAGACCTTTAGTTGTCCATTCTTGTGTATAAATGTGACAGAAATTTACTTCGGGGTGCGAGGAGGTGGGAGGGGAAGGCATCGAGTTTTCTATGATTAGATGATATCCTTTCTACCTAATTTTTTAAGGATGTGGGACCCATAATGTTGGAGACCCAACTAAAAATCTTGATACTAAAACTGCATGCAGAACACGATGCCTGGTGGTCACCCACATGATCCCGAATATTCTTATATTAACCTTTAAGGTGATCATGGAATGAAAATACAGAACTAAAAGGAAATTCTAGTGACATCTCACATGAGGGGAAGATCCCTGCTCAGCCCTTGGTTTAGTGGATCTCAGTTTGAGAAACATGAGGTTCCATAGGGAGCCCCCTGATAGTGACATCTCCTGGACTCAGGGACAGGGTCACTGATTGTTAGCAACAAGCCTTATTTTTGCCAACAGCTTCAGAGTCTTACCAGGTCTTCCTAATGAAAATGATGGAAGCAGGTGGATTGGTGTGACTGTCTCTTACTCCCTTCCCCAGGCTGGTCTGTGAATATACCAATAGCCAGAGCTCTGAGTGGGAAGAGCAAATGGCCTACCTGCACAGGAAAAGGGCCCTGGTGTCACAGCCCATTGCTGGGGGAGCTCTCCTCCCCTGCGTGGTTGTACTGTGTTATTGTGAGCTCCAGGGGCAAGGATGTGTGGCAATGTCTT
Source organism: Lasiurus cinereus (assembly GCA_011751065.1). Lineage (NCBI taxonomy): Eukaryota > Metazoa > Chordata > Mammalia > Chiroptera > Vespertilionidae > Lasiurus > Lasiurus cinereus. The sequence continues at coordinate 11,447 of JAAGEH010000034.1, forward strand.
CACCACCCACCACCCTGCAGGAGTGCTCCATAGCCTTGTGTGCCCACCTGCAGTCACGCTCCCTCTGCCCCTTCCTCACTGAGGGTTTCTGGGAGCCCCTTAGAAAGTGAAGGTGCTCACTACAGACACTCCCAACTGCTAACAGCAAGGGGCTGAGCCTTGTCGTGCAACCCTGCAAAGCAGGAGCCCTTGGGAGCTGTCTGTCAGCACCAATGGTGGGAGCTGTCTGTCTGCATCAATGAGACAGACCTTTCCAGCTCTGTGTGCCCTCCCCGCAGAGAAGTCTCTTCTGCTTTCATGAAATGAGAATTAATTGGTTCCTATGACTATTTGGGAACTGAAAGCCACGTGACCACCAGGGCGCACTGCTGAGGCTGTGGAGTCTGAACTCTGCTTAGATGGGAGGCAAGCCAGGAGGCACAGGTTTTATGCGGAGGGATCCAGCTCATATATTTGAAACACCTTAAAATGACTACTTATGTCCAAGAAAACAAGAAAGAACCCTTGCCTTTAAGCAGCCCCTGCTGAATGTCCCCTGCCAGCCGAAGCAGCACTCGCCAAAAGCATACCTTCGTGGCCTCCCCTCAGGCCCAGCGCATGGAAGCCCTGAGTGGGACTGCGCAGACTGTGCTTGAGCCCTGCAAGGGGTGTGACACCAGCTCCCGTCAGAGGCCCGCAGACAGAGCTGCTGGGAATGCTCTCAGCCTCGGTTCACATGGGATCAGCAGGCAGCTTTCCAACACCCCTAATCCCCAGGCCTCACACCCAAGTCATAAATCGGGTCTCTTGGGAGCTGAGACTGTTCTTAAAGCTCCTCAGTGACCCACCCCTTCTTCCCCACAAGAATCTGCAATTCACAAGGTCTCGTGACCACCCTCCGCCCCCCGCCCTCATGGTGCGAGGTGAGAACAGCTGCCTCAGAGGCTGTTTGGACAGCATGTCTTCCTGAGTTGGTCTGTGCACTGTTAGTGACATGGCATCTGGTTTTTGTTGACAGGACACAACGGACTATGTTGCCTATGTAGCTAAGGACCCTGTTAACCGCAGAGGTAAGCAATGCTTGACCTTTGGCATCTCTCCTCAAACACAGACAGGTTCCCTGAGGTTAACACAGACATGCCTCTCAGCTCGGCCTTTTCGCCGTGAGCCAGCACACCTCACACTGCTCACTGAGGCTCGCAGGCAGTGATGCGTGCGGCAGCCCGGGCTGGGTCTGTGAGCGCCCAACGCACACCTGTATCAGCCAGCATGCTCGCAGCACCTGCCCCGCTCCGGGCAGCTGCCCTCAGACCTTGAAAGTGGCCCTGTGGCACACAGAAGACACCCAGACAGGCTGAGCTCCAGTGCCCACTGCTGAGTCTCCCAGAGCCTGGTGCTGCCCGCACAGCTTGGAGGCCATGTCCAAGCTTAGGTCCTGTCGCCTCCTGCCCCTCAGTGCTTCCCAGATGCTGTGAGGCCCGAGGCATTCTAGGGCTTTCTATCCTCATGGGCCCTCACTCCTAGACTCTCCTTGCACACCACCACCCTGATTTATCACTTAAAAATCAAGCCCCACTCACCAGAGGCTCACCCACCTGGGGGTGGGCCAATGAAGGGTGCTGCCCTTAAATACCAGGCAGCCACTGTTCGCCAGCAACTCCAATTCAGACCTCACCCGACGATCACCAGCAGCGTGGAAACAGCACAAAACGATGCTCCCCTCGACCACCCACTGGCTGCCTATCTTCCCACCCATCACAGGGTACCGGCGTTTTTCTAGTGTGCAGCACAGGTTTATTCGGATACTTACACACACATTGTCTTCTTTTAAAATTTCAATACAAATGAGATCTTAGCATTTCACTTTCAAACCAGCCTAGAGAGATCGGTTACCTGGTCCAGGATGTGGCTTTACCGCGATCTGCCCTCAGGTCTCTGGAACCCCGGGGCCCCGTTTCCTCCCCGCCAGGTTCTATGGCCCCTCATAAAGCATGTGCAGGGAAAGGCTGGATGATGGATGCATCAATGCACCTTGCAAATGGCACGCAGACTGGCTGGGACATTTGCATTGTCTTGTGAGTGAGGGAGGGAGACTTTCCATTGAGACTGCCCAGCTCTGGGCTAGAAATCCGTGGTTTGATGGGGCTGCCTTTTCTTGAGAATGAAAGAAAGATCTTATAAAGAGTGTTGGCTGTTATTCTTCTCTAGGTATGTTGGGACTCCCCTAGAAGCTGGCATTGGGGTGTCTGGGGGATACGGGATTCATAGATGAGGTATTCTAATACAGATAATGTACTCTAATTGTCACATTGTCACTTCTTGGATAAGGACAGAGATTTTAGGGTAGATGGGAAAGGGACCAGATGGTCTTGATGAGTTGAGGACTGTCCCCACCCCTTGCTAACGTGCTCTGGCTGACCATTTCTGAACCTGCAGCAGCCCTTACATAACGTGTTTGAGGAGAGATGCCAAGGGCCTTACATAACATGCACGTAACTGTCTGAGAGGGAAGACTAGGGCAGCTCAGCACCAGCTCATCCTCCCAGGTGAGGCTGTGTCCTTAGTTGCTGGGGCTGCTGTGCAAATGCCAGGGGCCTCACAGCAACAGGACTCCCTGCTCCCTGCTCACAGCTCTGGAGGCGGAACTCTGAGGTCAGTTGCTGAACCTGGACGCTGCAGTGGAGAGTCCTTCCTGCCTCGTCCAGCTTTCAGGTGTGTGCCTGGCCCCTGGGCGTGTGGGTGCCTCACTGCGCCCTCAGCCCTGGCCTGCCTGGAGCTTGAGTGTGCCACTGGCTTCCAGGGGACACCTTGCAAGGACACCAGATGTGCTGGGTCAGACCCACCCGTCCAGTTGACCTCACCCTAGCTAGTTAGTTTGCAGCAGCCTTGTTTCTGACTAAAGACACATTTCTCACTGAGGACACTAACCCATCGCAGAGGCCAACCCTTTAACCACCCCCAAGTCCCACGAGTCAGGAGGGGACGGGGCAGTCTGCACCTCTCCCGGCATAGAATTCTGTTTCTGCCCAGGGCTAATGGTTGTTGAAGTAAACTTTGAGCAGTCCTACCAGTTTCTGACGTCTTCAGTGGCTCCTGGGGCAGTGGTTCTCACTGAGCTACATAGTAGAGTCTCATAGGGGAGCTTGAAACTCAGGGCTCAAGCCTCGGAGAGAAAGGCCCAGCCTGCGGCCTTTTCAGAGCTCTCCAGGTGGCCCCCAGGCAGCCAGGCAGGAACGAGGCTCTGAGGGAAGGGCTGGGCCCAGTGCAGTCTGATGTGGGGCATGGAAGTGTGCAGGCTGCTGTCTCGTTTCAGAGTCACAACCAGGAGTGCCTTTGCCCACAGAGCCTTTTCAAAGCCATGGAAGGCAGATACACCCCATATCCTGTGGGTTAATGCAGTAAGAATGGCCTCTGCCTTCAGAGTCAGATTGGCAAGACATTCTGGGAGTAAAGAGTAAATGTTCTCATCTGGGCTCTAGATGTCTAACTCCCTATGCAGAGGCCCCAGTGGCTGAGACAGCGTGGTCTCTTGGCTGCAGGCACAGCTCCTCAAGACGGGCAGGTGTCAGGACACATCTGGCTCCCAGAAAGTCTTCTGTCCAAATCCTTCAGCATTGGGTCAGAGTTTCTCACTGTCATCGCTCTTTTCCATGATGCTTCCTGCCTATACACTTTTGCATGTCTTTTGGTTTCGCTAGAAGTTATGTACAGTGAAAATCTAGTGTCAACATCCCTTGCTTCTAGAGTTAATCTGGTAGAAGGCGAAAGACCTCTGGCCCATGCCTCCAGTTGTATGGGAACCTTGGTGAATGACTTGAGCAGGAATCCCGCATGGGAATGCTGCCTCCAGTGGCCACACCTGCCCACTCCCAGCTTTTCTAACAGCACGGATTGTTTCAACAGAGGTGGGGTTGCTCTAGCCTAGGACAGTGGTAGGGCCCAGGAAGACTTCCTGGAAAAGGCCTGAATGCTCTGTCATTGGGGGTAGAAAACATAGCACCCACTCTAACTCTCACTTCTCCGTAGATAAAACCTCATCTGCATGAGATGCGAAGGGGGAGGTAGGGGTGGGTGGCGGGGAGGAAGTGATGGTGTATTTGTGATTTTTTAAGCTGGGAGGAGGTGGGTTTCCTATGAGTGGGCATTTAGGCTGCTCCACACTTGGCTATTGTCAACAGTGATTGTACAAACAAGCCAAGCCCTGGGCTTTCGACATCCTGTGCCAGACACTGAATGCCCCGTCCTTCCAGGCTCTGGCTGAGAGCTAGCACCTGTGCACTCTGCACTCAAAAGTCTCATAGTCCCGCACGCTGACAAGCCACAGGTCTGCCTTTCCTCCTCCACATGGTGCTAGCCTCATCACCGTGCACAGGGCCGGAGTGAGCGCAGCCCTACTCTCACCTGTCTCATTCCCCCTCTCCTGCCCGCCTCCAGCCCCTCAGACAGCTGGCTCTTCCTTGAACAGCAAGGCAGCACCTGCCTCAGGGCCTTGGCACCCACTGGGCCCTTGATCTCGACCTTCTTACACCAGAGGGTCACCTGGCCCCCTCCCTGACTGCTCCCCGGTCACCTCTCCCACTGCCGCAGGGCCAGTGCTGTGTGTTTGTTTGGGCCACGTTTTGGGTTTCACAGCATCATTTTCAGTCTTAACTCTACGCGTCTCTCATCTAGTCTCCCCCTTGCTCAGAAATGATACTTCCACTCTGTCCTTTCCTCGAGGGTGTGGAGGAGGTAACCCTGACTGCTTCTCTCCTTGGTGAGGCCTCCTCCTTCCTCACGCATACTCAGTCCCGCAGTCCGGTTAGAAGTGGCTTTGGCTGAGGACCATTGCAATCCTCTGAGGAAAGAGCAGGTGCAGCGAGGCTGGCAGCCCAGGGTTAGTTTGGAGTTTGGAGTGAGTTTCTGGAATAATGGAGGGCATTTTACTGTGGGAGCCTCACACCCAGCCAACAGATGCTGTTTCCTCCTGCACCCCTCTGGCAGGGTGTGCCACTCTGCCAGCCTTGGGCATCTTCCAACACAGTGCCTCTGCAGTGATGTCCTGAGAGTGGCTGGCAGGGGGCATTGCACGCCTGCTGCCCTCTGGTGTGGGAGGGCAGACAGAGTGGGGGGCTGCAGGCGCCTCTGCCCACACCTGGCTCTCCACTCCCTGCGCTGATGACAAGGGCATGGCCTTCTCCTTGAGAGAATGATGAGCTGCATTTCTTGACCCTGCCCCAGTCTGTATTCTGGTTTTCCAAAGGACGGCCAGCCACCCCGTTGCTCCTGCCAACGCTGGAGGTGGCCTGTGGGCTGGAAATCCCAGGTGTGTGGGGAGCAGCTATTTTCTCTCACCAGCCTCGGCTCCTCCTTCCCTTCAGTACGTTCCTGCCAGCCAGCCAGGAATGGCCTCCAACAGCTGTTTCACAGGTGCTGCATCTTGATGGTCAACAACAAAAGTATCGCTGAGACCCCGCCCTGGTCATGCTTAGTATGTCTGAGGACTGCATGGCGACCACAGCGCAGGGCATCCCCTTCCTCCAGGCAGAGCTTCCTGTGTCCTCAGGGCTGCACCCCCCCACCCCGGGGAGGGGGGGTCTGGCAGCTGCCACCCAGGGGGGGTGCTCCTGGCTCTGTGCAGAGTAGGCAGCATCGCGCTGCAATCACCTGCTTCAAAGGCAGTGTGGTCTCTGTCCCTCCCTGCCAGTTTCCATGTCCAGGAGCCTCCTTCCCTGTGTGCTGACTTCTCCTGCGGCTGGAGCACGTGCGGGGTCTCTGAGCCTGAGGACACACTTCTGTAGCCCACAGGCCACTTCCAGCATCAGCAGCAGCAACAGGGTGGCTGGCCGTCCTTTGGAAAAGCAGAATACAGAATGACTCCTCCTCCTGGGCGCCTGTGTGCCCCAGACAAGCCTCCCTAAATGCACTTACATCTGAGCTGCTGTGCAGAGAAAGGTGAAGGGGACATGGGTGTGTCTCCTCCAGGGAGAATGCCTCTGTCCCATCAGCCACGGGACCGCAGTGCACGCCTGGGAACCGGAGGGGCTGGAGCCTTTGGGATGCCGTGGGTTGTAACTACCTCGTAGGGCAGAGGCAGGGCCTTCTCTTGCCTTTCCCCACGCGACCCCCCTTTCTCTGAAGGTTCCACATGGATGTGCCACATCCTGGTCACAGGACAATGGGTCCTTGAGAGATGGCGGGCACCTGTCACAAAAGAGATTGTTTTTAATATTAGAGAGAATAGGCTATTGAGGAATGCATCCGATGGTGGCACTGGGTTAAGCTGCGGGTGGAGCCTCCGGGACATATAAAGGACACACGCACCCCCTGCACCCCCTCTCCTCACTGGGCTGACGGGTTCCACTGGGGAGGCCCCTGTGCAGGGGCCTGGCACTCCTGTGTGTCAGGCCCACCGCTGCTCCCACAGCTTGCCACATCCTGGAGTGCTGCGACGGGCTGGCCCAGGACGTCATCGCCTCCATCGGACAAGCCTTTGAGCTTCGGTTCAAGCAGTATCTGCGGTGTCCTGCCAAGCTCCCTGCTCTCCACAACCAGTGAGTAGTGCTCCTCTGTGCAGTGGCCTTTTTGCGAGGTATCACCTTTCCCCCTTAAAAAACTAAAACAAACAAACAAACGAAAACACTCAATAGGAGAAAACCACAGCCTGCCTCACCGGGATGAGCTTTGGGCAGGGCTTCCTGGGTTCCGACCCCGGGCACGCTGGGGCGCTGAGGAAGCTGGCAGATGGAAACCAACACACGGGCGATGCTCTGAAGGTTTAGAAAAACATTTTTTTCCTGGAAACTATAGTGATAGTAGCCAAGGTTACAAAAAAAGCATTGTAATACGTTTTTGCTCTGCTTTCTGTGCAGCCATGTAGTGTTTCTGCATGCCACCTCTTCAGGTGCATCCCTCAGGTTCTGCACATCCACTATCCGTGCATTGTGGTCCAGCAGCCGCCTGCCTCGAGGCTCTCTGTGAGGCCAGGGGCCTAGAATGACCAGTGTCCATCTGCTGTGCTGGCCTTTGCAGCTCGTAAACTCAGTGTGGCCCTGGTCAAGTGCTTTATGCAATCTGGGTCTCTTCATGTGGATATGTGTTTCTCTGTAAAATAAGAAGAATGGTGCCTTGGCAGTACTATTATTTTAAGTGTTAAATAAAATACTAAATGTGAACAGGAATTGTGAGATATTTAATTTATTATAAAAAATGTACAGGATTGATCATTGAATACCTTTAGGACATAAGGATATTCCATGCAGCATAAAAAAAAAGTAACTCAGGGCACAGTGGTCACTCACTAGGCTGTCCTGAGCCGACTGCTCATGCAGAAGGCCTAGCTATCACCATGGAGTGTAAACTGCCAGTAACACCTGGTTTTGTCTCTCCCAAATTGGCTTTGCATGCTTTCCCCACAGTCTACAGCCACCTTCTGGGACTTAGTCGTGGAGGCAGTGTCCTTTTGCCTTCATTATTTTGCAGATTTTTGTCATCTCTGAAGTTTCTTGAAAGAGACTTTTAATTTTTTTTCTCTCATCCACTGGAAAATTTCTCTAAGACGTTCCTTTTGGAGGTGCCTGTGAAGGTCCCACTTCTCCTGTTGCCAGAAGCTCTCACAAGCTCAGGCGAGCTGTATGTGTAAGAAGAGTTAGAGTGAGAAAGTGACAGTGCCCCAGATGGCCTTGCAGGGAATAAATGAAGAGACTTTCAAATTCTCTATATAATGGGATATAGTCATTACAAAGAATAGATCGGCATATGTGTATTATCAGAAAAAAAATGGCAGTTTTTTAATGGAGTGAAAAATATGAACCATTTATGAAAAATTTAAAAACACAAACAATTTGATATATAGTTTCTGTATAAATGCATGTATATAAAAACATGCAGAAATATTACACCAAAACTAGGATATGCAAGGAGAAAGTGGGTGTGGAGTAGGCTTTAACTTTGTCAAGTGCATTTCCTCACTAATATTTTATAAAATAAAGGTACTAATATACAAAAAAAATTGCAGTGAATACCTTTATACCCATCATCTAGCTTCTAGATTAACATTTTACTGTTAATTTCACATATCTATTGATCCAAAGTAAGTTTGACAATTTTTTTCCCTCTGGAATAAAGGAAGCAAATACAGCAAAATGTTCACACTGTTTAATCTTGGTGGTGGATGTGTAAGTATCCTTTTTTATTAATTACTAGAGACCTGGTGCATGAAATTCATGCACAGGTGTGTGTGTGTGTGTGTGTGTGTGTGTGTGTGTGTCCCTCAGCCCAGCCTGCACCCTCTCTAATATGGGATCCCTCTCACAATCCAGGACTGCTGGCTCCCAACTGCTTGCCTGCCTGCCAGCCTGATCACCCCCTAACCACTTCCCTGCCAGTCTGATTGATGCCTAACTGCTCCCCTGACAGCCCAATTGCCCCTAACTGCCCTCCTCTGAAGGTTGGTCTTCCCCCTGCCAACTACCCTCCCCTGCAGGCCTGGTCTCCCCCAACTGCTCTTCCCTGCAGGCCTGGGTCCTCCCAACTACTTTTCCCTGCAGGCATAGTTGCCCCCAACTTCCCTCCTCTGCCAGTCTGGGGACCCCTAACTGCCCTCCCCTGCAGGCCATCTTGTGTCCACATGGGAGCAGGATCTTTGACCACATAGGGGCAGCTATCTTGTGTGTTGGAGTGATGGTAAATTTGCATATTACTCTTTTATTAGATAGGATAGAGGCCTGATACAGGGGTGGGGGCCAGCTGGTTTGCCATAAAGGGTGTCCTGGATCAGGGTGGGGGTTCCCTTGGGGCATGGAGTAGCCTGGGTAAGGGGTCTGTGGTGGTTTGCAGGCTGGCCACACCTCCTGGTGACCCAAGTGGAGGCCCTGGTATCTGGGATTTATTTATCTTCTATAATTGAAACTTTGTAGTCTTGAGTGGAACCAAGCCTCCTGCTCACTTTGTGTCCATAGCCATTTCGGTTGGCATTTATTTATCTTCTATAATTGAAACTGTGTAGCTTTAAGTGGATGCCAAGGCAGGCTGGGGGTGGGAAAGCTTGGCTTCCTCCATCACCAGTGGCAACTCAAGCCTCCTGCTCTCTACAGCTCTGTGGCTGCCACCATTTTTGTTGGGATTTATCTTCTATAATTGAAGCTTTGTAGACTTGAGTGGAAACCTGGGCCTGCCAGGGTGTGCGGAAAGCTAGGCTTTCTCCATTGCCAGAGAAACCCAAGCCTCCTGCTCGCTGTGTGGCCGCAACCATCTTAGTTGGGTTAATTTGCATACTCGCTCCTGAACGGCTGGTGGGCATGGCTAGTGGGTATAGTGGAGTGATGGTTAATTTGCATATTACACTTTTATTAGATAGGATAGTTTTCTGTACTTTTCAAATGTTATGTAAAAGTCAAATAAATACTATTTAAACAATGTGTATAAAAATGGGTGGTTGGAGTTGATTGAACTACTATGCTTTCCTGAGAATAAACATAAGGCATGAAGTTCTATATATGTTTCTATATAATAAAGTTTTTAAAGAAATTTAATTTTGTACCACTGTTCTCTGTTTCCTCATGTGGGTATGTATTAACATCTGGTGTTCTTTCAGTTCATTCTGAAGTACTTCCTTTCATATTAATTGTGGGGCAGATCTAGTAGTAATGAATTTTTTCAGTTTTTATTTATCTGGAAATGTCTTATTTTTTGTTTTATTTTGGAAGGATAGTTTTACTGGGTATGGAGTAGTTGGTAGACAGTCTTTTTCTTTCAGTATTTGAATATGCCATCCCACTGCTCTCTGGCCTTCATTGTTTCTGAGAATAAAGTCAGCTGTGAATATTATTGAAGATCCTTTGTCTAGAATCTGAATTTCCACAGGGGCAATTTCTATCAATTGCTTTTAACCCTTGTGTTTCTTTGCATGTATCATAAAATGTTTGTTGTTGAAGCTAGAGATTTTAAATAATATATTGTGCTAACTCTGCAAATCAGATTTTTCCCCTCCTTAGGACTTGTTGTTGCTTTTTTAGTGGTTGTTTCTTTTCTAAATTAAATCTAAAACTCTATATTCTTTGTCAGATATGGCCAAATCAACTCTGTTCAGTTCAATTATTAGAAAACGAAGGATTAGAGATTTCTTTCAATTCCTAGAACTCTTTGTGTGTGTGGGCACCGCCTCAATACTCAGCTAGGCAGTTGGCTATTCCCCCTTAACTTTGACTTCCTGTCTGTGCATAGATTCAAGGTAAGCCAGAGATGAGAATAGGCCTTTTTGAATCTTTCCTGAGCAGGCATACATCCTTGGACATGAACAGAGTCCTAAAATACATGTGGCCTTCTAGATTCCTGGAAATAGGTTGAAATTTATCAAAATTCTTACCAACATTCTATTTTCTAACTTTTTTTAAAAAACTTTTGATTGCCTATTTTTTGCCCCAAATGTGATACTGCCTCAGGGTACCATGGTTTTTTTGTTTGTTTGTTTGTTTTAATTAAATCTTTATTATTCAGATTATTACATTTGTTTCTCTTTTTTCTCCTCCATAGCACCCCTCCACCCAACTCCCACCCTTCCCTCTGCCCTTACCTCCCTCCCATTGACCTCATCCATAGGTCCAGTCTCTCCCTGAACACCCCTCACCCATTTTCCCCTGAGAATTATCAGTCCACTCCCTTTCTGTGCTCCTGATTCTATTATTCTATTATATTCACCAGTTTATTCTGTTGATCAAATTTTTAATTCCCTTAATTTTTAGATTCACTTGTTGATAGATATGTATTTGTTATTCATAATTTTTTGGCTTTTACCTTTTTCTTCTTCCTCTTCTTAAAGAGTACCTTTCAGCACTTCATATAATACTGGTTCGGAGTTGATGAACTCCTTTAGCTTGTTCTTCTCTGTGAAGCTCTTTATCTGCCCTTCAATTCTGAACGATAGCTTTGCTGGATAGAGTATTCTTGGTTGTAGGTTCTTGCTATTCATCACATTGAATATTTCTTGCCACTCCTGTCTGGCCTGCATCATTTCTATTGAGAAATCAACGAACAGTCGTATGGGTGCTCCCTTGTAGGTAATGAACTGTTTTTCTCTTGCTGCTTTTAATATTCTCTCTTTGTCTTTTGCTCTTGGTATTTTAATTATGATGTGTCTTGGTGTGGTCCTCTTTGGATTCATTTTATATGGGGTTCTGTGTGCTTCCTGGACTTGTAAGTCTATTTCTTTTACCAGATGTGGAAAGTTTTCAGTCATTATTTCTTTAAATAGGTTTTCAGTATCTTGCTC